>JAGXJF010004981.1:0-238763 GCA_019208055.1 Stipa capillata
ATCACTTCGTCGAGCGGGTGGATTATCGCGCCACCCCACGACTTCGTTGGCGAGGGCTCCTTCACTTCTACGGCTTCACTCCACCACCTTAGCCCCATGTCATTCTGCACATCGCGTGTTCATTACGCTCGTGCGAATGTTTGTTTGGGAACCCGGCCTCACTGGGAGGCGTGAAGAAACCTTCATGGTAAGGCGCAGCCGTCCAGCACGTGGGCGGGCCTCTCCTCTGCGGGGGAGCGGCATTCATCGTGAAGTCCAGCGTGAAGTACTTCAAGCTGCAGCTCCCGGACCCGTGCGAAAGTGGCAAGACGGGTGGTGTTTTACCTGCCCGGACGAGCTACCAGACTCCGACTCCAGGAGTGGTTGCTGAAGTATGTCCGGGTCCCCCGGTCTGCAGAAGCGTTGGGCGCCAATCCTTCCAGCACAGTAAATGCTGGAGGTTGAGCGGCCTCACGAAGAGGATCCAGCGGCTCCAGGACAAGGGGCTTACTGGAGTCGACCTCATCGTGACCTGGTTAAGTCAACGATCCAGCCGCTGCAAAGCTAGGGCATACCCGATGTGGGAGTACTCGGTGCGTCCGACTCAACCAAGTGTCGGCAGGGGAGCTCTGATCGGAACTTTATGGAGCTTCTCAAGACTTGACCAAGGAGCGATTCGATCTCTCCAGGGCGCCACACATGGTGCCCTACTCTACCGCCAACCCCCCGCCGACTGTAAGTATTTCATATTCCGAGTCAAAACCTTTGCTTTTTGCTCCTTCGTTTCTTTTTAACCGCGTCTTGACTTGCAGACTTTGCTCCACTTGAACTCATGTCACGCCACTATCCTGAGCAAAATCCGGCTCCGGAGGCTTTGGACGACGTGAGGTCGAGGAAGAAGCCCCGAGGGCGGGACCCGGAACGGGGTGAGTTCCGGCCGACTAGGAAGACGAGTCGGAAGAGCCCCATGATCTTTCACAAGGCGTATGGACGACGTCTCTGGGTCCGGGGCCTCACGAGCCCAGGCGGAGTCGGCTCGATGTGGAATCGGCCGCCAACGGGCGCGGGCGCACACTGCCAGCCCTGCGGTACAAGTTACCGTGCCTGTCGTCAAGCCGGCTGCACCCCAACCGGCATCCGCCAGCTCCTCCGGGGGTCCGTCCGCCCGGCGAAGCCGAAGAAGAGGTGGTCCCTAACGACCACCAGGTACGCTTCTTTCTGCTTTCTTTCCCGTTTCAATTAAAAAGGGAAAGATGCTGAGTCGATTTGCGCTTTTGTCTTTTGTAAAGTCCAAAGGAACTCTCCGACAAAGGAGGCTTCCAACCTGGCTCGTCCACGGGGTCGACTCCAACCCCGACATCAGGGTCGGCCTCTCCAGCTCCGACCGCGACTGCGCCCAGCGTGCAGACGCCCACCGCCAACCGTGCGTCGGAGTCGAGAGAGGGGACGGAGCTAGCCGTACCCCCGACTGTGGCTGCGCCCAGCGCACCGCCGTCTGCTGCGCCTGTGGCGGAGACACGGAGTTGGGCGTGGGTACCGAACCAGCCGCAGCATCGGCCAATGACCCGCAACCTCCGTCAACTCCCGCCAGCGTGGCGACAACAGAGCCGACGTGGCGCCCAGCACCGACTCCGTGGAGCCGGCGGACAGGGCCCAGGGCGCCAGCTCATCATCGAGTCTTCACCGGTGGTGGAGCGAAGCCTGGTGCTGGCTCCCGTGCCTGCGCCCAAAGGGACGGCACCCAGTTCATCGAGCAGCCTTGTGCCCGGGCTGCTGCTGCCGAGCTGCAGCATGGAGGACCTGGCTGCGGCGCAAAAGGGCCACTGACCGCGTCGCTGCCCTGAGCTCTAAGCTTACAGAGTTTGCTGACGTGGCCAAGACCTTGGCGGACTCGGCCGAGGTTTTGGATCTTCCGTCGGGGTAAGTCTTCTCATTCGATCTTCGCTTGATTTTTACCACTGGGAGCACGATCAGTGCACCTAGTGGGTGTAGCCCCCGAGTCTCGAGGCGACTGTTTGAGTCGGCTTGAGACTTATTAACTCGGTCCCACTGACTCGAATTTCTCCCTTTGTCCAGGCTGCGGTCTGACTCAGCGGAGGCAGCCAAGCGCTTTTAGAGAGGAACACCTCCCTCGAGAAGCATTGGCTGACGAAAGGGCCAGGACCCGGCAACTCAAAGAAAAACTTGCTGCCGCGGGGAGTAAGCATCCGAATCATTGCAATCTTTTGCCTCGAAATTTTCTTGACTCTAATCTTTTCGAGTCAGCAGATGTTGAGGCCGAGATTGCCCACCTACATAGACAGTTGAAAGTCTCCGTCCCACTGGAAAGGTGTCAGGGATGATCGACGCCAAGATGGCCGAGCTTGACAGTGAGCTAAAGCAGCTCGCGAGACCATGAAGACCGCCGCCTTGCTGCAGTCGGAGCATCAGTAGCTGGCCACTCAGTTTGAGCAACTGATGGCCACCAATCGCGAGCTGCAGGCGCAAGTCGACAACTTCTACTCGAAGATGACCGAGTCGCGGCAGCGGCATGCTGCGGCCATCGTCGAGTGGGAGAAGCGGGAGTCAGAGCTCATGGGACATCTCAAGAAAAGCCAATGAGACCCTACTCGGTGAGCTTCCGAGTCCCTCATCAACCTCTTTTGTCCATGCCCCTGCTTAGTTCCTTGTAATAATTCTAAAGCAGATGCTTGCCCAGAACTAGAGGAGGAGGCAAGGCATGCGGTGCTTTGACTCCGAGCTCTGGCGCACCCGGCTGATCAGCGCTCGAGGCCTTTTGGACAGCCGAGTTGATGTCCAGTTGTATCGTCACTGTGGAGGACCGACTCCTCCAAGTGAAGAGCCTCGTTGAACGCATGAAGTCAGCTGCGCAGAGCCTTTGCGCCAAGCTCTGGCCCAACGATGAAGTGGGCTCCAGCATCTTCGCCCTCGCCGACAAGCTTTCACAAGGCTCGACGGAGGTGGAGAAGTGGAAGGAGTCGGTGGCCCGTTCGGGAGCCGCATGGCGCTGGCGATGGTGCTGGCGCACCACCCTGACGCAGACGTCGATGGGATTTCAGCTGGAGCCCCACTCGACGCAGAAGGCGAGGCGGTCGACCCGTTGAAGCTGCTCCCCCGAGTTCACCGCGCCGCGAGCCGGATTGTCGAGTTCACCGACCTGGAGGAGCGCGTAAAGGCGACTCCGGAAGAATAGATGTATTTTTATTTTTATTTTTTGTTTTTTGTTTAGACTCAGTATAACGAGTGAAATTATGTAAAGACTACTAAGTTGAACAGTAGATTTTTGCAATGAATTTCTTGTGTTATTTTGCACAAGTTGTTTTGCTCGTCTGAGTTAGTTTCTACGCCGAGTCCTTTCGCATGCAGGCCGACCTTTAGCTTTTGCTCTTGCCAACCGGACAGCCGGGTTGCGATTGTAGTTGGGGACGATGAGTGGGCCTTAGGTACTGTACATGTTTACTTAGACGTTCGCGGAGAAATAAAATTAGAGGAGTCAATACAACCTGAGCCGACTGGCAACACCCAGTGGGTCGAGGTAGCCCCCCGGGGATTGCCCGAAGAATCGAACCACTCGGATATTTGGTGTAGCCCTCGGGGTTGCCCAAGGAAACAAACTAGTTTTGAACAGTAAGGTCACAAGTAAATATTTCAACTGGAAAGTGTGTAAAAAATAGTTCCCCCCGAGTGCCGCTCGGGACAGGGAATTTTTATTCATGATCAAAAACTGCTAAGTATTACGAATACAAAGTGTTAAGT
This sequence comes from Stipa capillata, assembly GCA_019208055.1. Taxonomy (NCBI): domain Eukaryota; kingdom Viridiplantae; phylum Streptophyta; class Magnoliopsida; order Poales; family Poaceae; genus Stipa; species Stipa capillata. Next base: position 3,736 of record JAGXJF010004981.1, read on the forward strand.
AAAAGGGACATAGCTGTGTCAAACGTTCCAAGTCTTCTCGGTGACTGCTCCTGATGCTGGGTCCGCCAGTCGGTAGGCGCCGTTGTCCAGTACTTGGTTGATGATAAACGGCCCCTCCCAAGGTGGCAAAAGCTTGTGCATGCCAGTTTTATCTTGGATGAGTCAGAGAACCAAATCGCCTTTAGTGAAGACTCGGCCCCGGACTTGGCGGCTGTGATAGCGGCGCAAGTTTTGCTGGTATATAGCCGAACATTAAAGAGCAAGTTCCCGGGCTTCCTCTAAGAGATCAAGGTCATCCTGCCTTGCCGACTCGGCGTCCACTTCCACATATGCTGCGACTCGTGGGGAGTCATGGAGGATGTCACTCGGCAGGACAACTTCAGCTCCATAGACCATGAAGAAAGGCGTGTAGCCAGTCGACCGGTTGGGAGTAGTCCTTAAGCTCCAGAGGACAGAAGGGAGCTCGTCGATCCAGCAGCCGGCAGTTCTTTGCAGAGGAACCAGCAGCCGGGGCTTGATGCCTTGGAGGATGAGCGCATTGGAACGCTCAACTTGGCCATTGGATTGTGGATGAGCCACCGAAGCGTAATCGAGTCGGATGCTGTGGTCCTGGCAAAGCTGGCGGAAGACTTCAGCGGTGAAGTTCTTGCCATTGTCGGTAATGATACTGTGAGGAATGCCGAATCGGAAAACGACCCCCTTCATGAAGTTGACGGCAGTCGGACCATCGAGCTTCATGATGGGTTTGGCCTCAATCCACTTAGTGAATTTGTCCACCGCCACAAGGAGGTGGGTGAATCCCCCTCTCGCTTTCTTGAGCGGACCCACCATGTCGAGTCCCCATACGGCAAAGGGCCATGTGATAGGGATGGTCTTGAGCGCAGTAGCTGGCAGGTGTGATTGACGTGCGTACCACTGACAGCCATTGCAAGTGCAAATGAGTTCCTCTGCATCAGCATGAGCAGTGAGCCAAAAAAAACCATGACGGAAAGCCTTGGCGACGAGTGCTCGCGAAGGAAGCGTGGTGACCGCAGGTTCCCGAATGAATTTCCTCAAGGATTGCTCTGCCTTCCTCCGGTGAAACGCACTTCTGGAGAACTCCAGAGGTACTACGCTTGTAAAGCTCGTTGTTGACAATGGTGTAGGCTCCAGCACGGCGCACAATATGACGCGCCTCAGTCGGATTCTCAGGGAGCTCCTTCCTTAAGAGGTAAGAGAGGAACGGCCGAGTCCAGAGAGGCATGACGGCCAGGACGCCTTCCCGAGCCGAGTCAAAATTTTTGGAACCTTGGGACGTGACCTCGGATGAGCCGTTGCAGACTCCATCTTGACGGAAGGCTGATGTAGTTGTTGCGGAAAATGCCGGGTGGCACCTTTTCTCGAGTGGAGCCGATCCGGGCCAAGGAGTCGACTGCTTCGTTGTCGGCCCGGTGAATATGATGATGTTTGAGACCTTCAAAATGGCCTTCGAGCCATCATACGGCAGCGCAATACGCCGCCATGGTGGGGTCCTTGGCATCCCACGTCTTCATTATTTGTTGCACCACCAGATCCGAATCGCCGCGACATAAGAGTCGGCGGATACCGAGTGAGATGGCTATGCGCAAGCCATGCAACAACGCCTCATACTCCGCGACATTGTTAGATGCCATGAAATGGATCTGCAACACGTAGTGGGGTTTGTCGCCCTTGGGAGAGATGAGGACGACTCCAGCCCCCGTGCCCGCAAGCATCTTCGACCCGTTGAAGTACATGATCCAGTGCTCCGAGTGCACTTCGGGCAGGAGGGACTAGTTTTCTGTCCATTCGACAATGAAGTCGGCAAGAGCTTGAGACTTTATAGCCTTGCGAGGCTCGTAGTTGATGTCGTGAGCCATGAGCTCAATTGCCCACTTAGTGACTCGGGCCCGTGGCATCCCTGTTGCCAATAATGTCTGACAAAGGAGCATGGCTGACCACGGTAACCGAGTGGGCTTGGAAATAGTGCACCAGTTTCCGCGCTGCCATGAATACGCCGTAGACGAGCTTCTGGTAGTGCGGGTAGCACTGTTTCGACTCAGAAAGGATCTCGTTGACATAGTAGATGGGTCGCTGCACTTTCTGCACCCGGTCTTCTTCTGCTCACTCTACCAACAGAACCACGCTAACGACTTGATTGGTGGCTACAATGTAGAGTAGCAAGGGCTCCCCTTCCATTGGTGCAGCGAGGACTGGAGGCGTAGACAGCAGTCGCTTAAGGCCGTCGAAGGCCTGTTGAGCTTCGCTGGTCCATTTGAAGGAGTCGGATTTCTTTAGGAGTTTGGTAGAAGGGCAGAGCCTTCTCGTCGAGTCGGGAGATAAACCGACTTAGTGCAGCCACGCAGCCGGTCAGTCGCTGGACAGCCTTCAGATCCTTCGGTTTGCCCATCTTGAGGATGGCCTCAATCTTGTCCGGGTTCGCCTCGATCCCCCGTTCAAAAACGATGAACCCAAGTAGCTTGCCTGAAGGAACCCCAAGGACACACTTCTCTGGGTTGAGCTTCATATCAAATCTTCTGAGATTGGCGAAGGTTTCGGCCAAGTCAGTCAAAAGATCCGTGCTCTTTTTTGTCTTCACTACGATGTCGTCAACGTAGGCTTGGACATTTTTTGCCTATTTGGCCGTGCAAACACTTCTGCATACATCGCTGATATGTGGCTCCAGCGTTTTTTAAACCAAAAGGCATAGTAATATAGCAGTAAGCCCCAAACGGGGTAATGAAAGAAGTCTTTATTTGATCTGATTCTTTCATCTTAATCTGGTGGTAGCCTGAATAGGCATCCAGAAATATAAACACTCACACCCTGCCGTGGAGTCGACTACCTGATCGATACGAGGTAGTGCGAACGGGTCCTTGGGGCAAGCTTTGTTCAGCAAGTTTAATCTACACACATTCACCAAGTCCTGTTCTTCTTAAGAACCAGGACTGTGTTTGCTAACCAGTCCGGGTGGAGAACTTCCTTGATGAACCCGGCCGTGAGGAGTCGGGCCATCTCTTCTCCAATGGCTTTGCGCCTGTCCTCAGCGAAACGGCGGAGAGATTGCTTGACTGGCTTCGCGTCTTTGGAGACGTTGAGGGAGTGCTCGGCGAACTTCCTTGGAACTCCGGGCATGTTAGCTGGCTTCCATGTGAAGATGTTCCAATTCTCACAAAGGAAATCGACGAGCGCGCTTTCCTATTTGGCCTCAAGGTCGGACCCGATCTGGACCATCTTGGACGGATCGTCGGGGTGGACCTGGACATTCTTTGTGTCCTTGGCCGACTGGAAAGTGGACTCGGACGCCGACTTCTTGCTAGGTGGAGCCTGTTCGAGGTCGGCATTCTTCTTGATGGCCTCCAGCTCTTCCGCCGCGATCAGGGACTCGGCGATGTCCGCGCTAGTGATATCGCACTCGGTCTAGCGCTCGAAGTCGCCAGCGATGGTGATGACCCCCTTAGGACCCGACATCTTCAGCTTGAGATAGACGTAACACGGCCTAGCCATGAATTTGGCATAGACCGGGCGTCCGAAGATGACGTGGTAAGCGCTTCGGAAGTCGACGACTTCAAAGGTCAAGGTCTCCACTCGGAAGTTGTCAGGACTGCCGAAAACAACCTCCTGGGAGACCTGCCCCAAGGGTTTTGGCGCATTTCCCAGGCACTATCCCGTGGAAGGTAGTGCTGCTGGGGACGAAGTTGGGACTCTGAGATCTGCATCTTCTTCAGGGTCTCCATGAAGATGATGTTGATGCCGCTTCCGCCGTCCATAAGAACCTTGCGGAGTTTGAAGCCACCAACCTGCGGATCCACCACCAGCGGGTGCTTGCCCGGGCGCGGGACGCGATCCGGGTGGTCAGAGCGGTCAAAACCGACTGGCATCTCCGACCAGTCCAGCCACTGTGGAACTGCCAGGACTGTCGCGTTTACCTCGCGGCATTGCAGCTTCTGATTTCTTTTGGACTTGGATCCCTGGAAGATCATGAGGACGCCCCTCTACGAGGGATACTATGGCGCGCTGCCACTTGGAGGGCCACCCTCGTCACCACCGTCAGGAGCGGGTGGTTTCTCTTCCCGGAGGTGCTTTTAGAAGCTACACTCCCTGGGTCGAGTGACCCGCCTGATACTCGGCAGTGCTGTGAAAAGAGCAGGGCTTGTCAAGGATCTCCTCGAAGGTGAGCCTCAGCGCCTTGCGTTGCTGCCAGGGGCGCTCCTTCTTTCATCCACCATCGCCGCGCTGGGGGCTGCGTTCAGCGGCCGCGACCAAGTCGGCGCCACTAACTCCATCCCTGGCGCCAGCTTTTCGCTTCTGGGGGCGGTTGTCGCCACGCTTCCGACCCGAGTCGGTGTGGTCTTTGTGGCTTGAGGACTCGCTTTTGACTTGCCCTTGTCCTCGTACCGTATTGCCTCCTCACCAGTCGCATACTTGCTGGCGACTTCCATGAGTCGGCCCACGGTCTGAATATTACACCTGGCCAACTTATGCTTCAGGAGCTCATACTTGACTCCCTGAGAGAAGGCCTGATTGCCTGCGTCTCAGAGACGTCCTCGATGGAGTTGCGTAGCCGGGTCCAGCGCTGAATATAGTCGCGGACCGACTCCCCTTTCTCCTGGACGCAGAGCCAAAGGTCCTGCGCGTTCCCGGGCCGCTTGTAGGTGCCCTCGAAGTTTTTGACGAAGGCCTCTTGGAGGTCCTTCCAATCGTAGATGCTGTCTTCGGGCAAGCTGTTAAGCCATGCCCGCGCAGAGCCTTCAAGCATCAAAGGAAGGCTGCGGAGGGCAACGCGTTCGTTGCCTCCGCCAATGTTGCAAGCAACGAGGTAGTCGGCAAGCCAAGTCTCTGGCTTGGCAGTGCCATCATACTTGTCGACGCCACTGGCGATCCGAACCGATCTAGGAATGGCTCAGAACGAATCCGCCTGCTAAAGCATAGCGGACCGGTGGAAGCCAAGCCGCCCGGCTGGTTAACCTCGTCACCGCGATGCTCAGCCCGCATCCTGGCTGCCCGACATCCCTCGATGTCGTCCCGAGCATCACGGACATTGTTTGACTGGGCTCGGGGGGAGTCGGCTCGACGACGCTCCGCCTGGAGTCGGTTGATCTCCTGGCGGGCATCAGGGCGCCGGTTCATGGAGCGGCTCGGCTGCGACGAGCCCACGGTGATGGGGCGACTCGGAACCGCTAAGGGCCGGCTTCGTGCGGACCCGGAGGCCAGCCGGTCGCTTACCGAAGCAGCCTCATTTTGCTGTTCCACCGTCGTCTTCATCAGGGTGACGACTCAGCAGTAGGTTCTCTGCCGCAGGACCATCTACCGGTGGTGGAAGCGAATCAGCCAGCGCGGCAGCCGCAATGAGGTTCTGCGCCGGGGTTTGATAGACCGGGATGCCATCCCGCTCTCGAGCCAAAAGAGAATTACGGACGTCACAACCCCTTCGAGCGGCCGATGACATGGCACGGCGTGGGTGCTGGTGGGACCCGCGAGCCGGGGCTCCGCCATATTCGTGTTCATGCGCCTCGAGAGCTGCTTTCTCTTGGTCGACGCGATCCCGCTCCGCCAGGATGGTCTGTCGAGAATCTTCGATGGCCCTTTCCGCCTCCGACTGGCCTGTAATAGGCATGTGTAAGAGCTTGTCCATCGCTCTGGCTGTTGCGCCTGATGTGCCTGCCGCACCAGCTCTACCGGGCGTGACCATGTACACTTCGGCCGTAGAGGCACGGCTGTGCGAACTCTCGTACCCGTCGGATGCAGAATCCAGGACGGGCAGAAGTGAGTCGGAGCCAATCATGCCGACGAGCTGGGAAGACTCCTCGCTGTCACGTGAGGGCCCCAAGGTGTGTTTGGGTGCCAGCTCCACCGCCGGGCAAGGAACCGGATCCTGAAGGCGAAGCCGGCCAAAATCGTCGGCCAAGAAACGCAAGCTCCTGAAGGAGAGCGTCGTGCCTCTTGCAAATGCGGCGGAGGTAAGGTGCTGTACCGAGTGGCCGAACACGAGCCTGCCGCCAATGACCGGAGTAGATCCCGCCTAGATCGCAACTCCAGCCTACGCCTCCCCTACCTGGCGCGCCAATTGTCGCGGGGATTTCGCGACAGTATACATTTCTAGTAGGATTTGGGGAGCGCAAGAGGATGATCTAGGTGCGGGTTCACACGAGAGATTTACCCAGGTTCAGGCCCTCTATGGAAGAGGTAATACCCTACTCCTGCTGGATTGTTTAGCAAGCCTCGTGCGAGGAAAAGCTTGAGTACAATGGATGGTGTGTTTCTTCAAAGAAGAAGAAGAAGAAAAAATCTCCTCTGTGCGAGGTCCTGGCCTTGCCTTATATAGACCCGGCAAGGCCTGGAGTTACAACTACCGAGTCGCGGTAACGGCACTCTTAATGGTGCCTTAACTCTACGTAACTGCCGGGTTAACGTTTATCTTCAAGCCTTGGTAACGTCCGGTCTTAATTGGCACCCGGCAGTTAATTTCGAGTGGATCTCGTAGGCCACATCTTACCGAGTGGGCCTCTGGTAGCAGCTTTCGGTCACCTTGAACTTTGTTGGGCCGATTCTCTGTCTTGGGCCTATCCCCTGTGGATCCCGTCGTCAGTAGTGATACTTGGATTCCAAGTCATCATCTGCAGCTGAGGGACTGGTGAGCTGTCTTCATGTTCTTCCTCTTCTTCCTCTTCTGGTTCTGTGGCTGATTCTGCGCTGGGGGATGAGCTTTCTGCTTGATAGTCTTTATCAGAATCAGACCTAGGTTCTCTGGCCGCTTGGTGGAGTCACTGATACTCCTCTACCATCATCTGATTCGCTCTCTGAGCTTTCTTCTTGGCCAGCTGCGTCAGGTGCCTGTGCCACAGGAGAGGACACAGGTGCTTGAGCAATGGAGACTGGGTCAGCTGCCGGAGGCACAGGTGATGGAGTCCGGTGTGTTACTTGGGCTTGAACCTCTTCTGCCTGAGGCACAGCTGGCTGAGACAGCTGTGGACTTGGTGATTTGGCAGGTTCAGTAGGCTTCACAGATCCAGCCTCTACTGATGATGAAGGCACTTGGGCCTCTTTTGGTGCTTGTTCCTCAGCCTCAGACACAAGAAACTGGGAAGGAGACATCTGCTTCTGCACATCCAGAGAGGAGAGGGATTCTACACTTGTAGAGCTCTGAGTTCTTCTGCTCCTCCTCTGGTAAGTCTGTAGATCGGACTTGGCTGGGCTGGCCACCTGTGACACAGGTGGTGGCATCTCCTTCTTAATTTCTTGGAGAGCTTCCTTCTGCTGTTCCAGCTGATCTTTCATTGAAGGCTTGGAACTCTGAGAGATTTCTGAGATGATTTCAACCTCTGGTTCTGGCTGCTTCTTTGCTGGAGGTTCTTCACTGATGACAACAGTGTCAGATCTCTTTCTCTTGATGCTTGGAGCAGATGGAGCTGCAGAGACTGGTTTGATGGCACCAGAGAGCATGCCTTGTTTGATTCTGAGTTCAGCACGCAAGGCATTTTTCTCAGCTCCTGGTGGCAAGTTCTTTATCTTGCCCAAAAGCTCATTGATCTCTTGAAGAATGATTCTTTCTCTGTCATCTCGACTGAGCCCTGGTTGCTGTGTGCTTTGAGCTGGACCTGAAACTGCAGGTTTTCTGAAATCTGCAGAGAGTTGACCTCTCTTAAGCCTGATCTCAGCATACACAGATTGTCTCTCAAGACCTCTTGGCAGTGATTGTGCTTTCTTGATCAGCTCATCTATCTGATAAATGAGATGCCTATCTCTGGCATCAGTGTGACTCAGCCCTACAGGTTTGTGAGTTGGGGCTGCTAGAGAGCTGTTGGAGAAGAGCTTCTGTTTCTCAATTATTTGCTTCTTAGCTCAACTTCCATATCATAGGAAGTAGCTGACTTCAGCTTCTTGTGCAACTCTTCAATTTCGTTTAATAAGGCTCTATCTTGATCAGATGGCTCTGGAATGGCCATAGACACTGGTATTGACAAATCTGAAAGCTCTAGGCTTTTGGCAGTGTAAATCGTTGTCAACTGTTTCTTGATGGTCTCATCAGTAGCTTCACTGATCTGCTCTGCCAGTCTGTCTCAATCATCCAAAATGAGTTTATCATATGCAAGGTTTTCTTGAAACTCTTTGACTCTTGGACAGGTTCTCTGATGGTAAGTGTCCCCCTTGGCAACACTACATTGGCAGCTGATGGTTTGGAAATTTTCTTGACTGCTTTCTTTGCTTCTTGGCAGCCTCTTTTCCCAAAGAAGTATGCTCAACAGCTGATGAGGATCTTGTCCTCTTGGCAGGAACCCTCTTTGCAGAGCTGGATTGACTAGCTTTCTTGGCAGCTGCTTTCCTCTCCCTGACAGCTCTTTGGCTTGCCTTTTTCTTCTCAGTTGCTGCTGCTTTCTGTCTCAGCCTTTCTCTTTCTTGATCTGAATCTGAAATTGTGAGCTCAAAGCTTGACTTTTCTGGATCAGACCACTTCATCCCACTGTCAGATTTCTCAGACCCTGAAGACATCTGAAGAAACAAGATAGATGAGAAGAAGGTAGGTAAGAGGTGCTCCTAAGATGCAAAAGGTAGTAGCTGTGTGAGACACCTGTGTGAGGAGAGGAGACACAGGTGAGGACTTAGCAACAACCGAGGTCTCTGCCTGTTGAATAGGCTTGCCTGTGTGACAGGTGAGACCCTAGCGGTGACACAGCTACGTGCTGAGGCGGAAGGCAGATTTTAGAAAACTAGGGTTTTACAGGTTTTAGCCGATCAATTCTGAGCAAGATGAGTTGTGGGGGATGATCAAGAGCTAAACCAACCCTAAACACTTACAATGCGCTGTTGGATTAGATTTTAGAGCAAGTTCACGAGCTCGATGAAGAAAGGACGCAAAGTAGGGCTTGCGGAAGCTTACTTTGATCAAAGAGTTGATAATGCGCGGAGGAGATGAAGCTTGAGCACGATGGAAAAGCCTTTTCCGAAGTGTTGAAGAGATTGCGTGGGGTGGAAACCGTGAAGTCATCGAAAACTTGAGGTTTTGGCGCACGGCGGAAGTTGGGGTTTTGAGTTGAACGTGGATTCTGTTGGAGAACGTATCGACGTCTTATATAGGCCGAAGGGGTATATGGTGGCTGTGTCACAGCTGAGAGATGGACCTGTGACACAGGTGAGTAAGAAAGATACCCTAAGACCTATGGATTTCAAAAGCATTCACCTGAGACACAGATGGATGACTCAGGTGACAAGTATTTCACCTATAGAGCACCAAGACAGAGAGACTTAGATAAGAGAGAAAGCATTAGAACACTATCTGAATGTCCTTATAGAATCTTCTCAATATCAGCTTGCCAGAAATACAATCAAGCAAACCAAAGCTGACAGGAGTTGATTAGAAACACTTTGTACACAGGAATGTGCACTCATATAGCTCAAGAGATATTCTTAATTCTAAGTATAGCACATACCTGTGACACCGGTGAGTAACACAGGTGTTCATGTAAGAAGCATAAACAGCAAAAACATATGAGCTAGACACCAAGCCAAACCTTTTTATTGCAAGTTAGAGACATCAATGATATTCAATTCACTCCTCAGAGCACAGAACCTAGTCTCATCTAAAGGCTTGGTGAATATATCAGCTAATTGTTTTTCAGTCCTTACATGGCACAGCTGTATATCTCCCTTCTCAACATGATCTCTCAGGAAGTGGTGCCTCACTTCTATGTGTTTGGATCTTTGGTGGTGTACTGGGTTGTTGGCTAACTTGATTGCACTTTCATTATCACAGAAAAGGGGTACTTTGATTAAAAGATACGTTAAAATCTTTCAAGGTCTGCCTCATCCATAATAATTGAGCACAACAACTACCAGCAGCTATATACTCAGCTTCTGCAGTGGATAGGGCTACTGAATTTTGTTTCTTGGATGACCAGGACACTAAGGAATGCCCTAGGAATTGACAAGTACCAGAGGTGCTTTTTGGTCAACCTTACAACCTGCATAGTCACTATCAGAATAGCCAACTAGCTCAAAATTTGCACCTTTAGGATACCATAAACTAAACTCTATGGTTTGAATCAAATATCTCAGTATCCTGCGTACTGCCACTCTATGACAGTCCTTAGGGTTAGCTTAGAATCTAGCACACATGCATACACTCAACATAATATCAGGCCTAGATGCACATAAATATAGCAAGGAACCTATCATGGATCTAAACTCTTTCTGATCAGCAGATTTACTTTTAGTGTTTAAGTCTAGATGACCATTTGTTTGCATGGGAGTATGAATAGGCTTTGCATCCTTCATGCCAAACTTGGTGATGATGTTGTCACACCCTGTTTTTCTCATCGGGTTTTCCTGAAAACCCAAAACTCTAAGCGCGTATATGCGTGTATACTCTTAAGTTAAAGCCATGCATATTGGGATTTTAGGGTTTTATCATCGCATGTCATCCCATGGAAGCTTTTGAGCTTGGTTGCACCACCCCACAAGCAATCCAAGTCAAAAACCTATCATCGCATGTGCATAACCCTAAACCCTAAGTCAGACCCGCATACGCCATATATGCCCAAACCCTAACCCTAGTGGCAACCCACCGATATTTGCTCCCGACCCTCCGGGGATAAACCCTAACCATCCCCACACCCTACCACAGAATTACCGTCGTCCGAAACCCTAAAATCCCACTTGTCGTCCCAAACCCTAATTAGGTTTTCTCGCATCCAGAAAATCAAAAAGTGTTATCGCATGCATTTTAGTTTCTCCAAAATGTCCAGAAAAACACCAGTAGCTCCTTGAGTTTATTCTTCACCAAGTTATAAAATAAAATTTGGAAGTCCAGCTCAAAAATTTTGAATTTCATTCAAAATTCCAATTTGATCAAATCTCCCATTTGAACTGCAACCACTCTTTTCCTTACTCAGAAAATTCCACAAAAATTGCACAATGCTCATCTCAGTGCACTTGATCCAATTCTGTAAAAACCTACTTACCTCCAGTACAAATTATAGCCAAGGCAGCCATCGAGCACCTGGCATGAAACTCTTTCTTCCATTGATTTTGAGTTCAACTCCCAACCACCTTGCTCTCAACTGCCTACCAGTGCATTAACCATCTCCTGGCACTTGTCTCATCCCTCTGGCTCGCTCAAAAACCCTAGCGCCACAGCGTTCAACCTCAAGGTCATTCCATGCCGGCAATGGCATGCATTGGCAAACCCTCCCTCTGATCAATTCGGTGCCAGCACCATTTTCTTATCCTCCCTCAGTGCCTATCCATAGTTGACATGCCAGGCGCCTCCCTCTACTGCACCCGAAGACCCCCTGGCGAGTCAATGCCACTCAGGCCGCGCCCAGACATGCCCTGGACGCGCCCACACGCCCGGCCATGCCATCCTGCCGTGGCAACCCCTGCCGCCGCTGTCTCAATCGCCGGTCAGCTCTTCCATGCGCCGCAATCGCTCCCTGTCCACTCCCCAGCACTGCGCAGCGCTGACCCAGCCCCCACCTCCTCTCATCGCCGGGAACAACAAGGCCCCGCGGCCACTCCTCATCTGCTCCGACGGCCCGCTTATTTAAAGGCCGTGCGCGAGCCTCCCAGCTCATCAAACACCACCGCATTTCTTCTCTAGAGCCTCCCCATCCCACTGCATCGCCTGAGCAACCTCAATTTCTTCCTTCCCCGCCACGACCAACACCTACCGCCACCCTTCCCAGAGAGAAATTGGGCGAGTCCAGTGAAGGATCCTCATCATTTTCTCCCTCCTTGAGCTCACTAAAGTCTTACCCTAACTCCTCAACGTTCTCTACAGCTAAAACTCGCCGGAACTCCTCATCCGCTAGCACACCTCCGCCTCTGTTCTGGACCCCGACGTGACCCTGCCTCCAGCACCCGTTCAAACCCATTAACCACAAAAGCGGATTCGCCTCTTCCCCCTGAACCCGAGGGTAGCCGCCTCTTCCTTCCTCTCCCTCTGAATCGCGCCCAATTTCTCGCCGTTGCTCTCGCCAGAGTCTCACCGGAACCGAGCCAGTCCCGCCGGAACCCTATTTCCTCGCGTGCCCGTCTCCTCTGCTGCTGACGCATGGGGCCGGGATGAGTCAAGACCCGCGTACTGTTTCACCCTCTGCCTCTGTCACTCGGGCCCGCCTGTCGGATTAAGTGAAGCCGGCGCTGACTCCCATCCACGTCACCCCCCCCCCTTTAGATAAAACCAGCCGGTTCCCTCCTCTGGTCCAGTACAGCTCCCCTCTCTGGTCCGGCCGGTTCACCCAAATCCAAACCGAATCTCAGAAAACTTCCCAAATAAAAGTTGTTCCAAATTTAATTTCCCACCTTTTCTATATAGACCACTTTTCGAAAATCCTAATATTTCTCTCTGTACAGCCCCAGTTCAGAACCCAATTCAAATTCAAATCTGTTTTTAAATTCCTTTTGAATATGTGTTCAGTTCTAGGTAGTTCCAGCATGTAAACATGAACATTTTAGAACCTTGCACAAGTTACATGCATATACACCCATGTTGCATACTCCGAAAGATTGGAGCGCATGTTAAAGCCTAGAAACCCTAGTGCCGGTTTCGTGCATGTGTATATTTATATGTCCTTCCAAGGTTACCACCTTCATGTTAAGTTTTCAAGTATTTGTTAGAGTCCAGAGCATGCAAGTAGGTTTTCATCCACAGGTTGCATAGTTGCAAATGAAAAGTTGTAGTTATAGCAAAACCCTAGATCATCAAGCATGCATGTGTAGTGTTATTCTTTTTTTAAAACCTAGTGATAAGATGTCTCAACCCAAAATGTCCAGTAGGTTTAAAGTCCAATTTCTTCATATACCCTAGTAAGCTATAGTTGTTCACATGATGCATGGGTCCAAAAGCCAAGAAAGACATGTGTTTACCATCAAAACCCTAGAAACCCTAATCGACATTTCATGCATCATGTATGCACATTAAGTCAACGCCCGAGCAAGTTGAACCATTTTGAAAGCATTATGAAACCTTTGATGCATGCATGATTACCTTTATTAATTGTTCTGGTGATGCTTGGTTCTTATTCGAAGTTTTTCCGAACGTGTAGTTGACGGTGTGAGGTACGTGCGCCAGGAAGAACCCGAAGCATCTCCACGTCCGGAACCGAGCCAAGACCTGCCAGGCAAGCTCTCCGCCATTGATCATGTTGTAATCCAAGTTTACGAAATGTATTTTGATTTCAAAACTAGCATGCTATGTTCTATTACTGTTATTTTATGTAGCATTAGTTATACCGATGTGTAGAAAACCCTAGTCCGACCCTGAATCCCTTGTCACCCTAAGGACTACGTATTCGGATATCTTATTAGAAAACTTAGGGTAGTATATATATATATTCATGCTTAGCCCTGCCGTAGTAGAATTAGGGTTTTAGAAAAAGGAAAATAGCAACACCCCATATTTTATGCGGTGAACTTTTAGAAGCGGACCGTCGTGTCCGGAGGTGTATGAAGGTAGCATAGCCATGGGTTGGTATGTTTTACCAGAAATGGTTCTGTGGAACCGAGCTAAAAAGGGAGAAGTTTTTGATCCGGGTCGGTAATGAAGGGTGAGTGTAGGGAGTTTGTTAAAGAGCGAGGTAAGGCCCGCCGTGGTTCTCGCTACCCGTTTACGGGAGTGGTGTGGAGTCCTTCTCGGATCACCTAAGGACCGATCTTAAGTGCCGTTTGGCCAAGTCTTACTGTGCGGCCACATGTCCTTTGTGGGAAGGACTTGACATAGTACCCGGCCTGAACTAGCATGAACCCGTGGGCAGTTAGTAGTGTGCAGATAGGGGTGGTGTAACCCCTGTAGAGAACAAAGATAGCAGTAAGCGAGGCATTGTTCGCCACAAAGTTGGAACACCAACCTAATTGTAGCGATGTTACTGACTCAAGTTAGGTTTGGGACATGTCCTTCGGACGGGTTCATGGCTGGGTTCACACCGGCGAAGGGTCTCGTTGTACTAGCTCTGGTAGTATGCAGTGCACGGTATGCCCAGGATGACCTACATCGTGTGGGTAAAGCCGTACCACCTCTGCAGAGGGTTAAAAACTATTCGAATAGCCGCGTCTGCGGTCATGGACGAACTTGGTTAGGCCACACTAAAGTAGTCTGGCTTTCTGAGCCCCAAAAAGGTTTCTGGGTTATGGGTTTAAGGACGCGAACCGTCGTGTTCGCAGGGCAGTTTGCCAAGTTCCCGTTGTAGCGGGAAGTGTGAAGAAGGGCTTCCCCGTGGACTCGGGCAAACCCTAGAATCCCCGTAAGTACAAGGTGAGCAGCGTCTCCCAGTGGAACCGGGTGATTGGGAACCCCGTAAGTACAAGGTGAGCGGCGTCTCCCAGTGGAACCGGGCAAGTACCGTGCTTTGCCGTTGTAGCGGAAAGCACAAAACTGAACTCCCCGTTGGAGCGGGTTGAGTATTTTGAGCAAATACTTTATCTCGCTGCGTCGAGATGTTTTTGATAAAATCGCTTTTACATCTATGTACTTATTTCCAATGCAAACTTACTTTCTCGCACAACATGAAACTTAGGATAGAGCCATGTTATTGATAAATTCCGAGCATGTTCATAGCTGTATTAAACTCCCTGATGGAGTGCTTGCGAGTACATTCAATGTACTCACCTGGCTTGTTATGTGGCCAGACGAAGAGGAGGAATACCAGTCTGGCGATAGCGACAGTGACTTCGATGCGTAGGGTTTCTCCCCAGTCTGTTGCCTGTGGTTCGGCATACTGATGGGCTATCCACCGTATTTTATTCCGCTGCTGTTTAATTCGGCCAATAGGCCCGGTTTGTATGAACTAAAGACCAAGTATGGTTGATGTTTGTAATAAACGATGTATGGCATGGTTATGTTATCAAGTACTTGTGTGTATCGACTATTGATCCAGGGATCGATACAGCGAACACAAGGGTTTATCCGGCCTTAAAACCGGGTACTCCACAAGCTTGGTATCAGAGCCTGCTGACTGTAGGGAAACCCTAGATAGCATGGCCGTTAGTTAGAGTCTAGGTTATAAAAACTATTTTCAAAAATAAAAACATTGGTATCCTCACCTTTGCCGAAAAATTTGACTATCTGCTCATCCCCTCTGTTTCTTTAATCATGATATGCTCACATGAATGTTTTAAAAATTTTAGATGGGAACGATCGAGAAGGCCGGTGAAACCTTTGCAGCCAAGACCCCCGGTTTCCCGCAGCTGTTGCGCGAAGCCATTGACCGATGTGGAGGACTGTCCTACCCCGAGTACCACGTGTTCAAACAGAAGATGACCGAGGACTCGACGGAGTACTGGGCAAAGTCATCATCTTCTGCAACCGAACCCAAGACAGTCACGCCTACAACTTCACCGGACCGCGAAGCCGAGCACCCTGCCAAGCCATCCAGCGAGTGGCCTATAGGGCACTCGCACACCTCCGCCACGAGCTGATCGAGTTAGCCAACCACAGGGCTACTCGATTCTTCCCTCAGCACCCCATCATGAGAACCTCCGCATCTACCTGTCGGCAGATCAAGAGGATGACCCAGCGGTGATGCACTTGGCACACTATGTGGAAGCCCAGGATTCCATGACCTACCGTGCCCTCACCGAACTGAAGGAAGTTCGAGACGAGCTGCAGCGCCTCCGAGGACAGTTGAAGCTAGTCACGGCACGGCAGCAGAGGACCGCTGCCGCCAACGCTGAAGCCTCGGAGCCTCGCGACATCCATGTTGTGAATGAAGACCTGCCGCCACCCCCTCCCAAGAGGCGATGCGGCAACAGTCGGGAGTATCTGCGAAGGTTCTTCCCGAATTCCGGACACCCTCGCTCAGCTCCAGGGCCATCCAACCTTGCCTCAATCTCCGAGGCAGCAAATGAAGCCGACGACGAAGATGATTCGGAGGAGGACCCAGAAATAAGGGAGCCAGCCGAAGTGGAAGAAGAAGAAGTGCAGCCCGTAGCATAGACCCCTAGGGCCCATTGTATCTGTTACAATGCGCCATGTATCCATGTACCTAAATAAGTAGACGTGCTGATGTGTAATAGCAATGGACTGTGGTCCATGGGAACTTGTACTGTACTTTTAACTGTATCATGTGCGGCAAGACACGCCAGTAGGCGTGGTACCCTGCCGCACCTGTCTTAAATAAAAGCCGACTAGGCCCAGTATTTCCAAAACAAACCCTGTAACTATTTACAGACTGCGATTTCCGCTAGCTATCTCATCCCTCCGCCGCGCCTCTTAAATGAGCCGTGCGCCACAGTACCTCTTGTCTCCTGAAGTTGGACAGGTGTCCTTCCCTTTTTGAAACCAGAAGCTTCATGCCCGGCTATAAAAAGCCCCCCAGCCAGCTATCTTCCCCACTCCTACCTGCCTTTGCAACCAACCCAGAAACACTTCTAGCTTCCCTCTCCTTACTCCCTACCACCGTTGCCCAGTTAAGCCATGCCTAACGGTACGCTCTATTTCGAGACTACCGCGGCAAACTTCCCAGGGTTCACAGATATCCTGTGGACCATCGCCCGGCGAGCCCTCAAAGCAACGCAACGACCGGAGTACGACGTCTTCAAGGAGGAGTCCGTCGACATCGCCAACGCGTACTGGGCGGAAGTACACGTCTACCAAGCCGACTCCCAAGGCGCCCCAGCTTTCCAGTTCTCCGGAAGATCCATGCCATCCCCCAACATGGCCATCCTAATGGCCGCTTGGGAAGCCATCTCCCGCCTCCACCACTTGGTTCCGAGTGTGGACCGGCGTGCCTTCCACTACTACCCTCGCCGTGCCATCGGTGAAGACGCCGTCTTCGCCGGCACTCAATCGGAGCACGACCTAGCGGTGATCCACCTGACCCGCTACCTCGTCGCCCAGCACGACATGCTCATCCGGCTTGCCGACTCCTTGATTCTGACCCGGCAAACCATCGTCCAGTTGCATGCTCTGCTTTGCCTCCCGTGACTCCACCACCTCGTCCACCAACGCCCCAGTACCGGCGGATCCACCCCTGCTTGGAGTACCGGTCGCCAATGGCGTCAGCCACACGCATGTCCAACCGTCGGAGTACTTGGGACTGTTCACGGCGCATGCGGCAGCCTCTAGGGCCGCGCATCGCCGCAAGAACATCCCGGTCACCCCACACAGCACACCCAACCCCTCCGAGGACGGCGATGACCGTGCCGGAGTCAATCCATCCCAGCCCGCCCACTTGGATGTAAACCAAGTGGACTAGAGCATGGCTCCTAAGGAAGTACCCTTCCGGAGCCTATGAATCGTGTATTTTATTGTACTGAATTAGGGCATAGCCCCGTGCCATAGGCACTTGTATGAATATGAATGTTGGATGAGTGTCCTTAGACACCCGTCTGTATGTAATGCAATGCTGTTCTTTGGAGTTGTTCGCTGTTTAGTGGGATAAAACCCCACTACTATTGCGCTAATGCGCCGTGTTGTATTCGTTCTTGTGCGACACCAAACCCCCGAATTCCCCCTTACCTGCATAGCTCTTACCTTGGTTCCCCCTTATCTGTTCTTGATGCAGCTCAAGATGAGTGGAAAGAGAACCTCAGCTAGCCGGGAAGAGTCGGTCCGTGAGTCCGATCCATACGCCGGAGCTAAGAAGGCTAAGGAAGCAAAGGAGCAAACCAAAAGCTCAGCAAGTTCACAGCCCTTGGTGCCCAAGAATAAAACACCTCGCCCTCAGGGGCAAAGCAAGTCAGGAGGAGCAGGACGAGAAGAGACACCACAGGGACCAGCCGCACCACAAGGACTAGAAAATGCCAACGCACCAGCAGAACAACCTCTACCTCAGCCGCCACAAATGAAGGACACCCTGGCACAAATATTAATGATGATGGAACAGAACCGTCAGGACGGCCAAGAGAAAATCAGGCAACTCATACAAAACAGTGGAGCAGGAGGAAGAGAATCCTCCAACAAACAATCTGAATTTTAGCGCATGTCCCCGCCGATTTTCGCCCACTCAGTTGAACCTCTGGACGCAGATGACTGGCTACGCGTCATTGAGAGCAAATTAGAAGTAGCCCACTGCGACGAGGACGACAAAGCCCTGTTTGCTTCACAGTACCTGCATGGTCCCGCCGCTGCCTGGTGGGAAAACTTTTGCAAGCAACAAACCGGAGCGAGAGCAATTTCCTGGAGCGTTTTCAAGGACCGATTCCGCAAGCACCACATCCCAGCTGGACTAATTGGGATCAAGAAGCAAGAGTTCCTGGCGTTGAAGCAAGGCTCCATGACTGTGATGGAGTACCTGCACAAGTTCAATCAGCTGGTCCGGTATGCTAGATCCGACATGAACGACGAAGAGTCTAAGGTAGAGAAGTTCTTGAATGGACTGCTGGAGATATACCAATGTCATTTGGCAGTCCAAGAGCATGCAGACCTACAAGACCTGGGGAACAAAGCGCTCATACTGGAAGGGAAGCGCAATGCTTTGAGTGACATCCGCAAGCAGAAGAAGGGTCGGTGGGCAGTAACTGAACGCCCTCCGCAACGCGTCAAGTATGAGAAGCGTTCTAGTCACCAATCCAACAAGCACCAGACCTACAAGACTGTTCCACGCCCGCAGTACCATGCCCCCTCCAACAGCAAAATTTCTAACAACTCTTCCGCAGGTCCTAGAAGGGACTTGGAAAACCGGAACTGTTTCAACTGCGGAGAACCCGGGCATTTCGCTAGCAAATGCCCGAAGAAGCGTCAAAACTCCTCTTCCCAAGGTGTAGCTGCTACCGGACGCCCCCAGGAGCGTCACACAACCACCAGGAGCTACAGCTCCCGAAACCAGGGCCCGAACCGGGGACACGCCAATCACATCGACGCCGAGGAAGCCTAGGAGGCCCCCAACGTAGCCATGGGTATGTTTCCCGTTAACTCAGTTATGGCTATTGTACTATTTGATTCCGGGGCATCGCATTCATTCGTGTCTCGCAAATTTGCCAAGAACAATAAACTTGCATCCTGTAGCATGAACAAACCCATGATTGTTCGAACACCTGGAGCTGAAATCGAAACTAAACACCATTGCAAGGATGTTAGCATCCACATAAGGGGGATAGATTTCTGGGCAGATTTAATAATTTTGAGATCACAAGGTATTGACATAATCCTAGGCACCAATTGGTTGATTGCAAATAAAGGTGCCATAGACTTTGATAGCAAAACTATCACCCTGACCAATGCCGAAGGCAAAACGGTAAGCTTTGTGGCTAACCTTCCACGGCAGCCGAACAACACCCTAAATCATCTAGAGGAGCTAAGCTTAGAGCAAGTACCAGTGGCCCAAGAATACCCAGATGTGTTCCCTGAAGAACTACCTGGTATGCCACCAGACCGTGACCTGGAGTTCGCAATAGAACTAGCACCAGGAACTGCTCCAATAGCAAAAAGACCCTACCGAATGTCGGTTAACTACCTGGAGGAATTAA
The DNA here is from genome assembly GCA_019208055.1 of Stipa capillata. Classification (NCBI taxonomy): domain Eukaryota; kingdom Viridiplantae; phylum Streptophyta; class Magnoliopsida; order Poales; family Poaceae; genus Stipa; species Stipa capillata. The sequence goes on from JAGXJF010004981.1 coordinate 23,134, forward strand.
AGAAACAACTGGAAGAACTAGAAGAAAAAGGTTTTATTCGGCCCAGCACATAGCCATGGGGATCTCCAGTATTATTCATGGAAAAGAAGGATAAAACCCTACGAATGTGCGTAGACTATCAGGCATTGAATGACGTCACCATCAAAAATAAATACCCGTTGCCAAGGATCGACGACCTATTTGATCAGATGAATGGAGCACGAGTGTTCTCCAAAATAGACCTGTGATCGGGATACCACCAACTGAAGATTCGATCACAAGACATCCCAAAGACCGCCTTTACAACGCGGTATGGACTCTACGAGTTTACGGTGATGCCATTTGGTTTGACAAATGCACCCGCCTACTTCATGAACCACATGAACAGCGTGTTCATGGAATACCTCGACAAGTTCGTCGTGGTATTCATAGACGACTTTCTCATCTACTCCAAGTCGGAAGCCGAACATGAGAAACATTTGCACCTGATCTTGAAGAAGCTCCGCAAACATCAGCTTTATGCTAAACTTAGCAAATATGCATTCTGGTTAAAAGAAGTAGGATTCCTCGGACATATAGTGTCCGCTGGTGGCATTGCAGTTGACCCCAGCAAAGTTCAAGCCATGCTTGATTGGAAACCACCCACGACCGTGACAGAAGTTCGTAGCTTCTTGGGATTAGCTGGATATTATCGTCGATTCATTGAAGGATTCTCGAAGATCGCTCGACCGATGACCCAGCTGCTCAAAAAAGATAAAAGTTTGAATGGACGGAAAAGTGCGAGGAAAGTTTCCAAGATTTAAAGAAGAGGTTAACGACAGCGCCAGTATTAACGCTGCCAGATCTACACAAGAATTTTGATATATACTGTGATGCGTCCCGACACGGCCTCGGAAGTGTACTCATGCAAGAAGGAAGAGTAGTCGCATACGGTTCCCGACAGCCCCATCCGCACGAAGCAAACTACCCGACGCATGATTTAGAACTAGCTGCAGTAGTGCATGCTCTCAGAATTTGGCGACATTACCTCATCGGTAACCGCTGTGAAATATATACGAATCATAAGAGTTTAAAGTATATTTTCACTCAATCCGATCTAAACATGAGGCAGCGAAGATGGATGGAGTTAATCAAGGACTATGACCTGGGCATCCACTACCACCCAGGAAAAGCGAACGTGGTAGCCGATGCGCTTAGCCGAAAAGTCCCAAAAAGAATAAGAAGGTCCAATCTCTCGAACAAGAGAAAAACCACGATGAAAGTCCCGTCGAACATGCAACCCTTGCAAATCTGGAAGTAGCACCTTCCTTGCTTGATCAGATTAAAGAAGCCCAGAAGGGGCATGATAGTTTGAAGAGTATCTGGGAGAAAGTAGAACTCAGAAAGCCATCCAAGTTTACCAAAGACAGTGAAGGTACCCTATGGTTCGAAGAACGTTTGTGTGTACCCGCCTGTGATAAGCTAAAGGAGATAATCTTAGAAGAGGCACATAACTCACGGTATTCCATCCACCCAGGAGGTACGAAGATGTACCAGGACCTAAAGGATAAGTTCTGGTGGCATAAAATGAAGAAGGAAATAGCTGAATACGTTGCCAAATGTGACATGTGCCAACGCGTCAAAGCGGAGCATCAGAAGCCCGCAGGACTACTTCAACCCCTCAAGGTGCCTGAATGGAAATGGGATGAGGTCGGTATGGACTTCATCACCGGACTACCAAGAACGAAAAAGGGGAACGACTCCATATAGGTCATTGTCGACAGACTGACCAAAGTCGCCCACTTTCTACCGGTCAAGACTACTTACCGAGGAGACCAATTGGCCAAGCTCTACATCAATCAAATAGTCAGCCTACACGGTGTCCCAAAGAGAATCATCTCGGATAGAGGCACCCAATTTACTTCGCGATTTTGGGAAAGTTTGCATGAAGCCTTGGGAACCCGTCTAGCTTTCAGCACCGCATACCATCCGCAGACAGATGGGCAGATAGAACGGGTAAATCAAATTTTGGAAGACATGTTGAGAGCCTGTGTTCTAACCTATGGAGAAAGTTGGGAAGAATGCTTGCGATACACAGAATTTATTTATAACAATAGTTATCAAGCAAGTCTTCAAATGTCACCATTCGAAGCTCTCTACGGACGAAAATGTCGGACGCCCCTCAATTGGACAGAAACTGACCAAGGAAAGACCCTCGGCCCTGATATTCTTCGAGAGGCAGAAGAACAAGTTAAGTTTATCCAAGACCGGTTGAAAACCGCTCAATCAAGGAAAAAGAGTTACGCCGATTCCAAGCGACGTAACATCACTTTCAAACATGGAGATTTTGTCTACCTTCGAGTAACCCCTCTCAAAGGTACTCAACGGTTCAACGTCAAGGGAAAGTTGGCACCACGATTTGTTGGACCATTCAAGATTTTGGAAAGAAGAGGAGAAGTCGCTTATCAGCTAGGGCTACCTCAGGAGTTATCAGAAGTGCACAACGTTTTCCATGTGTCTCAGCTAAGGAAATGTCTGGAACCACCTACCCAGCAAGTGCCATACCAAGAGCTAAACGTCGACAAGGATCTTACCTATGTGGAGCAACCCACACGTGTTCTCGAGAGTCAAGAACGACGCACCCGAAACAAGGTTGTCAAATTTCACAAGGTTCAGTGGAGCAACCACACAGAAGAAGAGGCAACCTGGGAGCGAGAAGACTTTCTGTTGGAAAATTTCCCTCACCTCCTTCCATCTGTAGAATCTCGGGGACGAGATTCTATTTAAGGGGGATAGGTTTGTCACACCCTGTTTTTCTCATCGGGTTTTCCTGAAAACCCAAAACTCTAAGCGCGTATATGCGTGTATACTCTTAAGTTAAAGCCATGCATATTGGGATTTCAGGGTTTATCATCGCATGTCATCCCATGGAAACTTTCGAGCTTGGTTGCACCACCCCACAAGCAATCCGAGTCAAAAACCTATCATCGCATGTGCATAACCCTAAACCCTAAGTCAGACCCGCATACGCCATATATGCCCAAACCCTAACCCTACGTGGCAACCCACCGATATTTGTTCCCGACCCTCCGGGGATAAACCCTAACCATCCCCACACCCTACCACAGACTTGCCGTCGTCCGAAACCCTAAAATCCCTCTTGTCATCCCAAACCCTAATTAGGTTTTCTCGCATCCAGAAAATCAAAAAGTGTTATCGCATGCATTTTAGTTTCTCCAAAATGTCCAGAAAAACACCAGTAGCTCCTTGAGTTTATTCTTCACCAAGTTATAAAATAAAATTTGGAAGTCCAGTTCAAAAATTTTGAATTTCATTCAAAATTCCAATTTGATCAAATATCCCATTTGAACTGCAACCACTCTTTTTTTACTCAGAAAATTCCACAAAAATTGCACAATGCTCATCTCAGTGCACTTGATCCAATTCTGTAAAAACCTACTTACCTCCAGTACAAATTATAGCCAAGGCAGCCATCGAGCACCTGGCATGAAACTCTTTCTTCCATTGATTTTGAGTTCAACTCCCAACCACCTTGCTCTCAACTGCCTACCAGTGCATTAACCATCTCCTGGCACTTGTCTCATCCCTCTGGCTCGCTCAAAAACCCTAGCGCCACAGCGTTCAACCCCAAGGTCATTCCATGCCGGCAATGGCATGCATTGGCAAACCCTCCCTCTGATCAATTCGGTGCCAGCACCATTTTCTTATCCTCCCTCAGTGCCTATCCATAGTTGACATGCCAGGCACCTCCCTCTACTGCACCCGAAGACCCCCTGGCGAGTCAATGCCACTCAGGCCGCGCCCAGACATGCCCTGGACGCGCCCACACGCCCGGCCATGCCATCCTGCCGTGGCAACCCCTGCCGCCGCTGTCTCAATCGCCGGTCAGCTCTTCCATGCGCCGCAGTCGCTCCCTGTCCACTCCCCAGCACTGCGCAGCGCTGACCCGGCCCCCACCTCCTCTCATCGCCGGGAACAACAAGGCCCCGCGGCCACTCCTCATCTGCTCCGACGGCCGCATACTTAAAGGCCGTGCACGAGCCTCCCAGCTCATCAAACACCACCGCATTTCTTCTCTAGAGCCTCCCCATCCCACTGCATCGCCTGAGCAACCCTCAATTTCTTCCTTCCCCGCCACGACCAACACCTACCGCCACCCTTCCCAGAGAGAAATTGGGCGAGTCCAGTGAAGGATCCTCATCATTTTCTCCCTCCTTGAGCTCACTAAAGTCTTACCCTAACTCCTCAACGTTCTCTACAGCTAAAACTCGCCGGAACTCCTCATCCGCTAGCACACCTCTGCCTCTGTTCTGGACCCTGACGTGACCCTGCCTCCAGCACCCGTTCAAACCCATTAACCACAAAAGCGGATTCGCCTCTTCCCCCTGAACCCGAGGGTAGCCGCCTCTTCCTTCCTCTCCCTCTGAATCGCGCCCAATTTCTCGCCGTTGCTCTCGCCAGAGTCTCACCGGAACCGAGCCAGTCCCGCCGGAACCCTATTTCCTCGTGCGCCCATCTCCTCTGCTGCTGACGCATGGGGCCGGGATGAGTCAAGACCCGCGCGTACTGTTTCACCCTCTGCCTCTGCTGCTCGGGCCCGCCTGTCAGATTAAGTGAAGCCGACGCCGACTCCCATCCACGTCACCCCCCCCCTTTAGATTAAACCAGCCGGTTCCCTCCTCTGGTCCAGTACAGCTCCCCTCTCTGGTCCGGCCGGTTCACCCAAATCCAAACCGAATCTCAGAAAAATTCCCAAATAAAAGTTGTTGCAAATTTAATTTCCCACCTTTTCTATATAGACCACTTTTCGAAAATCCTAATATTTCTCTCTGTACAGCCCCAGTTCAGAGCCCAATTCAAATTCAAATCTGTTTTTAAATTCCTTTTTGAATATGTGTTCAGTTCTAGGTAGTTCCAGCATGTAAACATGAACATTTTAGAACCTTGCACAAGTTACATGCATATACACCCATGTTGCATACTCCGAAAGATTGGAGCGCATGTTAAAGCCTAGAAACCCTAGTGCCGGTTTCGTGCATGTGTATATTTATATGTCCTTCCAAGGTTACCACCTTCATGTTAAGTTTTCAAGTATTTGTTAGAGTCCAGAGCATGCAAGTAGGTTTTCATCCACAGGTTGCATAGTTGCAAATGAAAAGTTGTAGTTATAGCAAAACCCTAGATCATCAAGCATGCATGTGTAGTGTTATTCTTTTTTTAAAACCTAGTGACAAGATGTCACAACCCAAAATGTCCAGTAGGTTTAAAGTCCAATTTCTTCATATACCCTAGTAAGCTATAGTTGTTCACATGATGGATGGGTCCAAAAGCCAAGAAAGACATGTGTTTACCATCAAAACCCTAGAAACCCTAATCGACATTTCATGCATCATGTATGCACATTAAGTCAACGCCCGAGCAAGTTGAACCATTTTGAAAGCATTATGAAACCTTTGATGCATGCAAGATTACCTTTATTAATTGTTCTGGTGATGCTTGGTTCTTATTCGAAGTTTTTCCGAACGTGTAGTTGACGGTGTGAGGTACGTGCGCCAGGAAGAACCCGAAGCATCTCCGCGTCCGGAACCGAGCCAAGACCTGCCAGGCAAGCTCTCCGCCATTGATCATGTTGTAATCCAAGTTTACGAAATGTATTTTGATTTCAAAACTAGCATGCTATATTCTATTACCGTTATTTTATGTAGCATTAGTTATACCGATGTGTAGAAAACCCTAGTCCGACCCTGAATCCCTTGTCACCCTAAGGACTACATATTCCGGATATCTTATTGGAAAACTTAGGGTAGTATATATATATATATATATTCATGCTTAGCCCTGCCGTAGTAAAATTAGGGTTTTAGAAAAAGGAAAATAGCAACACCCCATATTTTATGCGGTGAACTTTTGAGAAGCGGACCGTCGTGTCCGGAGGTGTATGAAGGTAGCATAGCCATGGGTTGGTATGTTTTACCAGAAATGGTTCTGTGGAACCGAGCTAAAAAGGGAGAAGTTTTTGATCCGGGTCGGTAATGAAGGGTGAGTGTAGGGAGTTTGTTAAAGAATGAGGTAAGGCCCGCCGTGGTTCTCGCTGCCCGTTTACGGGAGTGGTGTGGAGTCCTTCTCGGATCACCTAAGGACCGATCTTAAGTGACGTTTGACCAAGTCTTACCGTGCGGCCACATGTCCTTTGTGGGAAGGACTTGACATAGTACCCGGCCTGAACTAGCATGAACCCGTGGGCAGTTAGTAGTGTGCAGATAGGGGTGGTGTAACCCCTGTAGAAAACAAAGACAGCAGTAAGCGAGGTATTGTTCGCCACAAAGTTGGAACACCAACCTACTTGTAGCGATGTTACTGACTCAAGTTAGGTTTGGGACATGTCCTTCGGACGGGTTCATGGCTGGGTTCACACCGGTGAAGGGTCTCGTTGTACTAGCTCTGGTAGTATGCAATGCACGGTATGCCCAGGGTGACCTACATCGTGTGGGTAAAGCCGTACCACCTCTGCAGAGGGTTAAAAACTATTCGAATAGCCGCGTCCGCGGTCATGGACGAACTTGGTTAGGCCACACTAAAGTAGTCTGGCTTTCTGAGCCCCAAAAAGGTTTCTGGGTTATGGGTTTAAGGACGCGAACCGTCGTGTTCGCAGGGCAGTTTGCGAAGTTCCCGTTGTAGCAGGAAGTGTGAAGAAGGGTTTCCCCGTGGACTCGGGCAAACCCTAGAATCCCCGTAAGTACAAGGTGAGCAGCGTCTCCCAGTGGAACCGGGTGATTGGGAACCCCGTAAGTACAAGGTGAGCAGCATCTCCCAGTGGAACCGGGCAAGTACCGTGCTTTGCCGTTGTAGCGGAAAGCACAAAACTGAACTCCCCGTTGGAGCGGGTTGAGTATTTTGAGCAAATACTTTATCTCGCTGCGTCAAGATGTTTTTGATAAAATCGCTTTTACATCTATGTACTTATTTCCAATGCAAACTTACTTTCTCGCACAACATGAAGCTTAGGATAGAGCCATGTTATTGATAAATTCCGAGCATGTCCATAGCTATATTAAACTCCCCGGCGGAGTGCTTGCGAGTACATTCAATGTACTCACCTGGCTTGTTATGTGGCCAGACGAAGAGGAGGAATACCAGTCTGGCGATAGCGACAGCGACTTCGATGCGTAGGGTTTCTCCCCAGTCTGTTGCCTGTGGTTTGGCATAGTGATGGGCTATCCACCGTATTTTATTCCGCTGCTATTTAATTCGGCCAATAGGCCCGGTTTGTATGAACTAAAGACCAAGTATGGTTGATGTTTGTAATAAATGATGTATGGCATGGTTATGTTATCAAGTACTTGTGTGTATCGACTATTGATCCAGGGATCGATACAGCGAACACAAGGGTTTTATCCGGCCTTAAAACCGGGTACTCCACAGATGTCCTTGGTGAATTTTTCTTGAGAGATGAAAGTACCTTCCTTGAGTTGTTTGATCTGAAGTCCTAGGAAGTACTTGAGTTCACCATCTAGGGATATCTCAAACCTCTTGGTCATCATCTGGCTAAACTCATCACTCATGGAGTGGTTAGTACTGCCAAATATTATGTCATCGATATATATTTGGCACACAAATAAATCCTTTCCATTTTTCTTAGTGAATAGAGTTGTATCTACTAAGCCCATTTTAAATCCATTGTTGATCAGAAATTCCTTCAATGTGTCATACCATGCTCTAGGTGCTTGCTTTAGACCATAAAGTGCTTTATGCAATTTATAAACATGATAAGGTTTTCTAGCATCTTCAAAGCCTGGTGGCTGTTCTACATATACAAGTTTAGAAAGTTTACCATTGAGGAAGGCAGACTTCACATCCATTTGGTAAAGCTTGATGTTATGATAAACAGCATAACCAAGGAGGATCCTGATGGCTTCAAGTCTTGCCACTGGAGCAAATGTTTCTCTAAATTCTAAGCCCTCCACTTGTGTGAAACATTGAGCCACAAGCCTAGCTTTGTTCCTTACCACTTGCCCATTGGTATCTTGTTTGTTCCTGAAGACCCACTTTGTTCCAATTACATTATGATCTTTGGGTCTTTCCACCAGGGACCAAACTTGGTTTCTCTTGAATTGGTTGAGCTCTTCATGCATTGCATTTATCCAATCAGCATCCATGAGAGCTTCCTTGATGTTCCTGGGTTCAACACTGGAAACAAAGTAGTAATGTTCACAGAAATTAGCAATTCGAGAACGAGTAGTCACTCCCCTATTAATGGCACCAATGATTTGATCAACAGGGTGATCCTTCTGCAGCCTACTGATCACAAGGGGCTCGGGGTTAACCGCCTGTGTCACAGCTGTTAGAATTGCTTGTGAAATAGTTGGTTCTTCCTGTGACACAGCTGGCTGAGTCAGGCCCTTTGCATCCAGTTGATCATTGGCTGGGTTGTACTCGAACTCAATGTCCTGATCTCCAATGTTTTCACCCAGTGATGAAGAGAGTGGTTCTTGATCAATTGGTAGGCAGCCTCTTCCTTAATGGTGGGCCTGATCTCACCAATGGATTTCTTCTTAATGTCCACATTCCCTACATTATTAGAAACCTACTCTCCTTGGGAGCCATAAGACTCATCAAAATCCACATCCATAGATTCTTCAACAATCTTTGTGGAGGTGTTAAAGACCCTATAGGCATAGGAGTTAGTAGAATAACCAAGGAATATGCCAACATCAGATTTAGCTTCAAACTTAGTAAGGCGTTTGCCCTTTCTAAGAATGTAGCACTTACAATCAAATACTCTGAAGTATGAGATATTAGGCTTGGAGTTGGTGAGCAGCTCGTAAGAAGTCTTCTTGAGTAGTGGATGTAGATATATCCTGTTGATGGAGCGGCAAGCAATGTTGACAGCTTCAACCCAAAATCTTGGTGAAGTCTTGTATTCATCTAGCAATGTCCTTGCCATCTCTATCAACGTTCTATTCTTCCTTTCCACTACTTCATTTTGCTGTGGAGCATGTGGACTTGAAAGTTCATGCTTGATTCCTTGCTTGTCCAGGAATGCTTCCACCTTTGAGTTCTTGAACTCAGTCCCATTGTCACTCCTGACCTTGACCAGGTTTACCTTCCACTCATTTTGAACTCTAACAATGAGGTGCTTGAATTTCTTGTAAACCTGTGTCTTCTCCTTCAAAAAGAACATCCAAGTATAGCGAGAAAAATCATCTACTATGACAAAGCCATACTTGTTACCTCCCAAACTCTCATATGTTGTAGGATCAAACAGGTCAATGTGTATGAGCTCAAACGGAGAGATGGTGGTCATGATAGTCTTGGGACGATGGGCAGCTCCAACTTGTTTGCCAGCTTGACAAGAGCTGCAGGGCTTGTCCTTCTCAAACTTCACCTTTTCTAAGCCTATGACATAGTCATGCTTGTTGAGTTTGTTGAGAAGCTTCATCCCTGCATGTCCTAGCCACCTATGCCACAGCCAGCCAGCACCGGTCTTGGACATGAGGCACCATGGAGCTGCTACAGGCTGTTCATTCAAGTTGACAGTGTATAGTTTTCCAGATCTGCATCCTTTGAATACTTGAGAATCATCAGATAGCTTAGAGGCTATAACCTCATCAGGATAGAAGGTAACTTTCATACCTGTGTCACACAGCTGTGACACAGACATCAGACTATAGCCTATCTGATCCACAAGCATAACATTGGATAAAGAGTGATTTTCAGATATGGCAACTTTACCAATGCCATTTACCTTTCCCTTTGAGTTATCTGCATAGATCACATATTTGCTTGGAAGATTTTCACTTGTGATCTCTACAAACTCCTCTCTGCCTCCTGTTATATGTTGTGTACATCCACTGTCCACAACCCAGTCAGATCCACTGGAGGCAGTATCTTGCAAGATTAGTTATGGGATTTAGGGATCCAAACATATTTGGCTCCCTTAGCAAATTTACCATATGTAGAAACAGTAGTTAATGGGTTAGCATATTTGTTTCTAACATTTACAGCCTTAGCAACAGATGATATAACATGAATCCTCTTAGGCTGTCTGTCACCTGCAACCTTAGACAAAGAGGTTAGCTGGCTGTGTGAGTTGTCGGCGACACCGGTGGGTACACAGCTGTGTAGTATACCTGTGACATAGGCAACTGTTACCTTTGGAACCCAGATAGCAGGTAACCACTTTGTCAGATGTTTGCGGCCAACATACTTGGCCACAATTTTCCCTTTTCTATCCTTCTACGGGACATAGGATGGGTTAGATGGAATGTTTACTGCATTCCTATTTCTCTGCATGTGACCAACAAATTTGTTGTCACTAGTACCTGCCTGTTTCAAAAATTTAGCTACAAGATAAGAGCTAGTGACAGCAGACAGTTTATCTTTATTTGCAGAGGAATCATAACCTAGGCCTTTTCAGCCATCATTCTTTCTCAGCATCTCAGCTCTAATCAGCTGATAATTTTGCATGCTAATGTTGGCAGTGCATAGGCCTTTTCTCATGAGCCTCTTAAGCTCTTCAAGCTCCTCCTTGAGCTTGTTATGTTCAGCTGCATCCACAAAGTTAGTAGCAGTAGAGGTTGAAGTCTCTTTAGAGTTATCAATAGCATAACCTGTGGATGTTAGAATATTTATACGACTAGCACAGTTTAAGCATGTCTCAATGATAGCAGGAGCAGGCAAAGATGCATTAGTACATATAGAAGGAATATCAGTGCACATGGAATGCTTTGCCTTAAGCTCCTCATGCTCCTTAATGAGAAGCTCATGAGCTGCCTTGAGCTTTTCATGAGCTATTTCCAGGTTTTCCTGGTCCAGCCTGAGATTTTCCCTGTCATCTGTAACCTCATCATATGATTCACTCAGCTTCCTGAGTTTATCCCTTAAGGATATGTTCTCCTTCCTCTCCTTGCCATAGGTCTTATCTGTTCTTTCAAGAATGTCCATTAGTTCTGCATAATCAGAAAAGTCATCTTCAGTAAGTACCTTTCATTCTTTGGCCATGAGACACAAAGGGGCAGAAGTGGATGGCAGTTGATCGGTTTCAGCATTGATCTCATAGCTGTGTGACATGGCTGTGTCACAGTTGGGTATATCAGCCATGCTGATGGCAATCCCAGTGACTTGATCTTCATCTTCAGACTCTTCTTTTGAGTCTGAATCTTCAGACACCCAAGCTTGTCCAACATAAGCTCTGACAGTGGCTTTGTTTTTGGAGTAGGTTGGATGCTTGCTGTTGAATGTCTTCTTCTTTCCATGGAAGTCCTTCTTCTTCTTCCTGTACTGACTATTGTCCTTCTTCTTGCTTGGACAGTCAGTAGCAAAGTGGCCTTCCTTGCCACACTCGAAGCACTTGTTGTCTTTGGACAGCCTCTTCCCTTTGAATCTGTCACTGGACTCGAATTGCTTCTTCTTCTTGTAGAACTTTCTGAAATTTCTTGTGAGGAGGATGAGTTCACTCTCTTCTCCACTGGTCATCTCCTCATTGAGTTCCTCACTGTTGTCACTCTCAGGTTGTGACGTTGAAGCAGTGGTCTTCAAGGCAATATTCTTCTTAGCTGCTGGGGAAGAGCTTTGTTTGCCTTCTTGCTTGAGTTCCATCTCATGTGTTAGGATCCTTCCTAACACTTCTGTGGGCTTCATCTTATCGAACCCATCTTTCTCCTTTAGCATAAGTACAAGAGTTCTGTAGGCTTTGGGAAGCACTGACAAGAATTTCTTCACAACATCTTCATCTTCTACCCGATTGGAGCCTAAGGCCTTCAGCTAATTGGTGATGATTGTGAGTCTTGAGAATAGGGAGTTTATGTCCTCGCCATGCTCATACTCGAATCTCTCCAATGTTGATTCCAAAAGGCTTCTCTTTGACTTCTTTAGAGTATCACTGCCCTCATAGATCTACTCCAAAGTATCCCAGATATCCTTGGCAGAATCCATAGTGCTGACTCTATTGAAGTCATGCTCCTGTAGACCCATGAAGATTGCTGTGGTAGCTCTAGCATTGTTCTGAATATTTCTCTTGTCGTTTATGGTAGGCATGATGTTGTCTTCTAACCTGTAGCCTGTACAGACAACTTCCCATACATCGGGGTCAATGGCAATAAGATGCATTTGCATCTTTCACTTCCAGAAAGCATAATTAGTCCCATTAAAGATAGGTATTTTACCCTCATAGCCTGACATCCTTTAACTCTGGCTGTTAGGCCAAATCAAAGAGCAACCTGCTCTGATACCAATTGAAAGAACCGAACGTGCCGACTAGAGGGGGGTGAATAGGAGGCTAATTAAAATTACTTCTTTTTACTTTGTTGAACAAATTAAGTCTTAGCTAGATGCAGGAAGAGCTAACTGTGTAACAGGTGAACAGCACAGGCAAGATATTATGTATGATTTAACACGTAGCTGTCACGCAGGTGGCTAACTCAGGTGAGCTAAAGACTTAGAAATTATGTGCAACCTAACTGGCTATGTAACAGGTAGCTAACACAGGTAAGAGATATGATCAATAGCTACTGAGACACAGCTAAGATAGCACAGGTAAAAAGGTGATCTACAATAGATGAACAGAATAAGTTTAAGATCACACAAGCATGCAAGAATAGCAAGTACTATAAGTAATGCAGTAAGTACTCAGAGACAAGGTGTTTTTCACTGAAGTTCCCTGCTCTTCTCAGAGAGGTACGTCTCCGTTGGAGAGACTACTCCGAAGAGATAGCTAGCACTAAATCGTGCTTGTTCTCCGAGTACCTGACAATCAAGCCTCTTGCTTTGCTTGTGAAAGTCCTTTTACCTTGCAGCAGGTAGACTTCAGATCACCTTCACAAACTACTAGTTCAGCCCACACAAGCTTGGGTGATACCAGCAACTCCTACACCTGTCTAGGAGTAGACACTCCAAGAGTAATAGATTCAGCAGCAACGAATCTTGGAGGAACCAAATGCTCTTCTGCTCAAGGACTAACTATCTTAGGAAGGTTTGCTTTTGTTCTGAGTGAAAGAGGCTTGCAACGGTCGAATATGCTTTACTGGTTTGAGCTAGCTTGGATGGTTGGTTCAGGTCGAAGACCTCCCCTGGTCCCCTATATATAGGGTTCGCAGGAACCCGACCGTTACACTGTTGCCACGTAGGATTAAGTGAGCCACCGGTGACAGGCACCGGTGACACAGCTACACACTACGCCCAGCTGACACAGGTGAACCCTTAACTGATGTAGAGCACTACTCAGCCCGGTCTTGGCACATGACATGCCCTCAGCATACAACTACTATGATCCCTAATAAGGAGAGAACCTCCGACAGTCTTCTAACTCAGCAGACAAACCATCACAGTGCAGGTCCCCTTAGCATTTACAAGCTCTCCCCTGGTACAGAGATGTACCTGAGTCATAGAGCGCTAGACCACCTGTGACACAGCTATGTCACACCGGTGACTCTAACCCCTAGGGTTTTCTACTGCTAGCACTGCAGAGTGCTAACAAAAACCAGTTTCACATTTGTACAAAACTGTTGACACAGGGCTACTGACCTCAAAGCATCAGTGCCACTGTTCAACACCCTGAGCATTGAGCAAAAGATCCTCCACAGATTATTACTACTTCATCCCTGTTGATAGTATGGGTGTTTCCTATGGACTCAAAGAAACTAGTAAATCTAGGCTTTACCTGCAACCAACTGTATTCACGGCCCTTGACGCATCAAGCCACCATCACCTTGTTTGCAACTCCTTGCACATCACCGCTTCTTCACAGCTGTGACACAGCTGCCTAGCACAGCCATTCTCTCGTCCTAGAAACGAACTTTGTACCCTTTTTGGTGGTTATCATTCCTTTGATGACCCTTTTTCCTGGAACCTATTTAACTTGCTTACACTCATTGTAAACGTTAGATCCCAGATTGAGTTGCCATTAACCATCAAAACCACTTTGGGGCCTAGATGCTCTTTCGAAGGTGCTTTGTGGGTGCGAGAAGATTGCACGCACGTTGGCGGAAGAGTCGTGCCGCTCGAAATGTTCCCCTTTATAAGACCAGGTGAACGGCGGGGGTCCACCTACACCTTCCAGTGCATGCCTCATTTTCCTTTGCGCCCAAATCCCTTCGTCTCCCTCGAGCACTGTCGATTCGGGGAACACCGCCGCACACCAAAAAACCCTAACTTCACTTCGCCGGCACCGAATGCAAACCCCTGAGTGGGTGGCAGATTCGATCGACACGGAGGAGGACGCCTTGGTGTGGAAGCTTTTAAGCGAGAAGACCTCCGCCGACCCGATGGCTCCCCGGATGAAGTCCTCGACGACCGAGTCGCAGCTGGAGAACTTGGTGCGGTCTGGAGTGTTGCCACCGAAGGAGCTGATTGAGTGGCGCGCCACCGTCGGGGAGGCATTTCCCACCCTGAACATGGGTGAGGTAGTGGTCCTCGGATCTTTCTTTGAGCGGGGCTTCTCCGTGCCCGCCCACCCCTTATTGCGGGGCCTCCTCTACTACTACGGCTTAGAGCTGCACAACCTCAACCCCAACAGTCTGCTCCATGTCGCGTGCTTCATCACTCTGTGTGAGTGCTTCCTCGGCATTGAGGCACACTTCGCCCTGTGGAAGCACTTCTTCATGGTGAAGCCGCAACCCAGCAAGGGCCAACCGGTAGTGGTGGGTGGCGCTGGGTTCCAACTGAGGTCCGGGGCAGTGAAACAGTACCTGAGTTTGCCAATGCATACTTCCAATAAGGGGTGTCACTCCCAGCATTCACAGGTCAGCCTCCGGAGGTCAAGCCGTGCTGGTCCGAGCCACCGCTGGACCAAGAGCAGGACAGGATCACGGTCCTGATGTCGTAGCTTGTCGAGGCGATCCAAGCTGGTGTCACTGGAGCCGTCGTCGTTGCCACCTTCATTCGGTGGCGGGTGCACCCCGCTAAGCTGAGAGCCCACCCAATGTTCGAGTATACTGACGAGCATGACACAACCTGAGAGTCCTCTAAAGAGCTCCCGGAGGAGATTGTCCAGCGCCGGGTTGATAGGCTCATGGCTCAGGGGACCAGTCTGGATTTCTCCGGGCGACCGCTGCCCTTCAGCAGGGCCAACCCCCCGAGTCGGGTAAGCAATCAAACTCCCGATTCTTCTTACTTGTGTGCCACTGAGTCTGACTAGGGCTATTTCCTTGCCTTCCGAACTCGCAGATTCTGTTTGGCTTTAGTTCCGACGTTCCCCTCCCGGAGAAGGAGATTTGGAACCAGCCCCGATATGCCGACGCCCCCCGCGGTGGGGCACCATCGCAGGGGACGACCGGAGCATCCTCTTCCAGCGTCGGGTCTTCAAAGGGGAAGGCGCCGGCCACCGTGGTGCATAGCCCTCCTTCGCCGAGTATGCCGGCTCTGGAGGAAGAGGAAGAAGATGACGACGTCCCGCTCCGCGTGTCCAGGAGGCGGAGGCCGTCGGCGGGCGCTACTCCAGGGGGACAGGGCAGCTCCTCTGCCAATCCCGGCCCGGTAGCGAAGACTGCGGCGGGCATCGCTCTGTCGGGACAGAGCGGTTCCTCCACCCGTCCTAAACCGGTGGCGCTGTCTGCCACGGGCGCCGGTCCGGCGGGACAGGGCGGCTCCTCCACTGGCCCCGATCCAACGGCGCCGACTGCCGCGGGCGCTGTTCCGGCGGGACAGGGCGGCTCCTCCGCTGGCCCCGATCCGGTGGCGCCAACTGCGGCCCCGAGTGGAGTTCCCCCGGCCGGGGAGAGAAGAAAACCACCGACGCCATCTTTGGGGATCAAAGCAGATCCGCGACGTCACCGATTCTGACGGCTGCCGCGGCCGGGCGGCGAGACTCGGGGTCTAGGAAGCGCGTCCCCGTCCCCCGATCTGTCAGGTAAGTCTTTCAGTGACTGTTGGCTTATCTGTGTTCTTCGGAGCTGACGGGTCCGGGTTTCTTTTGCAGAGTGCAAAGAATGGGAGACGTCCCAAAGGCGCCATCGAATGCCTCGGGGTCCAGCCGAGGCGGGGACCAGTCGGGGTTGGATGCCCGGCCTTCGTCGCCTCCGTGGGTGGCTATATCTTCGTCCCCCCGACCGTCTCCTGAGCGGGCTGGTACACCTTCTACCTCGCTCGCTGCTCCTCAGTTAGAGGAGCCCTCTGTAGGAGCGTCAGCCCCGGGCATATCAGGGGACGCCGGCCCGAGTTCGGAAGTGCCGGGGGTGCAAGCCTAAGTTCAACTGGAGCCGCCCCGCCGGGCCGTAGAGGCAATCCCAAGCTGTCGTCTACGGTGGAGGAGTTTGGTGCCGCTCCACCTCCCCGACCGTCCTCCGAGCTGGCACTCCGGCCACTCCGAGTCTGGCAATCGGACCCCGCGCGGCCGACCCTGACCATCCGAGAGATTGACAACGTTCGGGAGGAGGAGGAGTGGAACAACGCGACGGACGTTGCCACCCAACTCGGCGAGATGCTCCCGGCCTTGAGGAAGACGATGAAAGAGGGTGCCAACCTGCTGAACGGCAGGTTGCGTCCGTTGATGCAGGTAAGCCGTTTCTGTTTTTTGCCGGTGGGTGTGTCAGTGGGGAGTAGCTCCCTGGGCCTCTGCCCGACTAAGATAGTCGGGCGGGGGACCCTTATCTTTTTTCTGTAGTTTTCACTCTGGGTGCACAAACAGTGCACCCAGAGGGTGTAGCCCCTGAGCCTGCGTTCGACTAGGATAGTCGGGCGGAGGGTCTCTTGCTTTTCTTGTAGAATTGACTCCGGGTGCACGAACAGTGCACCCAAAGGGTGTAGCCCCCGAGCCTCCGCTAGGTCCATGGGACCGACTGGAGGGTCCTGCAAATTTTTCGAGGTGGCTTGATTTCTAGGGTTTTTTCTTCACAGAAACTGAATTGACAGTCGCAAGACAAGACCGCTTTCCTTCAGGATCGGCTGCCAGTTCTTGACCGACTCGACCTTCACAAGGCCGAGTGGGATAAGCTGGCTGCGAGCTGCCAGGTGACTGAGGTCGTGGCCCGCCAGCACAGGTTCAAATTACTGCCCTACAGGCAGGCCTTTCCCAGGAGATCGTCCGAACCAAAGGTGAGGAGTCCGAGTTGCTTCGGTTGTTTCTCGCCTCTTGGCGTGCTGATGCATTGTCTTCTGCAGCCACTGAAGATGAGGCTGCGAAGCTTAGGGCGGAGCTTGAAGGGGTGAAGGCTCGTGTCCGGGAGCTCGACTCTGTTGAGGACAGGACCTCCAAGCTCCAGGAGATGCTCGTGGCGAGGAAGACCCGCATGGAGCATCTGGAGAACGAGGCTGCCGCCTTGGATGGCAGCCTGAGGCGGGCTCTGGAGGTAGCCAAATGGTGAACAAGAGGGTTGCTGATGCTCTGGAGGCTGCCGAGGCGGCAGGCAAGAGAGCTGCGGACTCTGAGATCGGTAAGCCTTTGACTCGAGCTTTTTGGTTGGTCGAGGCCCGTTGGCTGTTTTGCTCATGCTCTTGTTCTGCCTTTGTAGCTTTTCAAGCTCGCCTCAGGAAAGTCCGTGAGTTGGCCGAGTCATTGCAGGCGACGGGTCGGACGACTTGTGGTGCCATTTGGGAGGAAGATCCGGCCCCGGACTCCATGGAAGCAGTCACAAAGCGCCTTCGGCAGGCGCCCGACCAGGTGAAGAAGTCGGAGGCGGAGGCTTCGCGGTCGTGGGCCGTGGTGGCCCTGGCAGTGGCGAGGTCCCATTACCGCTGCTTGATATGCAGGCGATCGGGGAGGGGTACGCCCTGACGTTTCGGACGAGGATATTCCGGAGCTGATGAACATCGTCGAGACCACGGCGAACTCCCTTATGGACCGCGCCGGCCTGTAAAAAAGATAGTTGTGTCTGAACTACTCGAAGGGACCGAGTGCTTTTTGTAATGAACTTTTGCATGTAAAGCACTCGGGAATTTCGAGTGATCTTTAATTAGGCGTTTGATTAGGTTTGTCAATTCCCCTTCGCAAAAAACATTCGTTCGTGTATATGTGGATATTTCATTTTTGCTCTTGCCAACCCGTTGTAGCCTCCTTTGCAGAGATTAGCCGTGGGCTTTTGTCCCGTGTAGCTTAAGGTTGTGGCATAAACCAGCGATCGGAGTCAAAGAGTTAGCGTCAGATTACACACAGTACTAGAATGGTTTGCGTACATGAAGAAACCCGAGTGCGCCTGAGTGCACCCAGAGAGTGTGATCACCGAGTGTCCGTTATGCGTTAGCCGTTGGCGTGCATAGGAGGTCACTCGGGGATTGCAAAACTTGTTTCATGTGGAGCGAAAGAGAAAAGTGCATTCATATATCCGAGCTGTCGGAATAAAAAGTTTAAGCATAGAAGTGACGTAGCTGTTCGATGTTCCATGCGTTGGTGAAGATGTCGCCGTCGCTGTTCTTCAGTCGGTAAGCCCCCAGGCGCAGTGTCTCAGCGACCACGTACGGACCCTCCTAGGGTGGTGAGAGTTTGTGCTGGTCTTTGCTGGATTGGACTCGGCGTAGGACCAAGTCACCAACGTTGAATGAATGGCCGCGCACATGCCGACTGTGGTAGCGCCGTAAGCCCTGCTGATACTTTGCCGATCAAAGGGATGCGACCTCACGTGCTTCTTCAAGCTGATCGAGGGCGTCTTGTCTTGCTTCCTCTAACTCGGCCTCGTTATGGGCGCGGATGCGCGGAGACCCGTATTCTAAGTCAGTCAGGAGGACGGCCTCGGCACCGTATACCATGAAGAAAGGTGTGTAGCCGGTGGATCGGTTTGGTGTAGTTCACAGGCTCCAGAGTACCGAGGGCAGCTCGGCCACCCATTTGCCCGCAAACTTCTTCAGGCGCTGGAAGATCCGAGGTTTGATGCCTTGCACAATCAGGCCATTGGACCGCTCAACCTGCCCATTCGTGCATGGGTGAGCCACGGCAGTGAAGTTAAGGCCAATGTTGTAGCCGTCACAAAATCGGAGGAAAGCGCGACCAGTGAACTGAGGGCCGTTGTCTGTGATGATGCTGTTGGGGATGCCGAAACGGAAAATGATGTCCCGGAAAAATTCGACGGCCTTTTCCGCGGTTATCATGGCAACCGGCTTGGCTTCAATCCATTTGGTGAACTTGTCGACTGTGACAAAAAGGTGCGTATAGCCCCCGGGAGCCTTCTTGAGAGGGCCCACCATGTCTAGACCCCAGACGGCAAAGGGCCAGGTGATCGGAATAGTTTGGAGTGCCTGAGCCGGCAAGTGTGTCTGCCGGGCGAAATATTGGCATCCTTCACAAGTGCGGACGATGTGGGCGGCGTCCGAAACGGTAGTCGGCTAGTAGAAACCTTGTCTAAAGGCTTTCCCGATGAGCAACTTGGGCGCCGCATGGTGTCCGCAGACTCCCGAGTAAATATCATGTAGTAGTTGCTATCCTTGGTCTTGAGGAATGCATCGCTAGAGGATTCCAGAGGTGCTTTTCTTGTAGAGCTTGCCTTCAATCATGACGTAAGCTTTGGCACGGTGGGCGAGGCACTGCGCTTCTGTCGGGTCCGATGGGAGAATCTCTCACAGGAGGTAGTTGAGGAAAGGCGTAGTCCAGTCGGGATTGACGACTAAGACCGCTGGTGAAGATTGCTGGACGCCATCGGATTCTTGGACTTGTGGTTCTTCGGCCTCGGGTGTCATCTCCGCCTTGATGGAGGGGGTATGCAGCTCCTAGAGGAATACTCCAACCGGGACGACATCCCGACTGGACCCCAGCTTGGTAAGTGCATCCGCGGCCTCGTTGTCTCGATGTAAGACATGCGTAATTTCGAGGCCGTCAAACTTAGCTTCGAGCTTGCGCACCTCTTGGCAGTAAGCTTCCATGGAGGGGTCTCTGTATGACCAGTCCTTCATGACTTGCTGGACCACCAGTTCAGAGTCTCCGCGGGCCAGGAGGCAACGAATCCCGAGTGAAGTGGCAATGCGAAGTCCGTGAAGTAAAGTTTCATATTCGGTGACATTGTTAGATGCCGGGAAGTGGATCTGCAACACATACTTAAAGTGCTCTCCTTTCGTAGAGATGAGCATGATACCAGCCCCCACTCCCTGGAGCATCAGTGAGCTATCGAAGTAAAGCGTCTAGTATTCGAGGTCGATGATAGAGGGCGAAGACTGGACTTCTGTCCACTCGGCCATAAAGTCAGCAAGAACCTGGGACTTGATGGTCGTGCGGGGGGCGTAAACTATGCCGAATGCCATTAGTTCCATTGCCCATTTAGCAATCCTCCCCATGGCGTTGCGGTTGTTGATGACGTCAGAAATCAGGAAGGAATTGACCACCGTGATCGGGTGCCCTTAGAAATAGTGGACTAACTTCCGAGATGTGATGAAAACTGCGTAGATGATCTTCTGTATCTGTGGGTTTCGCGCCTTGGACTCGGACAACACTTCACTGATGAAGTAGACCGGGCGCTGAACCTTCTAGATGTGGCCGGGCTCGGGGCGTTCGACGACCAAAACTGTGCTGACCACCTTGGTGGTTGCCGCGATGTAAAGGAGCAGCGGCTCGTTGGGCATCAGGGAGACCAGTATTGGAGACGTGGTTAGGAGCCTCTTTAGCCCGTCCAGGGCATCCTGGGCCTCGGATGTCCATGTGAAGTTGTCTGACTTCTTCAGGAGCTTGTAGAGGGGCAGAGCCTTCTCGCCGAGTCGGGAGATGAATCGGCTGAGGGCCACCATGCACCCTGTTAGCCGTTGAACATCCTTGAGGCCCCTTAGAGGGCCCATCTTGATGATGGCGTCGATCTTCTCTGGGTTGACTTCGATTCCCCGTTTGGAAAAGATGAAACCGAGTAGCTTGCCCGAAAGGACCCCGAATACGTACTTTTCGGGGTTAAGCTTCATGCTGAATCTCCTAAGGTTAGAGAAGGTTTCTTCCAAGTCATTTTGGAGGTCTTCTTTTTTCTCAGACTTGATCACCACATCATCGACGTAGGCTTGCACGTTCCTGCCAATTTGTGACTGAAGGCAGCGCTGCATGCACCATTGGTATGTAGCGCCGGCATTCTTCAGACCGAAAGGCATGGATATGTAGCAGAAAGCCCCGAAAGGAGTGATGAAGGATATCTTGATCTCGTCATCCTCCTTCATCTTGATCTAATGATAGCCCGACTAAACGTCGAGAAAGCACAAAATTTCACAACCGGCCGTGGAATCAATCACCTGGTCGATGCGAGGAAGAGTGAAAGGATCTTTGAGACATGCCTTGTTAAGGCTAGTGTAATCAACGCACATCCTCCACTTTCCATTCTTTTTGTGAACAAGAACTGGGTTTGCAAGCCAGTCGGGATGATACACTTCTTTAATAAAGCCAGCTGCTAGAAGCTTGGCTAACTCTTCTCCTATTGCTTGACATCTATCCTCAGCGAAGTGGCGTAAGCGCTATTTGACCGGCTTAGCATCCGGCTGAACGTTCAGAGAGTGCTCGGCAGCCTCCCTCGGAACTCCGGGCATGTCGGAGGATGTCCACGCGAAGATGTCCCGGTTGTTACGGAGGAAGCCAACGAGCGTGCCTTCCTATTTGTCGCTGAGTGTGGTCCTGATCTGCGTCGTCTTGGAGGAGTCTTCCCAGTCGAGTTGGATTGACTTGGTGTCCCGTGCCAACTGGAAGGATGTCGATGCTGAAGCTTTTTTGGCCGGGGGTGCTTCCTCAACCACGGCCAACTTGAGGTTGTCAAGCTCGGCCGCAGCGATTTGAGTCGCGGCGAGGTTGCAGTTCTCCAGGTCCCATGTGTAAGCGTGCTGAAAACTGCTTTGTACCGTTATTATCCCGTGGGGGCCCGGCATCTTGAGCTTCAGGTAGACATAGCTGGGAACGGCCATAAATTTGGCGTAGCAGGGACGCCCCAGGATGGCGTGATATGATCCTGGGAAGTCGACGACCTCAAAGGTGAGGGTCTCGGTCTAGAAGTTGTCGGGAGTACCGAAAGTGACGGGCAAGCTAACCTGCCTGAGTGGACTCGCCATCTTCCCTGGCACGACCCCGTGGAAAGGTGCACCAGTGGGTTTGATCTCCGAGCGGGAGATTTTCATATCGTCAAGAGTCTTGACATAGAGAATATTCAGACCACTCCCCCCATCCATGAGGACCTTGGTGAGGCGGACGCCGCAGACAATTGGGTCCACCACCAGGGGAAACCTTCCCGGGTGAGGTATGTAGTCGGGGTGATCCGAGCGGCCGAAGGAAATTACGGACTCGGACCATCACAGGTACTGGGGCACGGCCGGTTCCACTGCATTGACTTCCCGATCTGTGATCTTCTGGCGACGCTTGGACTCATAGCCGTTAGGTCCGCCGAAAATCATCAGACAAGCGGTCTCTTTTGGGAATTCGTCACCTTCGTCCTGAGAAGACTCTCTTTTGTTCCGGTTGGGGACGTAAGGCTTGTTCAAATTCTTCAAGAGGTTGCAGTCGCGTGTCACGTGATTGGATTTGGGTCCGTGAAAGTGACACGGCTGACTCATCATCTTCTCAAAAGTTGTGTTGGTGCGCTGAGGACAGCGCGGTGGGGCGCGCTCGACCTCTTTCTGGACGACTCAGGGTGAGCATCCCGACTGGGAGACTCGAATGCCTTGCCCTTGCTCTTGCCCTTGTCATTTTTGGTAGCGTTGCGGACGGCTTCTTCGCTGGTGGCGAAGTTATTGGTGATATCAAAGAGTTCACGCGTAGTCTGAGGGTTCTTGCGCGCTATCTTGTGGATGAGGTCAGTGCTTCGAACACCTTTGGAGAAGGCGGTGATGACATCACCTTCTCGGACCTCTGATAGAGAATTCTTCTTCTTAGAGAAGCGCTGAATATACTCCCGGAGAGTTTCGTCTGCCTCTTGAGTACAACTGTGGAGATCCCACGCATTCTCGGGCCTGTTGTAAGTGCCCTGAAAGTTGTTCACGAAGAGGGTCTCGAGGTCACTCCATGACTGGATGCAACCCGGAGGTAAGCTGGTAAGCCAAGCTCGAGCTGAGTCGGCTAGAAATAGTGGCAGGTAATGGATCGCAACGTAGTCGTTGCCACCATTAGTTCTACACGCCGTGTGATAGTCGGCCAGCCATATGTCTGGCCGCGTTTCGCCCATGTACTTGTTGATGCCGGTGATTTGGAATCGCGACGAGAAGATGACGCTGCGGATGCAGGCGCCAAATGCTTTTGGTGGGCCTGCATACCCCATGCCAGAGGAGATTGGAGAGCGGCCACGGCTGGTGGCGCCGCTGTCATCGTGGCGGTTGCTGCGGTCACCCCTCTCGGGACCTCGATGAGCGTTCCATCCGGCATCAGCAGGGTTCCACGCATCATAGTCCAATCCGAGTCGGCTATGGACCGACCCGGCTCGGTGAGCATTTTTGTCCGCGTCCTGACTGGCACGGCTCCGTGCGGCTATGGTGCCCCGTGCGTCACGACTGGGCCTGAGTCAGTTGTGAACTGCTCCGGCCGGCTGATGACGGTCGAGGTTTGCACGGTGGCCCTCTGTGGCTGGTGGACTTCTTAGAGGTGGAGAGCACCGACTCCTAGCACTTGCTGAAGAGCCCGCGCGGTCCCTAGAGACTTTGGCCTATTGAAGGGCTGTTTCTTCCAACAGGATGCGGAGTCGCTGGAGTTCGTCATGTCCCGGGGTGCCTTTAGGGACATTAATGGCGCGCGCCGCCATCGTGGCAGCGACGATGTTGTGGCTAGGAAGCGGGAATATTGGAACCCCATCCCTTTCACGCATGCGGAATACGTTATGGACTTGGCATCCTCGAGCTCTCATGTTGTCGTTGCGCTGTTGCTCATCGCGTTGACGAGCAAGCCTAGTCTGCTGCTCAACCAGCTCCTCCTCCTTGGCGAGGAGGCGGAGCCGAGTGGCCTCAAGCTCAGCAGGCGTTTGCTCCACGATGGGGACTGACCGGTCGCCGCCGTTGTCCAGCGAGTCGGGGTTGGCCATGAAGACCTCCCGGGATGGGTGGTGACTACCCGAGCTCTCATGATCGTCCGAGTCATACTCGAGGACGGGGAGGAGAGAATCGATAGCACCAACCAGTCGGGACCTCTGTTCGACGGGTGAGAACCCATGCACGAACAGCAGATCCGATTTCGGCATAGCCTCGTCCCTAGGGAGAGGAGCCGAAGGCGCGGACTCAGGGGTGAGTCCGAGCAAAGAAGTTGATGAAGCCTCTGCTGCTCGACGGGTTGCCGAGTAGCAGAGGTGAAGCTTGCCGATCTTGTCGGTGATGAAATCCAGTTTTCCAAATTGGAAAAGCTGTCCAGGATCCGGAATAACGTCTAGGGAGGCGAATCTCATGACGCTTCCTGGGACGAAAACGCCGTTGTTGTTGACGGAACCCATCTAGACCCGTGTAGATGGATCTATGCGCACATCCCCTACCTGGCGCGCTAACTGTTGGTGTTCTAATCCAGCAATAATAAATACGGGGCGGCGTGAGCACAGCAGATCCAGATGGGTGCACACGGGAGATAATGTTTAGACAGGTTCAGACCCTCGAGGAGAGATAATACCTTACGTCCTGTGCTTGGTGGCTGGTATTGCTTGAATCCCGAGTGCCACAAACCCTTAAGAATAGATCTCAAGGTCGCTTGGGCAATGAACAAGTGCGTAAGCGAGAGAGTAAGAAAACATCATCAAGAGTCCGGATCGGTTTACAGAGGAGTTTCCTAATTGGTTACAACAGAATCCGGGATTGCCGGATGTGTGTTTATCCCTGTCTTGTACTCCAAGTCAATGAGACACCCCCCGTGTAGAAGTCGGACTCCGAATAGTCGGCCTGGCCCACCCTATGGCCAAAGGGCCGGATTCATCATCCTTGATGATACCCGGGTGCCATATCATCATCAAGCCCCTTTCTTTTATCTCCACAACTGAGCCATCTCCAAACTTGACAGTTCCCATCATGGTCGTGTCAAGTTCCGCAAACTTCTCCATGCAACCAGTCATGTGATTACTTGTGCCGGTATCATGGTACCAAGCCTTTATTTGTGAACTGTTGAGCTTCGGTATCACCTTATCTTCGTGTAGAAACACCTCCTGAGTGGGTTCCCTCGTCATCTCATGTATTGTGGTTGTTGCGGTAGCCTGACTAGTTGTCGTGTCGACGCCTTCGACAAACTCACAGATTTCAGCGAGGAGAAGCGTGCGCTCATCGTCGTCCTTCTTCGCCAAGTTTGCTCTTTCTCTCCTGTTCGGCTGCTTGCAATCTTTGGCGAAGTGACCGTATTCGTTGCAATTGAAACACTTAACCTTGGATTTGTCGTAGTCACGTGGCCGTCTTTCATCGGGAAACTTCTCATCGTTGCCGCGTCCATCACCTCATCCTCCACCTTGGGAGCGGCCACGGCTGCAGCCTCTGTCGTTGTGGCCACCTCTGTTGGAGCTTCCCCCACCTTCTCTTCTTGCCTTGACGACGTGTGCATCTAGTTCGGCCTTGGTGAACATCAGCTTCTCGCCATCTTCCTTTGGCTTGTGATGTGTCTTGCTATTCTCTTCGAAGGTTCTTAGCCTCCCGATAGCTTCGGACACTGTCATCTTTGAGACGTCTCCAAATTGTTCAATCGTGCCGATGATGTCGGTAAACTTCGATGTGACCGACCCGAACAATTTTTCAACGATCTCCGTTTTGCTGATCTTGCCACCAAACGACCGGAGCTCGCCCACAAGGTTTGTGAGCTTCTTGGAGTACTCGCTGATTGACTCGGAGTCCTTCATCTGCATCTTGTTGAGCTGGCGCTTCAACCCATGAGCTCTTGCCCGTCTTATGTTGTCTTCACCGACCTCCATCTCCCGAAGAGCTTCCCAAGCCTCCTTTGCCGTCTCGTATTCGGCTAGTGACATCAGAACCGAATCTGGGATAGCCTGAGCGATGGCGACCATGGCATCTTGATCCTTCTCCGCGTCGGCATCTTCTTTATTGCCTTCTATTACCGACCAAACACCCAAAGAGCGGAGAATCAACTTCATCTTCACGGCCCATATGCCGTAGTTTGATTCGCTCAACATCGGGTATTGGATCGGTATAGCCTTTGATGATGATAACTTCTTGCCGCCAGAGTTGTCACCGCCGGAGCTTTTCTTCTTGCTGGAGGAGTCGGTATCGTTGTCGTTGTTGCCAGCCATCTCTTACGATCAGTTGGCTCTGATACCAAATGTTGGTTTCTTAAGCCTAAATCACAATCGAGAGAACAAGTATGCGAGAAAACAATTTAGAGCTGGAGGCTCATATCATGCCTTCTTTCTTCCTTTCTTGTATTTCTTCTCGTTGTTTCTTGTTGATTTGTTGATTACAATATGCTACCTTCTACCTCCTTATATAGGTGAAAAATACCTCATAGAAACTAACTAGGACTAGGAGTCCTAATTCAACTCTAATTCCTTCTCTTCTTTCCTACTCTTATTTCTTTTCCTAACATGACTCGGACAGCACTTTCCTGCAACGTGATTAACTACATCAGATATTGTAGTTGATCTTTGATCTGAAATAGCTGATCACCACAGCTGGACTCCAAGAGGCTCTTGACCCCAGCCGAGCGTGGCTCCATCGCGTTAGGTTCTGGAGGTAGCACAGCGCGAAATCCTGCCTGCGCACACGGGAGCGCACGACAGCAAGGGAAGCCTGCTCTCTTTGCACAACGCCAAGAGATCTGCAAACGCAACGAGGTTTTGGAGCATGCCCGTCAGCCCGTGGCGACGGCCTGTGAAGTGGGGAATTTAGGAAGACAAACGATGAGATCTTCCGGGCCTGGGGCTGTGAGAGAGGATCTAAGGAGGATCATGTGGAGTGATGATGTCGAAGGTGATTCTTAGGTGATTCTAAGATTGGTGCTAGAGGATGACGTGAAAGGTGTGGGAGGAGGAGAGGCACCTTTTCATATAATTTCTTTCCACGGAATATAGGTTCCTATATAATACTCTCTCTGTTTAGGTATATAAGACGTATTTAGATTGTTAAATTTTAATTTTATCAACAGTTAACCTAATTATATGTTGCTTATATGACACAAATTGATACTATTAGATTCGTATTTGAAAGCATTTCTTTATGATAGTGATTTGGTAACTATTAACAAAATACGATAAGAGAAATTTACAGTCAAAGCTTGAATTTGAAAAGTCAATATACATCTTATATACCTGACCGGACGATGTTTATATTAAAAAAGGGCAAAGCTATCTGGTATATGTCACCACTGACGCACACGATAGTCGCTCAGCTCGAGAAAAAGAAGAAAGGAATGGAGACAAGAGAGATAGAGGAAAACAGGATAGAGGGAAAGGAGAAAAAGAGAAAGGAGTGCGCTTATATTTGGCCGTGTGGTCTTTGGCCCAAGAGCCCAAGACGCTAGCACGACAAACCCGGGCGTTGGTAGGCTGGCGGTGTCACTCGCAGTAAGACGAGGTCTAAGTGGCGCGTCACAACAGAGCAATGTGGCCGTCGGCGAACTTCGAGTAGCTATTTCACGAGTAGCTCGATAATTTGGTGAAGTACGTGATACAAAACCGAGCGAGATATATTTACAAACCACAGCCACCCGGGTAGGGCGCCCCTCTGTCGAGGCCCACTTTTCGTGACCCTCTTCCAAATTATTTAGGGAACTATAAGGGCCGTAACCGGAGACAAACTGAAAACCGAACGCCCGAAAGGAGGATATCGGCCTCTTTCTCAAAACCGAGCTCAGTCCTTTATCAAAACCTAGTTCGGTTCGACCGCCGGAGACATGCATGATAAAAGGGACGGGAAACCCCCGTTCTTGTTCTAAACCTGCAGAAATAAAGATTTCCGAAACAGTGTCACTAGATAATGAAGATGGAGAACGGGATCGAGAAGGACAACGCCGCCGTGGTAGAAGCCGAGCAGACCAGCACGCTGGAGATGAAACGGTTGGATACGGCCGCCGCCGTGGATGATCAGGACGACGTCGTTGATCCGGTGGAGGAGGAGGCTTTCCGCGAGCAGGTGTCCGACATGCGCGCATTCCTCGACAGGGACACCGCCCTCCTCGACCGGTTTAAGCGCGCCTTCCCTGATGCCAACGCCACCGATCCTGCTCCGGCCCAGCACGACCCCAACTCGTCCGATCAACCCATCGTGTGATACGTCGATGCGATCGATCTTTAGTACGTAGTTTTAGTTGTAAATTACTTAGTTTCGGCCCTGTTCGCGTTGGAGATTTAGATCATTTTTTACTCGTGCATTGATTGGCTAATTAACTAATTCCTTCCTTGTCCGGCGTTCGTATATTCATCGATGCATAGATTGCCATATTCCATTTATCTATAGCCTTTTTTTTCCTCTTTTCACGTATATAGAACGTGTTTTAATTGGTTAAGATGAGACTTTAATCAAAAATTATTTTATTAATATATAATTTATATAATATAAAATTATAATCTACGAATCTAATTAAAATCTATCCCTAATATTAAAGGACGGTCGATTTCTTCGTCCGATTTCTTCGTCCGTCATTTTCTTCGTCCGTCTTCCCTCCCCACTGTTCCGTTCCTCGTCCAACCCGGATCCATCCACAATTCCACACCCCGTCCTCCTTCCCCTCCGATCCGACGCGCACCCATGGGCCGCGCCCCCACCGCGAAGCGCAAGCGCAAGCGCCGCCGCCGCCGCCCCGGTCCGGCAACAAGGGCGCGGCCGCCGCGCTTCCTCGCCCGCCGCTTCCGCCGCCTCCCCGCCCTGTTCCCCCACCTCGACTCCGTCTCCCTCTCCCAGCCCGCCTTCCCGACCCCTTTGCACGCCGCCCCGCCGCGCCTCGCCCTCGCCCCGGCCCGCGGCGTCGCCGCCTCCGCCTTCCGCCCTGTCCTCGCCACCGCTGCCGACCACGCCCTCTCTGAGCTTGCCGTCCGCCTGCGCCGCCGCGCGTGCCTCCCCAAGAACGTCCTCTCCATCCGCTCCCTCACCGTGCTCAACCTCGACACCTGCGCCATGCCGCGCGTGCCCACCGTCGCGTGCGCCCGCCTCCTGACGCTCAAGCTCCACCGCGTCTTCATCAACCAGGAGATCCTCACCGCCATTCTCACCGCCGCGCCGGGGCTCGAGACGCTGGAGATGGTGTTCTGCGCGGGCTTTGAGTATGGGTTCGTCTCCGACTTCGAGTCCTTCTCCATGCCCAAGGGGATCTCGGGCTCTCGGAGGCCACCGTCCGCCGCATCTTGGAGCTCAGGGCGGAGCCGGCGTGAGTATGGGTTCGTCTCCGACTTCGAGTCCTTCTCCATGCCCAAGGGGATCTCGGGCTCTCGGAGTCCACCGTCCGCCTCTGCAGCATCAACAGGTGCCGGACACGGACTTCACATGAATCGCCCTCCTTTGCCACATAAAAGGACTCGAGCCCTCTACAGAAGCATCCAATCTCGCCGTCGTACAATCTCGCGGTTCAACTTCGCCTGAACGCCGACCGCCAGTACTCCACACGCCGTCGTACAATCTCGCCGGAACGCCGACCGCCGGTGCTTCACCTGAGGTATGCCGAATCACATCCAATCTCTGTACGCAATTCAGTGAAGTATGAAGTACTCAGCTTGCATCTTTTTTTTTGTTATTTGATTATGGTGAATCCATCGGCATGTCTGCCTAAACTCTAAACCAAATCCTCTTTTCGATTCTTTAGTGCTAATTAAGATGCCACATTAAGTGTCATCTCAGTAATTTTGCCACCTCAAATTCCATGTCATCCAAAATCAGTTTCTAATATGGCGGGGTTCAGAGGACATGGACATGGAAGTGTGAACATTACCATGCTCTTCTCCGAAGTGACAATGACCTGTCTCTTTGCTTTCATTGAGTTGGACTTCAGCCTCAATCCTGTACATATTTTTTATAATCGTTGTTTGATAGGCCACTTGATGCTCTGTTGAGACTTGAATGTTTATCAGAACTTGCAGTCAATTGACTTGCCCAGCCTGCATTGCAAATTGCTCTGGCTTTTCAGGGTTCTGAGGTGATCGGCAAATATACTTACCGCATGTCTTCACTTGAGGCCCTGGGGTATTTGCCTGAGCTGGCATAAGATGCCTGTTTCTTTTTTGCCGATCTGAATTTTGGCACTGTTACTATGGTGGAGCTCCCTATAGACTGTCAGTGAACTGAATTCATTGTATGATTTTATCTCCTGATGTACTATTGCGACAACATTTTATATGCTGACGTATACTGTTTTAGGGTACTGTTCCTGTTACTGCCCCGTCCTGTGATTCACCTCCTTAAGTTGATTCGTGCATATTTGTTTTCTGGAAAACTTCTTTTGGTCTGTATATGACTATATGAGAGTTTCGGATTTGCTGTTTGCAACACTGAAAGCTTTTTGTTGATTTCGTTGTATTCAGAGTTGATATCAGGTGGTATTTTAACGTGATGATTTCGTAAATGAAATGTTCTGTACGTCATAAATGTTGAATATTGTGTGCACTTGTGTAGTGGATGTGGATGATAAATGTCTGTGTGTATCCGTACTTGCTGCATGCTACATTTCTCTTATATACTTAAATAGACGGAGTAATTGAACTGTGACGTGAAAAGCAGCGTCGACCGTGACAAAACCGTACTACTCCGGTTGAAGTGCAGCAAACCGCGCGCTTGCTTTTGTGCAATGCAGTGCGTGCGCGCGTGCAAAAATACAACTCAAATATGTATACATCTACGGCTTGCATTACTTGCACGGATGATCACTACATGACGGAGCACGCGTTGGGGTTGTCGTCGCTGAAGAGCGTGGCGAGGCGCTCCTCCTGGCCGACGCCGTGAGCGGAGGACACCGGCATGACGGCGTCCACCTTGCGGACGTGCCCCGCGGGTGCCCTCTTGTCGTACACCGGCGGCATCACGTAGGGGTTGGTGTAGGGCACGTAGGGCCACAGCTCGACGCGCTTCCTCGTGGACTGGGCCCTCCGCAGCACCCGCTGCGGCTCCACGAACCCCTGCACCGTCACCTTCTGCTGCTTCCGGTTGATCTCCACCGACTGAACCCCTGCATGCGATCGATCAACACATACATCCCCACTATCAAATGTTAACACTGCTGCTAAATCCATGCAATGCAAGCCATTGTGTTGTGCATGAGTTGCCTTTCATGGTGGCAAATTTTCGATCAGAACTCAGGAGAAAGTTACGCACCTTTCATGGTGGCGAGGGTGTTCCGGACCTTGAGCTCGCAGCCGTCGCAGTCCATCCGCACCTTGAGCTCCACCGTGTTGAACTGCTTCCTCTTCTTGTGCCTCTGGCCGTTGCCTCCCAGCAGTAGATCACACAGGCAGTGCAGGGTTCCTCCCATTTGCCTCACCTTGGACCTGGCTAGTAACTCTACCACGATACTACCTGTGGGTGGCTAGCTACATAAAGGGATCAATCACGTGTACCGAACAGAAATTATTTTTCTTGAAGTGGCCAAGCAAAGGAGTGAAAAAGAGACAGAGAAAAGCGGTTTTAAGTTAGTACTTAGCAACTCCGAAATGGCTAATGGAGAGAGCACGACAGAGAAGGGAGATGTGTGGCTAATCAGGCTTAATTGGCCGACGGTTGCACATAATTATATGAGAAATTGGCAACGATGCTGAGAATTTATACAGCTATGAGTTGAGTTGTTGGCAAGAAGCTTTCTAGAGATGCCTTATTCGCTTATTCCTTCCTACCTTTGCTTTGTTCGTGCACACACATGCAGCTCCCTGCTCTTATACGCCTCGCCTTTTCATTTGCCTCAAAATCAACCAGACTGATTGTTCATATATATCCTTCGAAATGAGAAACCATCTCCCAAATAAATAAAGGTATGATCGACCATTGTTAATAAAGTGCATCGATCATATATTCCCCCGTGCTAAGCCAGCAAAAAGCCATCACGACGCCCATAAATGTGCACTTTAGCTAAATTAATTCCTTGCTTACATTTGTAAATTTCTTTTGCGTAAACTCAATGAAGCAATACATGTATGGTAAGGGCCAGGCGCATCAATATGACTTTGCCTACTTAAGGTGGCAAAGGTGGGTGTGCAGGAGCGTCCAATTGCCATGTCATCAAGATGACAAGGCATTACTTAGTCCACATGAGTCATGAAACTCTGTCTTAGTCACTACAGCGGGCAGAAATTACCACATTAGCTTACAAGTGCTCTCGGTTGTTTAGAATATGTTGACCGGGATAGAACTTTGTAAAAAGTGTACCTTTGTGATTTGCACGTGAAAGTACATATAGTTAAGTAGTTTTGTGAAAACCTTTCTTTTTTTCCTCAAACACAGTGTGTGTCTTTGTGTATTAGAAGAACAAAACATTAAGATGGTACCACATAATGCCACCCGGCCTCAAATAACCCCAAAGTGAACTAAAAATAATATTGTATCATAAAACTAATTTCACTAATACACTATTTATTCCAAAAAGGATTGAGATAATATTTTAATTTTAAAAAATTAGGCATTGGCAAGGCTAGAATCGGGCTTGACATTTTAAATTCTAAATTGTACAAAATCCGTGTGGGATAACCAACATAATAGACGGTTTCTAACTGACACTGTCACGGTTCAGTTGCGAGGACGTGAACCATCTCTGATGTACAATTATCTCAGACGGTTTGTAAATGGAACCATCTATGATATATCGCAAGCGCCTCTCAATGATATAAGAGTTATCACCGACGCTTTTTTGTGGGAACTGTCTATGATGTCTTCTTCATTTATAACCAGTTGACCCACTTTTTTCTATCCAAGGGACTTGTCTTCAATTTTAGCTCGTGCTCAGCAGCAGCGACAGGTCTGTCTCGGTGCTAATTTGGGGAAATTTGTTTCAATAAAATCTAGGATTTAGAGGAGATATTTCAATATCCACAAGCCCTTGGTGATCTAATTGAGCTATTGGTTCGACAAATGGGTTAATTTTGTAGATCTAGCTAGTTGAAGAGAGATAATGGGGATCTAAAGCTTGGCTATATTGTTGATTTGAAGACAATTAATTGGTTGTAATAGCTTTATATTCAACATGCAACTAACTAGTTCACTTGCTTGTTTAAGAGATAGCTAAAAGATTGATGAGATGGTGTATGTAGAACTAAATCGGTGTAGAGGAATTTGATTTCATTTGCTCTCAGTTATTTATTATGCTCAAATGTATGTAGTGTTTTATAACATATTTTCACACTATAATTTTTATATTAGTGTAGCTAGATTTATTAATTTAGCTCTAACTAATTTAGATATAATTAATTTAGCTATAATTTAGCTAATGTGCGTTGACTATTAAATTAAGTTAAGTATTTAGATAAAATATAGGTAAACAAGGAATATAAAATGTGAATAAATGTTTGAGAGTGGATTTGTACATGCACATGTGGGTACATGAGTTTAGGGTTTAGGTCAATTTTAATACTTGTGCATCGTACAAAATTCTCAAAAAAATTCATAGATGGGGCAAAAGTATAAATTTTAATACTTGTGCATCGTATACATTTTTGAGATGTAAAAGTATTATTCCGGCAATACTACTTATGGGGCGGCGTGAGCACAGCAAATCTGGATGGGTGCACACGAGAGACAAGATTTAGACAGGTTCAGGCCCTCATGGAGAGGTAATACCCTACATCCTGTGTTTGGTGGCTAGTATTGCGTGTATCCCGAGTGCCACAAGCCCTAGAGAACCGATCTCGAGGTTGCTTGGACTTGGAAATTGTCTATGACCTAGATGACTTGATTGCCTCGATTACCTGCCGATCGGAAGTCCCCCACCGGGCCTTATATAGGCGACCGGGGTAGGGTTACAAGAGTCTGAGTCGACTAACAGATTGGTTTCCTATTCGGTTACAACAGATTCCGGGTATTCCGGGTAGGTAATAGTCCTTGTCTTGTACTCCACGCTGATGAGGTGCCCCCGTGTTGTAGTCGGACTCCGAGTAGTCGGCCCGGCCCATCCCGTGGTTGGAAGGCCGGATTCGTCCTCCTTGATGATACCCGGGTGGCATGTCATCATCAGTAGCCCCCGAGTCCTTCATGATCTCACGGCTGCCGGTCTTCACCTTCGGATGATCCTTCCGACTGACTTTGGCTCGCTGGGAGATTGTGAAGGGCTAATGGAACTTCTGCAAAACAAGACAATTAGAGCCAAGTAACATTCACCCGTAAGGCAGGAATGTCAAGGCGATTGAGCTATTAGCGGGTAATCTCTGGTGGCACCCGATCCATCCTTAGGGACAGGGACCGGCTGATAGCCCGGCGTGGGGCATGCCATGAATCCCGACTGAATTCCCGAGTAGCACCCGGCCTTCCCGTATGGGTCAAAGGCCGGCTAGCGTCCCCTGAAGGAATGCCTCTGAAACTCTTGTCCGAACCAGAAAAAACCAGTCATGGCGTATAGGTTCCCGAGTTTCGAAGTCTTATACCAGGTCATTCCACTGAATCTGGGGATCCCAGTTACCAGGGCCTCCGAGACTTAAGTGCTCGACAGGTCTGGGTGGAGAATCCAGTAGCTCCGAGTTGCTCAGCATCCAACTTGTGGCCCACGTAGGGCACGCCATTACTGTCCCTCACTCGGGTGTGCTCAATCGACTGCGTTCCTGCTTGAGGCCAGCCTCTGATACCCTTCGCAACCAAAGCGCCCGGCGCTGACTCTTTCCGGCAGCCGGCTAGTGATTTACGGGAAATACGCTTTAGCCGCAGTGTAGCGGAGACGTACTCCGTCGGGTTTTTAGCCTGAAAAGCCAACTGTCGGATGTCCCTTCATTAAGTCGCACGAATCACAGCGCCGCCAGGTAGTGGGGCGCGAAACGGACGCAACGTGACCCGCCAGATGCGCGCGGGAATTCGGAGAGGCGCGGAGTGGGGGGCGGCGGATTCGGACACGTGCCGACGTGAGGAAACCAAACCGTCGGCCCACCCCTTTATATTCCAAAGAGGCCGCAGGTCGGGCCCACGCATCCATTCGCTTTCTTCTTCTTCCTTGCGCCCGAACGCTTCGCCTTCCTCTCCCAAATCCGCTCGCGCGCGCCGCCTCATCCAAAACCCTAACCCTCACCTCAGCCTCCTCGGATGCAATCCCCGCACTGGGAAGCCGATCCGACGGAAGCCGAAGAGGACGCCTTGGTCTGGAAGCTTCTGAGCGAAGGGGAGTCGCCCGCCAATCCGATGGCCCCGTGGATGAAGTCATCGGCGACAGACATCCGGCTAGGTATCCTCGTGCGGCAAGGGCTGCTGCCGCCAAAGGAGTTGGTTGAGTGGCGCGCCGCCACCGGGGAGACCATTCCCACTCCGAACACCGGCGAGTTGGTCGTCCACGGATCCTTCTTCGAGCGGGGGTTCTCCGTGCCAGCGCACCCATTCTTGCGGGGGCTGCTCTACTATTACGGGTTGGAACTCCATAACCTCAACCCCAACAGCGTCCTCCACGTCTCCTGCTTCATCACGCTCTGCGAGTGCTTCCTCGGTATTCGGCCCCACTTCGCCTTGTGGAAGCATCTCTTCATGGTGAAGCCGCAGCCGAGCAGGGACAACCCGGCTGTCGTGGGTGGCGCCGGGTTCCAGCTGAGGTCGGGAGCAGCAAAGAACTACTCGGCCCCGCCAATGCAGTCGTCGAACAAAGGCTGGCATGCCTTCTGGTTCTACTGCGCCAATCCGGAGCCGTCGCTGCCGGCCTTCTCGGGTCAGCCGCCGGTGGCCAGGCCGAGCTGGTCGGACCTGCCACTCGAGAGGGAGCAGGACAGCGTCGCCGTCGTGATGGCGTAGCTCGAGGCAGCGATGAAGTCCGGGGTCACCGGGGCAGTCGTCGCCTCGACCTTCGTTCGGTGGCGGGTGCAGCCTGCCAAGCTGCGGGCGCACCCGATGTTTGAGTACACCGGCGAGGGCGACGCGACCCGGGAGTCAGCGGAGGAGCTCACGGAGGGCGAGGTCCAAAGCCGGCTCGAGAGGATTCTGGCTCAGGGGACGAGCCTGGATTTCTCCGGGCGGCCGGCCCCCTTCTGCCGGGCGAACCCCCCGAGTGACGTAAGTACCCGAGACCCGCCTTTTTGGTTTTTTCTTCATTTCTTCACCGAGTCTTACTCGAGGTTTTGCTTTTCGCGTTTCGGCAGGTGCTATTCGCTTTTACTCCAAAGCTCCCCTCCCGGAGAACGAGATTTGGAACCAGCCGCGCTATGCCGACGTCCCGAGCGGCGGGCCGCCGCAGGGGGCAGTCGGGGCTTCATCGACCGGCACCGGCCAGGGCGCCGGGTCTTCCTCGTCTGGCGCCGCCCCTTCGAAGGGCGCCGGGTCTTCAAAGGGTACCAGGGCCTCCAAGGCGCCGGCGACCGCTCCTCCCCGTCCTCCACCACCGAGCACGCCGGCTCAGGAGGACGACGAGGACTCGGACGACGCAAGCGCCTTCCGAGTGAGGAGACGGAAGCGGCCAGCGGGCCCTACCCAAAGGAGTCGGGGCAGCTCCGCCGCCAGGGCGACCACCGTCGTGAAGGGCGCCGCCTCGACGGGGCAGGGCGGCTCAACCCCTGGTGCCGACTCGACGGCCCCGTCAGCTACGGGGAGTGCGCCGACGGGCCAGGGGGCTCCCGCTGGTGTCGACCTAGTAGCGCCGACCACTACCGGACCTGCCCCGGCGGAGCAGGAGGGCTCTGCTAGCGGTGCTAGTCCGGCGGCGCAAGCCGCCTCGGGAGTCGCATCGGGGGGAGCAGGAGGGCTCCACCGTCGATGCTGATCCGGCAGCGCCAGTCGCCGCAACGACCGAGCCGGCGGAGCGGGAGGGCTCTCCCGCGGGCGCTGATCCCATGGCGCCTGCCGCCACGGGGACCGCACCGGCGGAGCAGGAGAGCTCCGCCGCCGGCGCTGATCCGGCAGCGCCGGCCGCCGCACCGAGTGAAGGCTCTCGGGCGGCCGAAGATGAAGTTCCCCCCGGCCGGGGGGAAAAGCGAGATGCCAGCGCCGCATTCGGGGCGCCCAGCGAGTCGGGAACCTCGCCGGCCCCGGCTGCCGCCGCACCTGGGCGGCGAACCGCGGGGGCTAGGAAGCCCATCGCCGTCCCTCGGTCTTCGAAGTAAGTGTCTGGCCGACTACCTTCTTGTCTTTGTTTCTTTTAAGTGCTGACATGGGTGGCCTTGCCTCTGCAGGACCCGGAGGGTGGGGGATGTTCCGAAGGCGCCCCCGAGTGGCCCAGGGTCCCGCCAAGGTGGAGATCCCCCGGTGTCAGACACTCGGGTCTCGCCGCCTCCGCCTGCGGCAAGCTCTCCATCTCCCCGGCCATCGCCGCCTCAGCCCGCGGTCACACCCCAGCCGTCCGCCGAGCAACCTGATGCGCAGCCTGCCTTGCCAGTTGCTCCTCAGGAGGAGACCTCCTCTAGAGCTTTGGTGCTGGTGGGGTCTGCGGGAGCCAGCCGAGACACGGAGATGGCAGAGGGCGTGAGTCACGAGGATGCTGGGACCACCCCACCGAGACGTGGGGGCGGGCCCGGCTTAACCTCGCCGATGCAGGAGTTTAGCGCGGCTCCGCCTCCGAGGCCGTGCTCAGAGTTGGTACGCCGACCTCTCCGAGTCCAGGAGACGGGCCCGGGGTCGCCGACTGCCATGGTCGACGATGTCGAGGAGGAGAAGGAGTGGCAGGCGGCCGCGGACGCCGCGGCTCAAATCGGAGAGATCCTCCCGGCCTTGTTGAAGGCTGCGAAGGAGGGCGCCAACCTGCTGAATGGCAGGCTGTGTCCTTTGATGGAGGTAGGCTGATTTTCCCCCTTGTAGGAGTATGTCCGTAGGGAGTAGCCCCCGGGCCTCTGCCCGACTAAGTTAGTCAGACGGAGGGGCCCGTCGCTTCGTTCTTTGTAGTCTTCACTCTGGGTGCACGAACAGTGCACCCAGCGGGTGTAGCCCCCGAGCCTGCGTTTGACTAGGATAGTCGGGCGGAGGGTGTAATTGTCTTTTTGAGTCTGACTCTGGATGTGCGAACAGTGCACCCAGAGGGTGTAGCCCCCGAGCCTCCGCTAGGTCCTTGGGACCGAGTGGAGGGTTACAACAATCTTCCCGGGTGACTTTATTGTATTTCCATTTCCTTTATGCAGAATCTGAACAAGCGGTCACAGAACAAGACCGCCTTCCTCCAAGACCGGCTGCCTGTCATCGAGCGCTTGGAGCTGCGGAAGTCCGAGTGGGACAAGCTGACCGCAAGTCGGCAGTCGGCGGAGGACGTGGCCCGCAAGTGCGGGGCGGAAATTCCTGGCCTGCAGGCGGGCCTGTCGCAGGAGATGGCCAAAACCCGAGGTGAGTGAACCGAGTTGTTCGTTGCCTCTCCCCTGTCGCATTTTTGTCTTGCTGACGCATTGTCTTTTGCAGCCGCCGAGGAAGAGGTCGTGAGACTGAGGGCGGAGCTCGAGGTGATGACGACTCGCGCCTGGGACCTGGACATCGCCAAGGAGCAGGCCCGGAAGCTTGAGGACACGCTCCGGGCGGAGAAGGCTCGCACGGAGCAACTCGAGCGCTAGGCCGAGTCGGCGGCCAACAAGGCCGCTGACTTGGAGGCGGCGCTCGTGGCGGAGAGAGCTCGTGGCGAGCAGCTCGGGCGTGAGGCTGAGCTGGTGGCCAAGAAAGCCGCTAACTCAGACGCGGCTGCCGAGGCCACGAAGAAAGCTGCCGCGGCGGCGGAGTCCGGTAAGTGCCTTCTTTTGACTGTGGTTTTATCCCAGTCTAGTGTTCACTTTGCTCACGCTTGTTTTTGCTGCAGAGTCAAAGGCGTGTCTCGAGAAGTCCCGGAGGATGATCGAGTCGCTGCTGAAGGCTGGGCAGGCGGCGTGCGGCGTCGTCTGGCCGGACGAGACTGCCCCGGACTTCGTCGCGGCAGTCTCCGAGCGGCTGGGCCAAGTGCCCGACCAAGTGGCGAATATCGAGGCGGAGGGCGCGCGGACGGGGGCCAGCATCGTCCTGGCGGTGGCGCGGTCCCATTACCCGCTGCTGGATATGCAGGCAATCGGGGAGGGGTACGCCACTGACTTCCCGGAAGACGATATTCCGGGGATGATGCAGTCCGTCGAGTCCACCGTCGATTCGCTGATCAACCGGTCGGGCCTGTAATAAGTAGAGGTAGCTGTAAATTGCTCGGGCTAGCCGAGTAAAGCGTGTAAGGGACTCGGGGATGCCGAGTGAATTTTGTAAAGGACTCGGGGATGCCGAGTGACTTATGTACTTGCTGGTTTTAACAAGTAGATTTTGTTTTGCTCGGGAAAAGACTTGTATTCCTATGTACTTTAGTTTGTTCGTTTGTGCTCTTCGCCAACCCGTTGTAGCCTCCTTGGCGTAGGGATTAGCCGGTGGCGTGTGTCCCGTGTACCGTAAGGGTGTGGCGTAAACCGGCGATTGGAGTCAAAGAGTTAACGTTGGACTTTGTAAACAGTACTTTAAGTAGTCCGCGAGGGCAAAGCCGTATATGCGCCGAGTGCCTGCTACGAGCGGGCGTAGCAGGTCAGTCGGGAAGCAGAAAAACTTGCTTTTGAGTGGAGCGAAAAAGAAAGCTCTTTATTCATGTATTCATGATCATAAAACACTTAAGCATAGAAGCGACGTAGCTGTTCGATGTTCTATGCGTTGGTGAAGATGTTGCCGTCGCCGTCCTTCAGTCGGTAAGCCCCCGGGCGTAGTACTTCGGTGACTATGTACGGACCCTCCCAAGGCGGTGAGAGCTTGTGCTACTCCTTGCTTGATTGGACTCGACGGAGAACCAGATCACCGACGTTGAAGGAGCGGCCGCGTACATGTCTACTGTGATATCGCCGTAGGCTCTGCTGGTACTTGGCCGAGCGGAGGAGTGCCACCTCTCGGGCTTCCTCGAGTTGGTCGAGAGCGTCCTGTCTGGCTTCCTCTGACTCGGCTTCGCTAAAGGCACGGACGCGCAGGGACCCGTACTCCAGGTCAGTCGGGAGGATGGCCTCGGCACCGAAGACCATGAAGAAGGGTGTATAACCGGTTGACCGGTTGGGCGTGGTCCGAAGGCTCCAGAGTACTGAAGGCAACTCGGCAGCCCACTTGCCTGCGAATTTGTTGAGTCGCTGGCAGATCCGCGGCTTGAGGCCTTGCAGTATCAGACCATTGGACCGCTCGACTTGCCCGCT
This sequence comes from Stipa capillata, assembly GCA_019208055.1. Taxonomy (NCBI): domain Eukaryota; kingdom Viridiplantae; phylum Streptophyta; class Magnoliopsida; order Poales; family Poaceae; genus Stipa; species Stipa capillata. The sequence continues at coordinate 63,111 of JAGXJF010004981.1, forward strand.
GGTGCGTGGGTGTGCCACGGCGGCGAAGTCGAGGCTGATGTTGTAGTCGTCGCAGAATTGGAGAAAGGCTCGGCCGGTAAACTGGGTGCCGTTATCAGTGATAATGCTGTTGGGTACGCCGAACCGGAAGACAATGTCCCGGACAAACTCGACGGCCTTTTCAGCAGTTATCGTGGCAACCGGCTTGGCTTCGATCCATTTGGTGAACTTGTCGACCGCGACGAAGAGGTGCGTGTAGCCCCCGGGAGCCTTCTTGAGAGGACCGACCATGTCCAGACCCCAGACCACGAAGGACCAGGTGATCGGGATGGTCTGAAGTGTTGGCATCCCTCGCAAGTGCGGACGATATGTTCCGCGTCTGATACAGCGGTCGGCCAGTAGAAACCCTGTCGGAAGGCTTTTCCGACTAGTGACCCGGGCGCCGCATGGTGTCCACATACTCCCGAGTGAATATCATGTAGTAGCTGCTTTCCCTGGTCGTAGGGTATGCACCGTTGGAGGATCCCGGAGGTGCTCCTCTTGTAGAGCTCGCCGTCAACGACGACGAAGGCCTTGGCGCGTCGCGCGATGCGGCGTGCCTTGGTTCGATCCGATGGGAGGGTGTCCCGCAGGAGGTAGTCTAGGAAAGGTGCTGTCCAGTCGGGAGTGACGGTGAGGACTTCTGTTGAAGGCTGCTGAGCGGCGTCACTCTCCGGGACTTGCTGTTCTTCGGCCTCGGGTGTTGTGTCTGCCTTGATAGAGGGGACGTGAAGCTCCTGGAGGAAAACTCCAGCCGGAACGATGTCCCGACTGGATCCCAGTTTAGCGAGTGCATCTGCGGTTTCGTTGTCTCGGCGCAAGACATGAGTGATTTCGAGGCCGTCGAACTTAGCTTCGAGCTTGTGCACTTCTTGGCAGTAGGCTTCCATGGAGGGGTCTCTGCATGACCAGTCCTTCATGACCTGCCGGACTACCAGTTCCGAGTCTCCGCGTGCGAGGAGACGGCGGATCCTGAGTGAAACCGCAAGACGAAGGCCGTGGAGCAACGCTTCGTACTCGGCAACGTTGTTGGATGCCGGGAAGTGGAGCTGCAACACGTACTTGAAGCGCTCGCCCTTGGGAGAGATGAGCACGACGCCAGCCCCCGCACCCTGGAGCATCAGAGAGCCGTCGAAATATAGTGTCCAGTGCTCGAGGTCGACGGCAGAGGGCGGAGACTGGACTTCTGTCCACTCGGCCATGAAGTCGGCAAGAGCCTGGGACTTGATGGCTGTGCGGGGGGCGTAGACTATGCTGAAAGCCATTAGTTCCATTGCCCACTTGGCAATCCGACCCGTGGCATCGCGATTGTTGATGACATCGACGATTGGGAAGGAGCTGACCACCGTGATGGGATGTCCCTGGAAGTAGTGGACTAGGTTCCGTGACGTTATGAACACCGCATAGATGATCTTCTGTATCTGAGGGTACCGCGCCTTGGACTCGGAGAGGACTTCACTAATGAAGTAGACCGGGCGCTGGACCTTCTGAATGTGGCCAGGCTCGGAGCGTTCCACAACCAAGACCGTGCTGACTACCTGAGTAGTCGCTGCGACATAGAGAAGCAGTGGTTCGTTGGGCATGGGAGACGCTAGCACCGGGGGGTAGTTAAGAACTTCTTCAACCCGTCCAGGGCGTCCTGGGCCTCGGAGGTCCAGGTGAAGGTCTCTAACTTCTTCATGAGCTTGTAAAGGGGCATGGCTTTCTCGCCGAGTCGGGAGATGAACCGGCTAAGAGCTGCCATGCACCCGGTCAGCCGCTGGACATCTTTGAGGTTCTTCGGTGGGCCCATCTTGACGATGGCATCGATCTTCTCCAGGTTGACTTCAATTCCTCGTTCGGAAACGATGAAACCGAGTAGCTTGCCCGAAGGGACCCCGAACACGTATTTTTCAGGGTTAAGCTTCATGCTGAATCTTCGAAGGTTGGAGAAGGTCTCTCCGAAGTCACTCAGGAGGTCTTCTCTCTTTTGGGACTTGATCACCACATCGTCGACGTAGGCTTGTACGTTTCGACCGATCTGCGACTGAAGGCAGCACTGTATGCACCGTTGGTACGTAGCGCCTGCGTTCTTGAGGCCGAAAGGCATGGAGACATAGCAGAAGGCGCCAAACAGAGTGATGAAAGATATCTTGATCTCGTCATCCTCCTTCATCTTGATCTGGTGATAGCCCGAGTAAGCGTCGAGAAAGCACAAAATTTCACATCCGGCCGTGGAATCGACCACTTGGTCGATGCGAGGCAGGGTAAAAGGGTCTTTGGGACACGCCTTGTTAAGGCTAGTATAATCAACACACATCCTCCATTTTCCACTCTTTTTGCGAACAAGAACTGGGTTCGCTAACCAGTCAGGATGATACACTTCTTTAATGAAGCCGGCTGCTAAAAGCTTGGCTATTTCTTCTCCTATAGCCTGACGTCTATCCTCAGCGAATCGGCGCAAGCGCTGTTTGACCGGCTTAGCATTTGGCCGAACATTCAGAGAGTGCTCGGCAGCCTCCCGTGGAACTCCGGGCATGTCGGAAGATGTCCATGCGAAGATATCCCGGTTGTCCCAGAGGAAGCTGACGAGCGCGCTTTCCTATTTGTCGCTGAGCGCAGTCCCGATCTGCATCGTCTTCGAGGGGTCTTCGGGGTCGAGCTGAATGGTCTTGGTGTCCCGCGCCGGCTAAAAAGATGTCGATGTCGAAGCCTTCTTAGCCGGGGGTGCTTCCTCAACCACGGCCGACTTGAGGTCAGCAAGCGTGGCCTCGGCGATCTGGGCCGCGGCAAGGTTGCAGTTTTCCATGTCACACGTATAAGCGTGCTAGAAGCTGCTTTACACCGTGATTACCCCGTGGGGGCCCGGCATCTTGAGCTTCAAATAGACATAACTGGGAACAGCCATGAATTTGGCGTAGCAGGGACGCCCCAAGATGGCATGATACGATCCTGGGAAGTCGACAACCTCAAAGGTGAGAGTCTCGGTCCGGAAGTTGTCGGGAGTGCCAAAGGTAACGGGCAGGCTGACCTGCCCGATTGGACTCGCCATCTTGCCGGGTACAACCCCGTGGAAGGGGGCATCAGTCGGCTTGATCTCGGAACGAGAAATCTTCATATCGTCAAGAATTTTGACGTAGAGGATGTTGAGACCACTCCCGCCGTCCATGAGGACCTTGGTGAGGCGGACGCCGCAAACGATCGGGTCTACCACCAAGGGGAATCGTCCCGGCTGGGGGATGTAGTCGGGGTGATCCGCGCGTCCGAATGAAATTTCGGACTCGGACCATCGCAGGTACTTGGGCACGACCGGTTCCACTGCGTTGACCTCTCGATCAATAATCTTTTGGCGACGTTTGGAATCGTAGCCGTTTGGGCCGCCAAAGATCATTAAGCAAGCGGTCTCTTTCGGGAATTCGTCTCCCTCGTCCTGAGGGGGCTCCTTTTTTCCCTTATTGTTGGTGTAGGGCTTGTTTAAATTCTTCAAGAGGTTGCATTCGCGCGTCAGATGATTGGACTTAGGCCCATGAAAGTGACATGGCTGACTCATCATCTCTTCGAAGGTCGCGTTGGTGCGCTGAGGTCGGCGCGGCGGGGCGCGCTCAGCCGCAGCAACGAGATCCCCACCTTTACGCTTCCGGTGCTTCTTCCTGGATGACTCGGGTTGAGCGTCCCGACTGGGTGAGTCGGACACTTTGCCCTTGTTTCTTCTCTTGTCGTTCCGAGTAGCACGGCGGACAGCCTCTTCACCGGTGGTGAAGTTATTGGCTATGTCGAAGAGCTCGCGCGTAGACTGGGGATTCTTGCGCGCTATCTTGTGGATAAGGTCGGTGCTTCGAACTCCCTTAGAGAAGGCTGTGATGATGTCACCCTCTCGGACCTCAGGCAGGGAGTTCTTTTTCTTGGAGAAACGCTGGATGTACTCACGGAGAGTCTCATCCGTCTTTTGTGTACAACTGTGGAGGTCCCACGCGTTCCCGGGCCGATTGTACGTGCCCTGGAAGTTGTTCACAAAAAGGGTCTCGAGGTCGCTCCATGTCTGGATGCAACCCGGAGGTAAGCTGGTGAGCCAGGCTCGCGCCGAGTCTGCCAGGAACAGCAGCAAGTAGTGGATCGCGACATAGTCGTTCCCACCATTGGTCCTGCACGCTCTGTGGTAGTCGGCCAGCCAAATGTCCGATCGAGTCTCTCCGGTGTACTTGTTGATGCCGGTGACTCGGAACCACGACGGAAAAATCACACTGCGGATACGGGGACCGAATGCTTTTGGACCCGAATATCCCATGCTAGATGACGTTGGAGAGCGTCCCCGGCTGGTGGCGCCGCTGTCGTCGCGGTGGCCGCCACGATCGTCTCTCCTGGAACCATGGTGAGCGCTTCCTTCAGCGCCTGCAGGGTTCCTTGGTCCGAGTCACGATTGTGGACCGGTGTGACCTGACGGGCAATTTTTGTCTGCATCCTGTCGGGCGCGGCTTCTGGCGACTATGGTGCCGCGGGCGTCTCGATTAGGACCGAGTCGCTCATGAACATCTCCAGCCGGCTGACGTCGGTCGGGGCTTGCTCGTCGTCCACCCCTGTTAGATGGGCTCTTTGGAGGAGTGGAAAGCCGACTCCTAGCACCTGCTGAGGAGCCGATGCGATCTTCTGAAGCTGCGGCCTACTGGAGAGCGGTTTCTTCCAGCAGGACGCGGAGTTGCCAAAGTTCGTCATGTCCCGGGTTGCCCTCAGGGATCTCAATGGCGCGTGCCGCCATCGTGGCCGCGACGATGTTGTGACTCGGGAGCGGGAATATTGCGACCCCATCCCTTTCACGCATGCGGAGCTCGTTATGAACTTGGCGTCCGCGAGCCCTCATGTCATCATTGCGGCGCTGGTCGTCACGCTGGCGGGCGAGCCGAGTCTGTTGCTCGATCAACTCTTTCTCCTTAGCAAGGAGTCGGAGCCGGGTGGCTTCGAGCTTGGCCGGTGTTTGTTCCACGATGGGGACCGGTCGGCCATCACCGTCGACTGGCGAGTCGGCGTTGGCCATGAAGACTTCCCGGGACAGGTGGTGACTACCAGAGCTCTCTTGATCGTCTGAGTTATACTCGAGGACGGGGAGGAGAGAGTCGATAGCCCCCACAAGTTGAGATCCGAGCGCGAACTCGGGCGGAGCGAACGGATCTGGATTCGACGCGGCCTTTTCCCTGGGGAGAGAGCCGTGCTGAAAAGCTGATGAAGCCTCTGCCGATCGGGACATTGCCGAGTAGCAGAGGTGGAGCTGGCCGATCTTGTCGGTGATGAAGTTCAACCTTCCAAATTGGAAAAGTTGGCCGGGATCCGGGACAGCGTTCACGAGAGCGAATCTCATGATGCTTCCCGGGACGAAGACGTTGTTGACGTTGACGAAACCCATCCGGATTCGTGCAGATGGATCTATGCGCACACCCCTACCTGGCGCGCCAACTGTCGGAGTATTATTCCGGCAATACTACTTATGGGGCGGCGTGAGCACAGCAAATCTGGATGGGTACACACGGGAGACAGAATTTAAACAGGTTCAGGCCCTCACGGAGAGGTAATACCCTACGTCCTGTGTTCGGTGGCTGGTATTGCGTGTATCCCGAGTGCCGCAAGCCCTAGAGAGATCTCGAGGTTGCTTGGACTTGGAAACTGTCTATGACCTAGATGACTTGATGGCCTTGATTACTTGCCGATCGGAAGTCCCCCACCGGGCCTTATATAGGCGACCGGGGTAGGGTTACAAGAGTCCGAGTCGACTAACAGATTGGTTTCCTATTCGGTTACAACAGATTCCGGGTATTCCGGGTAGGTAATAGTCCTTGTCTTGTACTCCACGCTGATGAGGTGCCCCCGTGTTGTAGTCGGACTCCGAGTAGTCGGCCCGGCCCATCCCGTGGTTGGAAGGCTGGATTCGTCCTTCTTGATGATACCCGGGTGGCATGTCATCATCACACATATAATCTATTTTTCACAGAAGTAAAAAATCATTAATGATAGGCAAAGTGTTTAACCCATCTGTGGTGATTAGCTCAACGACGGGCACCGAAAAGTGCCCCTCATTGATGATTCTTATCATGGACGGGCCGTCTTAAAGCCCTTCGTTGATCACTTTTTCTAGTGCAGTGCAGAGACTGAACTAACTGAAAATGAGCACTACCAGATTCAGTTAGTTTAGTACTCTGCACTGGACTAAATTCAGATTCTCATGCATTTAAACACATAAATTTTCTTGACAAAAATTAAAGACATAATTCAAGATATATATAATTAAAATAGTGCATAGTTTACAAACCATAGTTCTTACAATATAGTTCTTAAATACTAAAAAGGAAAATAAATAACTAATAGCTCTCAAGTGGGAGATCTTTGTCAAGGGGTTCCGGCACCAGAGCTTGCATGCTTGACCAGCGATGGAGGAGGCAACTCCCTCTTGTGCTTCCTGGCGCCAGAAGCGGTACCCACATCTGCCATTGCAATGCTCAATCAAGCACGAGAGAGTAAGGGCTAAAGCTTTAGGGCCAGGAAGAAGGAGAGGGCACGCGCACGGTTGTAAAGGACGGCGAAGAATAGGAAGACATATGGCATTTATATAGACACGAGAGCGACTCTTTGTTAAACCGGACTCTTCGTGTTCTAAAAACCACCGCCCACCGGTGCGCCTCCTCGTATACCGACGTGACTCTTCATTCTAAAGACCATCACCAGCCAGCACGAGTCTTCGTATACCGGTGTGACTCCTCGTTTCTCAACCGTGTGACACCTGCACAACTAAGTCATCTACGAGAGAGTTATCAATGAAGGGTTGCCACCCTAGCCGTCTTCAATGATAGCTTCCCGTGCTGCGACTCTTCCTATGATAGCTATTATGGATGGGCAATTGTTAAAGACCTACGTGGTGATTTGGCATCTTTCAATGACGAGCTCTCTAGCTTGCCGGTCATTGATGACAAGTTCCATAACTGATCGTGCACTACATGTTGTGCAAAGTTTAGTTCTTTGTGTACACAAAATGAAACACAACACATATTTTCATGGATTCAAACACAAAATAAAACAAGTTCATTACATAACAAATGCCTCTAATGCGAAGAGGAAACATAGTTTAGACATTACATATATAAACTGCTAACTGGGCTAGTTATACATAAACAATGCGAAGAGGAAAATAAAAACTAAAAGTTCCCTGGTGGGAGATCTTCGTCCAGAGGGTTCGGTATGAAAGGGGAGAATGTAGCAACTTTAAAGAAGCTCGTACGCTTGAAGCCCCACCGGATGTACTTCACCTGGAGGCACCGGACAACACTTTGTTGTTGCAACGGATGAGGATAAGCCCTGTCTCGTGATGAACTTCGAGGATGAAGCGGTGTAGCCGCGGAAACTTCTTCCGCAGGATAGATTGGACGATGTAAGCATCAGAGTACTGCACAAGGTCGGGGAAGGCAAGGAGGAGGGTGTCCTTAGTGTCCCCATAGTCAAAAAACTCTAATGCATCCATTGTGTCACGGGAGAGCGCTAGGTTGATGCACGCGTGGTCCTCGTGAATCGGCAAAGTAGGGGGCGATCCCTCCCTCTTTCGCTTCTCGAAAGAGCTACCTGCGGCGGCCATTGCATGATGGGCATGAGAGAGCAGCTGGTTTGGGGGACGAAAGAAGAGGAAGACAAGAGAGCGCGCAGTTGTGTAGAGCGAGTGGGTCGCAGAGTGTGGATTTATATGGGTAGCACTCTACGTCTCTTCTACCACGCAACTTCTGAGGAGCATCCTAATGATGGGTCGAAACAAATACCATTATTAATGACTCTCACTGACGGGAGGCCCAACTGCCTGTCCTTGATCATCCCAGTCATCAATGACGAGCCTCAAAGTAGGCCGTCATTAAGAGTCATCAATTACGGGCTCTTAACTAAACCATCATTGACAATTTCGGCGGGAAGGCCCACGGGCACCTAGTGAAGTTATCAATGACGTGTTTTGCCTCTAGCCCATCATCGATAGTGAGTTTCATTGACAGAAAAAGAATACTCGTCGTTGATATCTGTTGTGGATGTGGCTTTCTGTAGTAGTAGCACATGATTCTTTCAAGTCCATCAAGCTCAATTTCCCCTAAGTGACGAGGTCATGACGTTAGGGGAAGCACTAGGGACTTTCGTGCAGTGGCCCAAGAGGAACATCCAAGTGGCCGACCATCCGGTGTATGTCAAGCCTTCGACCTCACCCTCCTAACCCCAACTAAAGGTGCCAATGCTTGTGCCGAAATCCAACACAATGGTGTCCATACAAATGCTGGCACTACTTGCCCCCGAGCTTCCCATTAAGGCTCAGTCATCTACCGCAAAGATGACCAACAAAAGAAAACAAGCAAGCAATAGTAGTAAGGCAAAGCCCAAGCGCAAGCCTAAGGAGCCAGAGGTGTATGTCCTAGATAACAATGAGTATGAAATGATGCCCTTGGCTCGCAAGTACATCTTAGGAGAGCCCTGGGTAGAACTTGAGAATCTCAAAACATTGGACAAGTATAGCCAAGAAATGCATGCATATTACATGAAATAGGCCAAGAAGCAAGCGAAGGTCTGTAGCACGAGTATCAAGGTGCAATTCAAGACGGAGCATTTCCAGCATGAAATCAAGAACAACCAATTATATGTGAACTTCATAGACTTGTGGGAGCTCTTCAACCTCCGCTCCCTTGAAATCGCACCCATCAGATGCTATACATTGTAAGTGTATACAATAAGTTATCAACATTCATGCAATAATGATACATGCCATACTTATATAACTATTGCCTTCTATGTGTAGATACATGCAAAAAATACACAGAGATATGGGCTACAAAATCAGGTTCATGGACCCATTCATAGTATTCGAGAACACATCGCCAAGAATGAAGATTTTATCTGCGAGTACCTGACAAACGTGCTACCTGCTGAACAAGATAAAATGATTTCATACTTCTTCCCTTCTATCAGGCATAAGTTCCTATACTTGTTTATTAATTTGAACTTTAGGGGCAACATGTAGTTTGGTTTACAGACTATGGTGACAAAGTTTTGTAGGGAGCACTGAGTTCTGTTGGTTGCCATACTACATAGAGCCAGGGTAATGTACCTAGATTCCTTGTCTGTAGCCAATTTCAACATCAATCTTGTCGGAGAAGTATTCTCCAAGTAAGGAAATATAGTACATGCATAACTGCACTAAAGTTTCCTAATTTTACAATGGCTCATGTTAACTTATTGGGATAACGTAGGGCTTGGAGGAGGTATGCCGCTTTGGGTGGAAAATACAAAGACCTCGAGCTGGATCACCATCAAGATATTAAGGTATTATATTTCTAGAATCCTATTTCACACTTTGTACCAATGGCTCTTGAACTAATTCCTAATTTGTCTTTAATTTAGTAGTGCAGCAAGAAGGAACATGGAATAAAATTATGTGGCTTCTAGCTTTGACACAACATGGAAATCCTCGTAAGTAAATATATCACTCAAGATAAAAAGGTATGTTAATCTTTCAATACATATATCATGACTTTAATATTTTTTTCATACATGTGCATGACTTTAATATATTCCTAATTCTACAAAATTAGGAAATGTCAAAATCGGCCTTGCTAGATAAACATCTTAACCAAGTTCAAGGAATTATCACCCAATTCCTTGTGAGACAAGTCATCGACCCATTCGGTGAATTCCATGCCATCAAGATGGAAGAAGGCGAGATCAGGAATTAAACTGTTCCATATTCTGAACCAACCTGTGTAAATGGGATGTCAAATACTTTCTGAATTAGTTAGCTTGTTGATGAATTATGTGTAGAGCACTATGTGGATGAATTATGAGTTAATGGATTTGTTTAACTGCTTGCTATGAACGAACGGGTTTGAGTTGAACTCTTTTTGGTACTGATAGATATGCATATATATTTGATCTTTTTGTTATTTTAGAGAGCTAGCCAATAAATAAAATGAGCTAAAACTCTATACATCCTTACCACGAACGGTTTTTATGCGGTAGCCGCCTGTGATATGCAGAATATTACAGACGATTCGCATTGGGAATCATGTATGATAATGTTTGATTATCGCTGATGGTTCTCAACCGTCTAGAAAAAGCTTTACCACAGACTGCTTAGAACATATTTTAATGCTCACAGACCCTTAAGGACAGATGACTTAAAAAACCGACTATGGTCGGCTTTCCGAGCCTTCTGCTCTCAGAGGTTCAGCAGTAACGTTCTTACAATGTGATTTACAATGCACATTTCAATCTGCTCCATGTATTCTTTGAAAGTAAAGAAGGGGGGACGTGAAAAGGTCGTCTAGTTCCTCTAGGGAATTAAGCATGGTATATCTAGCAGTTAGGCACTTGAGGCTGCCTAACCCTCTTTAAACGGCAACCAGTCGGTCGGTCCGCCACCTTTCTCTGTTCCTTTAACTCTTCTGCTGGAAATTCGTGCAAAAATTATACCCCGTTCTTTCCATACTGCGAAGGATGTATGAGGTTATTGCTGTGCATTGTTGTATTACTCCACGCACGTTCAAGAATCCAATGCTAACATTAATTACTCTCGATGTTAAAATGTGCCTCTAGAATACCTCGATGTTTTTTTTTATTCTAAGCCAGAATACCTCGATGTTAACATATGAGCTCTCATGTTCCGGGCCTCCGTGACGTGCAGGATTTAAAAAACGCAGCCACGAAAAAAACGTAGACTTGAAAGTTTACAGAACTGAATATGCACCAAATGTTTGATGACATTATAGAAAAATAAATATTTTCAAAAAGTCCGAGACAATGAAAAGTTTCCTTTGAAACATAGTGCAAATTAATTCTTAGGTAAATTCCTATAGAATACCATCCAATAAATCAAACAACCCATAAAGAAAAAACTTCTAAGAATTCTAATCTTTCCATATTCATATGGAAATCCTTTGAATCAAAAAGCACTACTAGAGAAATCATTTGTACAGACAGTTCGGAACTCCCGTGCGGGACGGTTTTCCGAACCGTCTGTACGAAACAGTCTGTACAAATCAGGTTTTGTACAGACGGTTTTTGAACCGTCTGTTTGGAACCGTCTGTACTAGCACAGACAGTCCTAGTTTGGAACTCTCTGTACTAATCGATTAGCACCCGTCTGTGATATCGTGTTATAAAAATAAAAATATAACCCCTCACGCCATGTGCCCAATCCTTCAGCCGCGTCTCATCCCGCCGTCCGCGCCGTCCCATCCAACCGCTTGAATTAAATCGCACAATATGCTTCCAGCGGGTTTCGATCCCGCAACCTCGTGTTGTCCAGCAAGGGGAGTTGCCAGCTGATCTAGTCTGAGTTTGCGATACATATGGGACGGCTTTCTTCTTAACTCATGCCTACGACTAAGCAGGATGCTTCTAGTACAGACGGTTCTAAATTTGGAACCGTCTGTACAAATAGCACAGACGGTTCCAAACTGAGAACCGTCTGTACTGTTCGATTTGTATAGACGGCTCCAATTTGGACCCGTCTGTACTATTTGTACAGACGGTTTTAAATTGGAGCCTTCTGTGCTGTAGTTCCGAGTGCTAGTTTGAGTTAAAATTTAACTCTAGTTTGAGAGGTTTTAGTAAAACAGCCATAACTTTCACATACGAAGTCCGTTTTGGGTCCACGACTACTCAAATAGAAGCTAACGACGAGGCGCGTCCGAAAATTCTACACGTGTATACACCTGTACCCGTCTTGACCCTCAAAATTCGGCTCCTAGGTGAAACTTTTTTGCTCCGGAAGTTTTTCCGTTACTTTTTTTGATCTTACGGAGGGCATATCTCCTCCACCCGGACTCCGAATTGGGTGATTCTTATTTCCCTGGTTAGCTTGAGTCGGGGACTTGCTTTCCACCTTGATCCCAGCTTCTGCCGAGCACTTTCGTCGAGGTGCCGTTTTCAAAATATTCGATTTCGGGCCGGGATTCACTAGTCGTTTCATCGACTTTCTCGGAATTGGCTCAAAATTTTTGGAGACGTAGAGTTTGGCCTCCCGCTCACAGCCGTGAAAACCGTTTGACAATCGGAGCTGTCAAACTCCCTCCCTGATGCTGCCACTTTCCTGCCACGGCAAGAAAATCTATATTTTTTTGCTGCCGCGGCAGCAGAGATCAACTAGCCTTCCTTCATCTATTTGTACAGATAGGAACCGTCTGTACTGTTCGATTTGTTAGAACCGTCTGTACTGTTTACAGATTTGTGCAGACGGTTCCATACTTAAAAACCGTCTGTACTGTTCGATTTATACAAACGGTTGCAAGTTTAGAACCGTCGGTACTGTTTACAGATTTGTACAGACTGTTCCAAACTTAGAACCGTCTGTACTGTTTGATTTGTACAGACGGTTCCAGTTTAGACCCGTCTGTATTGTTTACAGATTTGTACAGACGGTTCCAAACTTAGAACCGTCTGTACTGTTTGATTTATACAGACGGTTCCAGTTTAGAACCGTCTGTACTGTAGTGTCCCGCTTGTTGGGAACCGTTTGTACTCATTTTCTTAGACGGTTTTCGTTTGGAACCGTCTGTGATACTATTTGTACAGACGGCTTCAAAAAACCGTCTATACAGGGACGTCCCGTTAAATGAATTATGTAGTAGTGAAGATTCATACAAATAATGCGTGGAAACCTCGTATGTCCAGTTAAAAATAGATGTTGTTTTCGAATACATACAGTGAAGCTATTATTCCTAGCTTTGAGCTTAGTTTGCGGTTGATGTGCTGAAGTGCGTTGTACTATAGGTTTAGTTAGTTGAAGTACTCTTTACTAGTTCCAGCAAGATTTTTCTGTTACACGTCAAAGAAATGTGTGTTTCCAACTAAATGTGATATCCATAAATAAAAATAATTAAGTTTTATTGAAAAACCACCGTAATACCAAATGAAACATTAATAACGATAACTTCATGGGTATTCAGCTAGTCAGTAAAAAAGCAATGTGAGTCTATTTTCAAAAAAAAAGGCACTATCATAATATCATTTTTATTGCGTTTCATGAAAATATTACAAGTAAATTGGTTATCTAAGTATGTTTTTTAAACCATGTTAATGTTCAAAATAATTATTATTTGTAACCGGAGGGAGTAACTAACATCAGCGGATGAGATATTAATTATATCAGGCCATTTTGGTCGTCATAAATGAGCCAACAAGCATCATACGAATGAGAGATTTACTCATTCTCACTCTCTCTTGGACATGAAAACTGTGTGTTAATTTGGCGACACACACCCCACTGCGCTCTCGATTTGGGTAAAAAGATGCTTAACTAAAGAAGACCATGCGAATCCATACCCATCAGAAAGCTAGGACGATGGCATCACGGAAATCGCTAAAGATCGAATACCTATCATCAACTTTTCTCTCCTGTTCTAATTTGACCATCTTTAATGTGATCGGAAGGTCTTGTCTAGCTAGCCACACGCCAGATCGTGCCGCCTACTACATGAGGAACCTTTTCTTTTTTTTGGAGATATTGATGAGGAATGGGTGGCCAAATTTTTTGCGTAGGTCAGAGTTGTCAAAGCATATTTCACCTAACAAGCAAAGCACATAGTATTATTATATAGGTTGAACCGGATTCATAAGGCCATTCCACCGGGGGAAAGGCCATTACTAAAACGTAGGGAACTTTGAATTAAGATTTACAGGGCTATTGCAGGAAATAGTATAATCAGCACATGTTTCAGGCAAAATTCATGAGTTTCCTGACAGCGCATAATAAATTAATTTCGGTCGCAAAAAATTAGATGGATGAGTGTTACATTCTATTGATGCATTCTTTCATTTAGGGCTGTACTCTTTTTTTAAAATCATTTAAGGTTGTACTAGAAGCTTAAGTACTCTGCTAATTTTCAATATCGCACTATTAGCGAGCCAGTTTTGACTGCTTTGCATATGTACTAGCTAAGCCGGCGCCGGAGGATGGCTAAGAGTATGGGAGCTTGTTAAAGCACTGTTTGAGTAGGAGAGAGGAAAAAAAGGTAGAAACAGTGACCGACTACCTAACTTGGAATATGTACCTTCCATCTATACACACATATATAGTATATGCTTTGAAAAGTTGCGAACTCTGTCTAAAAGCATTTTGCTGATGAACATGTGCATTTATTATTGCGATTTAAACGCGCAGACATTTTAAATCACAACTATCCTAATTCCTAGACAGAGTTCGCAACTTTTTACCCAAGGAAGCGGATCCTTTGGTTTTGAAAAGAGATGACATGTGCATGCTCAAGCCCTTCTTGACCGTCCAATAAGCTCTAACGGTTGAGATCGAGCAAGACAAGAAACCACATGCCTCCCGTAAGTGTCTAATGTGCCTCAAGATTTCACATGCACTGATTCTAACTGTTTATTTCAAAATAAGACGAGTGTTATGTATCTAACTTGAGTGTGCCATCCATGCCTTCGAGTACATCTTTGATTAGACGTGTGTTATGTATGTAACTTTTTGACGAACTTATGTATCTAACTTCATCGCTAAAGAAAAGTATCTCACTGAAATCCCCGGCCAGTTGAGGGGATGGATCTAATAATTGCCTATCCAAACAACTCTCAGTGTTGGCGATTTGCCCCGTTTGATCTTGATTGCATGGCAGGAGGAACCATTAGTGATAACCTTTTGGCAAGCGACGATCCATGAAGCATGAGAGTAGAGCCACTCTTTTTTGGAAAGAAAGATCGCAGAGCATCGCGTGGCCGGTCGTAATTAACGACGACCGATCGATCAAGAGTTGAGAGGATGCTAAGCCTGTAGCAGGGCATGTAGCCGTCGCTCTCGGAGAACTCTTTTGGCCATGATCAATGATTGTGCATGGCCTTCTAGTTTGGTATTCAAAAAGGTTACTTACTCTCTTTGTCCAACAATGTAAGGCGCTTACGCCTCCTAATATTTATAATTAGATCTATATTATTTTGGTTACGTAACATAAAAGTGGTATCATTGTATTCGTTTTTAAAAATACTTTCCAATGATATCATTTTGTGTCACATAACCAAAATATTATAAGTCAAATTGTAAATCTTGAAATACGTACACGCCTTACATTGTTGAACAGATGAAGTATTTCCCAATTAAAGGAGAGCTAACTACCGTGTTTGCATTTGAAATCTCTTTCTGGTTTATACACGAAGCAGCGGCAAAATCAACTTTGAACTTTTTCAACAGTGAAAGAAGCTAGCATAATTTGACTCTAACCGCATTTCATTTGTTATTTGACCACGTCATCAGAAAGATTGTTTCAATAATTCACTCATCATTCTGGCTCCTTTGTGGAATAAACAGATTCTACCAAAAGTAGCAGCCTAGCTAGCAGGGCCAGCCTGATGGCACAATAAAATTGTGATGTCCTTGGCTTCACTACCGAAGGTGGAAAAAGCGTTTGGGAGGAGAGGACTGCTCACGTCCAATCTATGTTCCGAAAAAGACGTAATCGACTAGCCAGGCCGAAGAAGGAGGGAGGCCTTGGCTCTAGAGACTTGTACTCTTTTAATCGGGCAATGTTGGCTCGTCAAGCATGGTGTATTGTTCTGAATTCTAAGGCTTTGTGCACAAGACTGCTTCGAGCAAGATATTTCCCGGATGGTAACGTCCTTGCGGCTCGTCCGGGACCGGGCATATCATATTCCTGGCGAAGTGTTCTAAAAGGTTTTGATCTTCTGAACATGGGGCTTATTTGGAGAGTAGGAAATGGAACTAAAATCCGTATATGGGAGGACCCTTGGATTCCAAGGGGAATCACAAGATGTCCGTCTACACCTCCTGCCAAACCTGGGGGTTCAGTGGGTCTCTGATTTAATTTGCCAACCCAATGGACAATGGAACAAGGAGCTCTTAGCCCAGATCTTCCATCCGGATGATATTAATCTGATTCTTAGCATCCCAATCGTTCAGGAGATGGAGGATTTTATTGCCTGGCATCCAGATCCTAAAGGAATGTTCTCGGTCAAGTCCGCATATAATCTTTGCATGAAGTTGGCTATTGTTGAGGCGGGGCAACCTGCTTCAAGCTCCACTGTAGCAAATCCGACAATACCACTAATGGAGTTTGGAGGAAAATTTGGAGCCTCCCTTTGCCAAGAAAAATATGCATGTTCTTGTGGAGATTCGCCCACAACAGCCTGCCTTTGTGGAAAAATATTCATCGTCGTGGTGTTGATCTGGACACTTTCTGCCCGATTTGTAGGAGAATGGATGAGGATGGCGGCCATCTCTTTCTCAAATGCAAATTCGCTAAGTCTTGTTGGGCTTTGGCTGATACTGAGCATCTTCGAATTCAACTCATGACAGGCTGTAATGCTTTGGAGACTACTGCTGCTCTGCTCTCCCAACCTTCTGAGGTCCTAAATTTTGCTGTTGTTCTTCTTTGGAATATTTGGTTTGTTCGTAATACGGTTAATGCAGGGGATCAAGCTTGTGCACCAAATGAGTTAGTGTCTAAATGTCAGGCACAATTACTAGATTTTGGGGAATTTCAGTGCAGCACAGCATATTCTCAAACTCCAAATACTCCCAGATGGTCTGCTCCTCCTCAGGAGTTTCTGAAGGTGAATATCGATGGTTCCTTTCGTCATTCTAGAGAGGGAGGTTGGGGTTTTTGCATTAGGGATGAAAATGGCAGAGTTCACGGAGCAGGATTGGGGCGACTGCTTAACCTTGCAAGTGCCTTACATGCTGAATCTTTCGCCTGGTTGCGTGCTCTTCGCTTTGCGTCCGATGCAGGTTTGCCCAAGCTGATTTTGGAAACAGATTCGCGGTTGTTGCAACAGGCCTTGCAATCCAACGACCCTGACCTCGCCCCGCTGGGAGTTCTTTTCCGCGAAGCCAAAGCTCTAATTCTCAGTAGTTTTGTTGTTTGTAAGGTTGTGCATTATAAGCGTGTTTGTAATAATGTTGCTCATGTTCTGGCTAAGCACGGAGCTGCCATGCCTCCTGGTTCTGCTGTTGTAAGTCTTTCCAATGTTCCAGACTTTGTAGTTTCTCTCGCGGCCAGCGATTTTGCTGAGTCTGCTTAGTTCTAAGTTCCTTGATTTTCAAAAAAAAGACGTAATCGACAAATGTCTTGAGCGTGGTCAGCTATACTGCATCACGCGTTTGCTTAGCGCATTCCGCAGCCACTTTAGTGTTCCATTCTCTATGCCAATCTTAGCGATGCAAAATTTTCCATCCAAGATAAAAAAAGTTCCACTCTTACGATGAGCGGCTCGGCTTGGTTGATATCACATCCCAGATTGACGCAAAGCAAGAGGTATTAGGAGCTCTGTTGGGACATTTCGAGAACAACTCACCATAAGTGTAGAGCCAAAGGAGCAAAGAAAGAAATCTTGGATCATGAATGCGCAACCAAATATTCAGTCGAATTGTATGTTAAGAGTAGAAGGTTGCACCGAAGCCTAAAGAATCTAGCAGGAAGCATTTTATTGTTACTGCTTTTTGGTTTCATTGGTAAGTGAAGATTTTATTATCAAAAGCACCAGTGGTCTAGTGGTAGAATAGTACCCTGCCACGGTACAGACCCGGGTTCGATTCCCGGCTGGTGCATTAAATTTTTTTGGTTCTTTTTATGTTAATTAAACACCCCAATTCTCCTCCCTGCGTAACGCTCATCCAAAGAGCGCAAAACTGGAATGCGATCTTCCTTTTTATTACCAAAATGCATCTGAATTTGGGGGGATTTAGTCTATTCCACGATATTGATTCTCTACAGAAAATGAAACCAGAAATTATAAGCCATGGATGAACTTGTCCATGAGAAAAGAGAATATTATCTTATTGAACACGCATTTTTTTTGCCACGTATCGTATCGTTGGTAAAATAAACGATACTATTTACTGTTCTTTACTTCCCCTCCAAAAGATTTGAATAAATTAATAATGAGATTCACCAGTTGATTTTGCAAACTGAGGTAGCCCAAACTACAGTGGATGCAGTGAGGATCAATAAATATAGCGCGTTTATGTTGTATCACTAGTAAAACTCCTTAAAGCGCAAGTACGAGCGCCACCAAACGTGAGAGGTGATTCTCAACATAAAGCAAGTCTATTGGAAATCAGCATGTAAATCTTCAGCTACTGGCAAGACATGGCTGGGGTGCAATCTACAGCATGTTTGTACACAACACGAAACGACTCAATGGCCTAAAGGTAGGACCTGTCACAAAACCGGCTGGCAAAATCTCACCTTTCAGAAGATGACTAGATGAGGCTGCTCTTTCACTACAGCGCACCTAGTTATGCTAAAACGACACGGTAAAACTCATCAATCTCATGGGATGCTCCTTGAGGAATACCAGTAGATCCTACACATTTTCTGCCATTTCCTCCCTACCCGTTTGCTCCTCCAGCAACTTCTTTGATGTGAGTAATACTGTAATATCACCGACATAGTACTTGGCAAGAACATTATTTCCCATTGCTGTCAGACTGAAAATGGTGAAAGACATCAAGTAAAATAAGTGATAAGTCCATGGCGCTGCAGAGCACACTTAGTTTTTACCTTATAGTGAACCTGAAAATTGTGAAACCGTGAAAGATAGCATGTAATATAAGTCCTTACCTCTCAAATACACGGCTTCTTAAACTATTGTTTAGCTAATAAAGAAGTGAACAGAGTATTTACCATGATACTATCTAATACTATTGTGACAAATTCAGGCTGGGGAATAGCTACTAGGTAATAACCTGGACAACTACCAGAAGCCGTAGCCAAATAGGGTGAGATTATGGAATCGAACTGATCTGTCAGTGATGCTTGGTCATAAATTGAGTAATAAACAGATTTCATTTTAGGTCCACAGAAAATTGTAGTTGGAACTTGAGGCTAGACAAAATGCTCAATAATTTGGTCTAGGAAGCAAATAGTCAGCCTCGAAAAAGATTAAAAGATTTTCTAACAGAAACTTGCTTGTTGTTTTCCTGTCTTAAACATTTCTATTATTTACTGGCATTAGGGAGCAAAGATATTCCAGAAAATGTATGCAACACAAACTAAAAGGGATAGAAATCCATAAATAGATAGTTTTTGTAGAATATTACTTATAACTACCTCTCATTTTTCTGCTTATGGCTGCTCAGGACTCAATTTCAATTATATATCTACTTCTCATAAGTTTTCATAATGCTGGGATGATTCAACCAACAGCATTTATGTCCCTGTATCTTCAAAATAGAAGATGGTCTTTGGTAACCTGTTCTGCAATGGTTCACTAGTAAACTCAATCTTCTTCACCATTGGGTTATTATGAGCAATACCTCACTGTTAGTCTTATCTGTGTTATCAATGGCTATTCACTGGGAAGGTTCAGTAGGTAAGGAAAAGCAATACTTTGGACTATTGGGTTATTGTGAGCGACAATGTCAAAATTTTCAAATTGGACTCACTATACTTATATCCAACTCACAATTAGTCATGGATGTGTAACCATCAATGGCCATTCCTTTATCTGACATCTCCTTCCTCAGAGCTTCTACCTTAGATCCATCCCCACATTCCGCATAGGCCTCAACCATGATATCATATATGCCACTGCTAGGAACAAAATCCTTGTCCAACATTTGTTGATACAGATTTTCCATTTCATGTACTCTCCCTGCACCACCCAATGCACTAAGAAGAATACGGTATGTTCTCAATGAGGGTTTGATGCCACACTTGCACATTTCTTGCTCAAGCTCCAAAGCTCTATCGGTGTTGCTCCTGTAGCAGCATGCTGATATTAGAGTATTATAGCTGATGACATCAGGAGTCAACCCATGATTTCTTAAGCTGTAAATTAGTTCCTCCGCCTCAGATATCCGTAACTGCTTGCAGAGGCCTTTTATAAGCAAATTGTAGGTAACTATACTTGGAGATACCCCACTATTCTTCATCTTCTCAGCTAGAATGAAAGCCTGTTCAGTTGCATCATACTCTATATATGTGTCCATGATAGTGTTGTACACCTGTGCACCTGGTAAAACATCTTTAATGAACATATCATCGAAAATAGCTACTGCTTCTGGGATTTTTCCATTCTTGCAAAAAGCATTGACAATTGAACCATAAGAAACAACATTTGGCTTTAGCCCCTTCTCTTGCATATCAGAAAATATAATGAAACATTTTTCAAGTTGTCCAGCCCTTCCATAAGCATCAATCAGCGTATTGAAAGTTTCCACAGTGGGATTCACTCCATTCTTCTCCATCTCTATGACCAAATCATGTGCTTCTGCGATCCTTTCCACCTTACCCAAACCATTTATTAACGCATTATAGGTGATGTGATCTGGCCTAATAAGGCATGACTTCATCTGCTGAAAGATCGAGAAGGCACCTTCAAGCTCTCCAATCTGACAATACCCATTGATGAGAGTGTTGTAGATAACCCTTGTTGGGAGCAACCCTGCATTTACCAACGTCTGCAATACCTGTTCAGCCTTTGAAATCTTGCCATCCTTGCAAAGACCATTCAGCAAGATACTGCAAGCTACGTTACCTGGATACGGCACAAATTTGTCGTATCGGTATCAGATACCGTATCGGATACCGATACGTATCGGATACTTCCGGATACGGTATCCGAGAAGTATCGGAAATTTTCTGATTTTAAAATAAAGAAAATAAATCCCGATACGCTACCGATACGTCCCGATACGGTCTGGATACGTGAAACCCTAAATTACCTTACCCGTGAGCTCTCTGATTTGGGGTTCGCTGCCTCCAAATCCCTTCACACGGGAGATCTGGAGCCGCCGCTCCCTCCCGCCGCCGCCGCTTCCCGCCCCTGCTCCCGCCGCCATCGCCGGCCGCCGCTTCCCGCCCCTGCTCCCGCCGCGGCCGCCGCTCCTCGCCCCTGCAGTCGCCGTCGCCCCTGCAGTCGCCGCCGCCGCCGCCGCTCCCTCTTCTGCTCCCACCGCCGGGCGCCGGCGGCTCGGCTCGGCTCCCCTCCCCTGCTCCTGTTGGCTACTGCAGGCCTGCGGCCGTCGCTGCCCACCCGGCCGCCCCTGGCCCCTGCAAGGCTGCAAGGCTGCAAGCGCCGGCTCGCCGCCGCGGCGCCGCTCCCCTCCGGCCCTCCCGCTGCAGCTCGTCGCCAGCTCCCCTCCCGGCCTCTCGCTGCAGCCTGCTCCTCCCCTTCCCGGCCTCTCGCTGCAGCCTGTAGCCGCCGCTCCCCTCCGGCCTCTGGTAAAAACCATTTGCTCCTCCCCAAGTCCCCATCTTATTTTATTTTAGTAGGCAAGAACCGTCCTCCGGTGATTCATTTTTCTGTTCGATGCTATGATTACCATTATATCAAATCATGGGTTAAGCTTGTATGATGTTAGTGTCAAGGTGGTGCTAGATTGCATGTAAATGACATTATATTCCTGTTTGGATTTTTACCTTTTGTAATTGTTAAACTCAGTTGCATCTTTGTGTGATGATTGTTTATGCTACTTGAATTCTCTGACATAGTGAAGTGCTTATAACTATGTTGAACTTCGAACGTTAACTTTGACCTATTTTCAAGCTATTCCATGATTTGAATGTTTAATGGATGCCAAATTGCGAATGCCTTTCATTTATTGCGATTTTTATCCCTTTTAAGTTTTCGAAATTCCGCATGAATTATTTGCAATAGTTGTGTAGTTGCATGTTATCTTAATATATAAAAAGTATATCAAGTTACAACGGATGCTTGCATTGCCTAGGTATTCTAAAATTATTGGTTTTCTCATTTCCTTATAAATATTCATTAATTTCAGTATATTTATTATTTATTATATATATACAAACATATCGTCGTATCGGTGTTTTTAGAAAAATGCCGTATCGGGGTATCGCCGTATCGCGTACCGGTATCGGTATCGGTATCGCCGTATCGGGGTAACTTAGACTGCAAGTGTAAGCCCCCATCTTCACACCCTTCTTCACGGACTCCTCAAACAAGGAAAGCATGGTCTGTGAGTCTCCAACTCTGGAATGACCATCGAACAAAATGCTATATGTGAAACCATCCGGCACCATCTTCCGTGACGCCATTTCATCCAACACAGCAGCCGTCTCTCCCATCCTGCCAGCACGGCACAGCCCTGACAGGAGCACATTGTAGGTGATCACATTTGGCTTCAGGCCATGACGCAACATCCGATCCCGCAGCCTAAAACCAACCTCCAGATCACCTCTCTTGATGTGCATCAATCATCGTATTGTACGTGATATGATTTGGCAGCACAACCTTCTCCGCCATTTCATCAAACACCTTAACAGCGTCACTATCCCTCCCTGCCCTCCACAGTCCAGCGATGACCACATTGTACGAGAACGCGTTTGGGGCGGGTGAGCCGTCGCCCTCGCAGCCCATCCGACGGAGCATCCCGACAGCCTCGTCGAGGTCGCCCGCCACGACGCCCGCCTGGACGACCTTGTTCCACGCGAACGTGTCCGGTCGCGCCCCGGCGGCAACGAGGAGATCGAACGCGCAGCGCACGTGGGCGTGGCGGCCGAGGGAGATGAGGGACTCGAGGAGGAGGTTGCAAGAGGAGAGGGATGGGAGCGGCGCGCGGGCGTCGGCGAGGAGGGATAGCAGCCGGAGCGCGCCGTCGGGGAGGCGGAGCCGCGCGGAGGCAACGACGAGCGCGGAGGCGGCGTCGCAGAGGAAGGAGGGGGCCTGCGGGTCGCCCGGGGAGGCGGCAACGGCGGAGGCGAGGGCGAGGTAGAGGTCGGGGACGGAGGCGGCGGGTGGCTGGGAGGAGAGGAGGAGTGATTTTGCGAGGCCGACGGAGGCGTGGAAGCGGCCGGCGGCGAGGAGGGAGGCGAGCTCGCCGATGAAATCTGCGCCGGCGGCGTGGGTGGAGGAGGAGCAGAGAAAACGGCGAAGGAGGAGGCGAGACATTTGGGAGTTGTCCTCTCCTCCTTTCGACGACGCCCCATTGTTTGGAAGTTTCGAGGGGTTTGGCAGGGTTTTGAAGTGCAGGCATGTAGGCTACTTCTGCTCTCACGAAAATTTGCCAGGGAAAAAAGTTCAGTTTGATAGTTTAAAGCTACAGCTTTACACAATATTACAGTATTTTCTGTAATGAATTATACATCCTTTTATCTAACTTTTTTTGTACTAGGTAACGTTTGTATCTTGTATAGCCAGGCCCGAGACATGAGCATGAGCAATAAGCATTGTGTAAGTCGGGCTCATCCGTGAGATGAAAACCAGAAAAGGGAGGTTATTTCATTTAATCGAAGAGAGATTTTTTTTATTGACTTGGTACCCAGTAAAACACATATTTCGGAGGCCATAGGGTCGCGGAAATGAGAAAAAAGTTGCATGAGATAAAAGAAAGGGATTTATCCTAGAAAGAACATTACCATGAATGTGTAGTTTTTATGGAGCTCTGAACAAAAAAACCCTCAAGAACAAAATCCTTTTACGCCAAAATTGGTGATTTGTTTGATCAGGAATTAATTAATTTTCTTTGCTAAGTACTCACCGAGAGCCGAAGTTAATAGAATATGACCATCCATATGTTTAGAACGGAGCGATCCAGGTGGCTGTTTAGTCGAACGGATAGAATAATTTAGTTTGTTATTTAGTTAGATAAATAATAATGTATAAGATAAATTAATTTTTTATTTGGTTGGATAGACGAGAATAGATGAATTGGTGTCTCTTTTCATGCATGGTTCAGAAAAATTAAGAATCTAACCTACAACATGTCCAGTTTTCTGTCAGTAACTTGAGTTATGTTGCATTAGCAAGAACTGAATTGCGCGCAGCAAGAAGCTTACAGATAAGGCCGAGATGGAAATGAACATCTTGTGCATCCTTGCATCAATGTATCAATCAGGGTACGTGACTCAGGAATCAAAAAGAAGGGACTAACTAATTACTAGAGCAGAAATCGTGGATGAGCAATTGCACGCATGGTTAATCTGACAGAATTGCTCCATCACACCTAACTCGGGTAATCAAAAATTGAAGAAAAGAAATCAGATTTGAGTTGTGACATGGAGATAACCCAACTCGAGAAGTAACCAGAAGGTGAAATAATCCATCTGTGAGTTGTTGGAAAGAGACAAGACGAAAATCAGTACGTGCAGCTTAGGAATCAGCTCCTCGTCGAAGACGCAGGGCGTCAGGGAGCCCTCTCTCGGTTATTGAATAACTTATATAATAGTTTTAAATCATCTATGTAAAGAATCAGCACTAAATACAATATTGTATATAAAACGTTATAGTTGATTCTATAGATTTCATTATGTTGAAGTCTCACTCTTCACGAAAAATCAGTTTTATTTTCTCTTTTCTCCATTCTCCTCTATATTAATAATCATCATATGGCATGACGTAGACTGAGCTGATGTCATGCTTTTGTAGATGCCCTAAGAGGAATATTCTAACAAACTGATAAGCCATCAAATATTTATTTATTTTCTTTTGGAAACTTTCTCTGCATTCTTTCAACTAAAGTGGTATAACTGAACGCCCGCTGAGACATGTGCCTGATACAAAAGGGCAGGAAAAAACTAAAGAAAAAATCACAAACATACCCTTGTGAAAACACATATGCACATCGTTGATAGGATGATAGGCACGTGGGGACAGCATGCTTCCAAAGCCTAGGTCCCTTGTTGACTACACATTGAGGCACCGCCGCCGAAGGGCCAAACTCGCCGGTGGATGTTAGCGAGAATGGTAAAGCCAGAGACGAAGATACTCTCGGCCACCGCATAGTGATGGCAAACACCAGGATGATCTGCCTCTTGTGTTCCTACTGGAGCTGGAGGAAGAGAAGTGTTGACGCTATGGATGTTAGAGACAATGGTGCACCAAATGGTGATATCAAGCCCCTCTAATGGGCAGTAGCCATCTAGGAGTGCTCGTATCAAAGACTTCAAAGCTCGCAAAGACTCAACCAAGTCCAAAAACCAGAGACTGGGCCTCCAAAACTATAGGTTAAGATCAATTTGATCTTGAGCTTGGCTTGCATGATGTCGAAAGATATCTTCACACTTGTGCTCGTGATAGAGTTGAAGAACATCACCAGCTCAAGATAGAGACGACGCCTAGGATTCAAGAGAGAGACATGCACCGACCAATAACTATCTTGCTTCGGCCACAAGATAACTAGATCCAAAGGATTTGCTTTGATTTGGTTAGAAGAACTACAACAGGAATGATTATCTGATGCTTGCACAAGAGAAGGGACCAGTAGATTGGAGGCAACACAAGACAAGCACCGATGCACCACCATGAGTGAAGGAACCACAAACCTATCACCCTGAGCACTCCTCCAGGCACTGAACACCCCGCCACCACACTGGTGAGATGGAGAAAAGATGGAGAAAAGGAGACAGGCATGTCAAGTAGATCTTGGCAGAGCAGCTTATGTAAGGGTCTGCTTGTAGTTGCAGAGAGAGAACATTTTTGACGTTGACGAAGCCAACGAAGGGGATGTGACTTAGGTGTGGCCACAAGTAGCTCTGGTGGACGCTCTCCCATTGACAGCCAGACAACAAACGACATGATGCTAGACACCTCTAAGTAGCAACCCTAGATCTACACGGATATACAGATAAGGGTGGGCATCCGAGCCCCTCTTCCCCACCCCTCCAGCCAGCTAGACCAGTGGAGGAGGGGGAGATGAGGCGACTCAGAAGGAGTGCAAGGAGAACTGGAGCAACTAGGAGGACAAGACAGAGAGACAAAGAAAGAATGAGAGACCCAGGAGATACTCTGTAGTTTATCATATACAGATGGATAATGGCTATAGTGTATTTGTTTTCATATTATTTTATTGGATATAAATACTGCTATGAATAGGGATGCAGGTATTGATGCACATGAACCAAGTATGGTTACAAAGACTTCTCGGAACAATCTTAAAGATCTATAATGAAAATAGTAAACTGACTAACTTAAAAGAGACAATAGAGACTCGTAACTAACTTATTTAGCCACCACCCAAAATAATATCTAACAAAAATAGGATGACACAAGGAAGCTTGATTGGACATGGCATAGATATAGACCGAGCAAGACACATAAACGTGATACCAACTAGGGAGGAGCTCGGCCGAGCAGTGCGGTGTAGCTGGAGCAGGCTGAACCAGACACTAGTACAGAACCACTCATACAAGACCCCTTATTCGTGACAGTTTGAGAAATCCATCAACGATACAACAAATCCTAAGCGGTTTGCTAGTGGGAACTGTATGACATCAGATTTCCTAAAGGCAACCGTCGGCCACATCCGTGATGATTTATCAAAGAAACTGTTGAGGAACAGATCCATGACGGTTGGTAGAAGGGAGCCATCGCGGATGAGGAACTTATCCATGAAGATTCTTTTGGTCTTAACTGTATACAATGTTTTGTGACGGTTGACCTAAGGAGCCATGGCGGATGTGGCCCTTATCTGTGACAGTTTATATTGGTGAACCGTGTGGGATGTTCTACTCTATAAATATCTGGCCACAACCAAACAAATCTAAGAGCTCGAGATCTATCAAGTTGCGGCTGGCTGGTGATATGGGGGGAATGTTACGGCGATTGTTGGTTCTTAAAGGTTGGTAATTGCATTTTATTACTTATCTTCCTTGCAAATTGTTGAAAAAGAACTGAAAAACCAACTAAGGGTTGGTATGTAAATAAATTACATTTATACTGTTAGATTAGGGTTGATATGTAAATTGTAACATCCCAATTTTGTAAACCTGTTTATATGATTGTGCAAAAATTTAAATAAAATAAAACCCTAATTTTTCTCATCGCATGCATGCATGTTATGGTATTCGGAAACAACGTAAATTAAAAACCCATAAATTTTGACTTAAGAAAGCTTACATAGTTTCAAAATATTACGAATAGACTCTTTCAATTTCTTAGAACCTTAAAACATAATCTTGAGTATCTAAGAAAAATACTAATTAAAATGCAAGCTTATAAAAGAACAAAATTTAGAATTAAAAATCAAGGCATCGTATAGGTGATCGGATCCGGTAGTTGCGTTCGCATCGTCAAATCAGTCAGAATGGAGTACTCACTTGATGAATTCGGGCACCTGATGAGTCTATTAGGGTTTTGCCGATCAAGGGTTGAGATCAACTCGTAGGGGATAATGCCAGGAATAAAGTAATTAAAAGAAGAAAAATAAAAGAGATAATTCAAGATAAATAAATAAATAAAAATGTTTTGGATAATGGGGACCGGCCAGCCTCTATCTGACCGAGCCGGCCTCCATCCCTTCTCCACCTGCGTGCCCAATTCCCCACGCCGCTGTTGCCGTTTAGGGCCCCGCCACCGTCCTTCGGCTATCGCTGCCGGCGGGCCAGCTTCTGCCACTTCGCTCGGCCACCCTCTCCGCCTGCACGCCTCTCCCTCTCTTCGGCTGCTGCCGCGCTGCGCTTGGTCCCAGTCGACGCTGCCGCCTCTGATCCCTGTCGCCGCCGCCGCCGCCGCCCCGACGAGGTCGCCTCCACCACCGCCTGCAACCGTCACCGCCGGCGACCAGCGCGCCCTCCTCGTCTCCTCCTTTCGCTCGACTTCTGCCTCTTGCTAGTAGACCCTCGTCACCGTGCTGCCCGCCTCTGCTCGCTCAACGCCGCTGCTGTGCACTCCCGCAAGCCCACTGCCGCCGGCCTTCATGGCACAGGCGCCGCCGCCGGCGAGGTGATCCCCTCGCCTCCCCAAGCTCCTGCAACCAGCTGGGGGCTCAGCCCCTTCACCCCTCCGCCGCTCCATGGCACCGCCGCGCCTATCCCATTGCCGCCTCGCCCCTCTCCACTGGTTCCTGCTCCGCTGTCCCTGTACTCTCCCATGTTGATTGCCCTAGAGGGAAGAACAGAGAAAAGAGGAAGAAAGAAGGGAGAACAAGAGAAGGTGACGGAGGAGTGAACAAGATGAAGATTTCATTTCATTGCTTGATGAAGAAGAGAAGATGATGCCATGCCGGAAGCTCGATCCGCAATTCCATTAGCCTCATCATCAAATTCCCCATGTCCATGCATCACAGTTAATTTCATAGTACCCGTGGATGTGAAGCCTTAATGCTGAGGCAATGAACTTCGTCAATTTGGAGATTTCCCGATAATGGCTTGTTATAGGGTTGTTTACCGGCTAAAACATTCCACATTAGTTTTGATACCCTTCAGTTGACTTTGGCGAGATAAGCTTAAAAGTAAAAATAGTAGGTAGCTTTGGCATCTTCGTTTGGATTGTTCATTGGACTAATTCTGATAATTCATTTGGGACTTATGGCTGATATCGTTCTGCTGTCTAGATTTATTTATAACAAAAATCTGCAAACTTGATTAACTAGAATAGCCATGTAAATGCCAAAATTAGAAAACTAAACTTTATGTAAACATTATTTTAGGAATACCATGTCACCCCATAGAGCTGAATTATATTTTTAGCCTTTGCATTCGAGTATTCCGAGTTTAAGTCATGCCTATCACCTCTATGAAAACTTTGAATCATGAATTCCAATCCGATGTATGACCATCTGATTCAATCCATAAAGAACCTAACTTGCTTCTTTAAAGATGTCATATGTATCATGCATAACATTGCCGCTCTAACTTGCATTTTATTAAGATGAACTAACTAAGATGAGTCCTCACTCAGCCTTTTCCCTTAGTTAAATATCATATGTCACGCGTCCTTCCCCATTTCAAGATTAAATGTCAACTGAAATAAGGAATAAATTGCAACCTACCATGCTAATTCTACACTTCACCTTATTTCGTCAAAGTCACATCGCACGCATATAGCTAAATGAACTCTCATCTTATCTACAGGATAATTTAGTTTTATGCCTTAGCTGCATGTTTAAAAACAATAGGTGCCATCATCATAATCATCTATTGATGTGTGTATCTTTATCATTTTACATCGACTAGCCTAGTTGCTTAGACTTGCCTTTCTGCTTTAAGAGGGTCATTTTGCGATGATTTTACTTGCTGATGTTCGGTTTCCTCGGATTTCTTGCGTAGTTGAATTTGGATGCATTATGCGTCTTCACCAAGATCTCAAGCAAGCTTGCACGCTTGTTGAAATATTCCAGTTAATTTAAGTCTTGGTTGATTGTTGTTAATCATTGTGGTTTGGTCGGGTCTCTTAAATCATCTAATTCAACACTTAAACTCTAATAAGTGAGATGTGAGAGCCGTGGTACTATCACCTACAGATGGATTGACAGGTGGTTAGCCTAGACCAATACCGATGTCATAGGGCTTTACCCATCACCCACGACAATAAGTGTTAGCGAGTGGAGTTGGATGGTCATAGTGGGCCTACTATGAACCAACACCCATTGGAACACTTGTTTGTTCAAGGTTAGGGTGGTTAACCCTTCCTCGATGCCACTTGACTCAGGAACTGGGGTGGTTAGCCTTATCCCGGGATCTCTCTAAGTCAGGGAGGGCTTCGAGAGAATAACATGAATTTGCTTGCGAGGTTAGGGTGGTTAGCCCTACCTCGACTTTACTTGTCTTGGGGATTGAGGTGGGTAGCCTCATTCTAGGTTGTCTCTAAGTCGGGGATGACTTAGAGATAGGACATCGTGAATTTTGTTTAACTTGAATTGATAATGAGTGGTTAGCCCATTATCGGAATTAATTGTTGGTCCTACGGTACTTGGACCTGTGGAATTAAATTTGCTTAATTTCTTCATTACCACAATGTCAATTGCTTATAACTTGTTTAAATTTCATGCCATACTTAAATTAACTTGGAATGAGCACATTAGCAACTTGTAAGTACGAAAGTACTCATTAGGGATTTCAATTCCTGCAGGTAAATTGGTGTAGATCATTGTCGTGTTCACCATTGGTTTTGGTTACCAAGTTGGCTAGATCTTGTGGGCATTTTATGGACTGAATGATGGTCTCATCAACCATTGGGTTTCGGCTTTATTTATGTTTCCGTTGTCACGTTGATGTTTTATTTGATAACTGTGGCCTACGAGTCATTTGCTTGTAATTATGTAAATTGCCCATGTGATAAGGGATGTGGTTTATTATTTCTATATATTCCTCTTTAGAGTTCGTCTTATGGTTATCAAGTTGTTGAACTCGTCCCTCCATATACCATGCATTGAAGTATGTGGGGTGACGGTAGATATTTGGAGTCGATCTAGTATGAATTGAAGTATGTGGGGTGACGGTAGATATTTGGAGTCGATCTAGTATCAGATCAGTTGTATTCTACTTTTGTCGAGTAACCCGCTAGCTGAGATGCGAATGCCGGCTAGGCAGGGTGTGGACGTACGTGTTGGGCCTTCGGGTGACCCACTAGTTCGGGCTTTGGCCAACTAGGTTAGGGTGTGGACACGAACGTCGGGCTTTTCTAAGAGAATGCAGTGATCGACATAAGAGATCAGCATCAACGCTCTACGTGGTGTCTTGGAATTGTTTGTGGTGTATAGAATAATGCTTTCTTCTGGCTGGCTTGACCCACTGTGATAGATGCATACGACTTCGTGCGCGTATGGTATGTGGGTCCGGTGTCGGACCACCCAACGGTGATAGATATATACGAACTTGTGCGCGTATGGTATGTTGGGTGGCTTCTCGGTCTTTGGCAAAACATTATCCCTTATGTCACACTTGATTCCGGGTCCCGACATAAATGTAGATCATTTAATTGTTGATAGCATACTACAGGTTTACATGTACTCTAGTTAGGTTTGTATTTTTCTAATTTGTATGCATATGTTCAAAAATAAGTTAGCGGTGTGGCAATTAAGTAAAGTGAGAAACTAATGATCAATTATTTAAATGTAAGCATAGATGAATTGAGGGTGGATGTATAACGAAAGCCGTATTAGTGAAGCGTACATTAATAACGTTGTTGGTTTTAGAAGAGCTGCCGTGGCAGATATGCGGAATAAGGGGGAGAGTGGATTTTTTGTCCATGCATTGATTGTAAGAATACTAGGCAGTGGGAGGATCCATAGTAGATTGAAGACCACTTGTTTCGAAGGGGTTTCATGAAAGGATATACATGTTGGACCAAGAACGATGAAGAGCTGGTCATACTTGAAGGTAATAATTATATTAGGGAGAAGAAAATCAATGATATGCCAAACACCATCAATGATGATCAATCAGATGGTGTCGATTGTGCTTCTGATGATGAGATGTCGGATGATGAGGTTGACAGAATGCCTGATCTAGGTCAAATGCTACGTGATGTGGATGAGAACCACGATGATAGAGGGTATAAGCAATTCATTGCTTGTTGGAGGATTCTAAGAAATCTTTATATCCGGGCTACAAAGCAAAATACGCTAGGTTGTCATCGGTACTTGAAATTTTAAAATTGAAGGCAAGCAACAGAAGGTTTAACAAGGCTTCATAATAATGTTAGGTCTCTTCGCCGACATGCTTGCAGAGAGTAATGAGTTTCCTAAGACAACCTACAAAGCCAAAAAGGTTATATGTCCCTTGGGAATGGAAGTTAAAATAATACACACATGTTTGAACGACTTTATCCTATAAAACAAAGAGTATGCAGACTTACATTCATCATGTTTAATCTGCAAAGCATCTCGATACAAGTGTAAGAGTGGATCGGACAAAGGCGAGCATGGGGATGAGTTTATGATAGGAATACCTTGCAAGATTGCGTGGTATCTGATGGAATACATTCGGCGTTGCGGAGCGGCGTTGTCACCTGATGGAGGCTAGCCCTGGCAGCAGCTTGTCGAGGAACGCAAGATCTGACGGGACGGTGCTTGGGGAACTCCAGGGAGGCTTGGCTCATCAGGGGATGCGGCTCGCCAGTGGAGCTGATTGTGGATTTGCGGGAACGGAGGCGGTGTGGGTGGGAAGGCTGGAGGAGCGGAGGTGCACGATGGTATAGGATGAACAGGTCGACGACAGTGGCAGCAGTCTTCACCTACACAGCCGCCTATCAGAGGTGTTCAACAATGGTCTGGTTTACTCTAAAGGAAGAGATTTGCTTTTGTTTGAGGAAGAAGAGATGTTCTTTGGAGAAAGGTTGATGGGAAAGTGTTGTTATCGGGTCCTGCCAAATATCTCTACCATGAGACATGATAGGATGGATGTGACATAATTCAGGAAATACAACATGCAGAAATGGGACAAAGATACGGAATACAAACAAATACAAGCAGTGATGGGATACTCTGTGCGCTAGAAGTAGATCATTGGTCCAAGGGTGACAGAACAATTGGCGTCTCATCTTTCAATGAGAAGGATAGCTATCAACTAATGGATTCGACCTTGACAATCCAACTATACCGTGCGACAACGATGCGCCTTAGTAATCGCTAGACCAACTCCAGTAGGTTATTGACGGTGCCGAAAGCATGATCAACCTGAACACGAGGTTTGTAATCCCTGCAAGCAGTTGACAAACAAGCAAGAATTGAGAAGTAGCAATATGAAATTATGAATATAGATGAAATATATATATCAAATATCGTGGGGTTTCACAACAGTCTTGATCTGATCTGACGACACAAACAAAGAACACGACGAATAGCAACTACTGACTGATTCTAAAATTTAGCAAAACCCGAGGTCCTTAGGGGACACATAAGGGGTATTTAAGGAGGTGAGGAGATGTGGATTTCGGCCACCTGTGGGTGGGATGGATGAATCCTACTCCAAAGTACAATTCCCCTTGAATATAGACTCTAAAACTTGCCTATTTTGTCTAAATCCGAAAATACATGGGCTTGACTCAATTTTGAGGTGGCGCAACACCATGTAGTAATCATGGACGAAAATATAAAGTGTAGACTTGTATATTTTGTTCTCTTCTTCATAATTCCTCATAGTGGCTTTAATGTCTTGGCATCATCAAATGTAGAGCCCTTCCTCCATATTTTGCTGTCACCATTTCCCTTTCTTCCACCCATGCTTAGAGCTTGTCTTCCATAGTCATGCTTGGTCCTTGATTCCTGAGAAGTAATAAACAATTTGATTTAAGCGGTACAAGGTTCTTAATAAAAGCGGTAGATGTTCCTACATGAATAAAAGTACCTCATAATTGAGTTGACGAGCACGAACTCCAGTGAATAGTCCTTGTATTTCCCGAGGAGTGGCAGCCATGAGTGTAGTAGTAGTGGGGATGTCCTCATCAAAGACACTGTAGCATATAGCGTGTTAGAAAAGAATTTCTCATTTACAACCTCTATATTTCAAACTTTAGCACTATCTATACAACCTAGTGTACCCTGCACACTTCAATCCTCATCCAGGAATCCCCCCATCCCCTCCCTCCTCACTCATTTCTCCGGAACTGTCCCTCACATTTCTGTCCCAAACTCTCGACGCCCCTCACCGCACCTAGCTCCGTCTACACGAGCCAACTGGCCGGATTTGGCCGACGCTGCAGCTAGCCAATGTCAGTGAGCCAATTTCTATGGGAGCCAACTCGCTGGATCTGGCCGGCGCTGCACCTAGCCCCCGCTTGCGCGAGCCCCACCAGTGACAAGGTCGACCGCGTCGGCCCCAGTCGCCGTCGGCGCCTCCGTCCTT
Source organism: Stipa capillata (assembly GCA_019208055.1). Taxonomy (NCBI): domain Eukaryota; kingdom Viridiplantae; phylum Streptophyta; class Magnoliopsida; order Poales; family Poaceae; genus Stipa; species Stipa capillata. The sequence goes on from JAGXJF010004981.1 coordinate 96,602, forward strand.
GGCTTCCTCGACCAGAGCCGCCTTCATCCCCGACCAGCGACGAGGTCGACAGCACCGGCGAGCGTCCTTCCTACCGGGTGTCGTCTCCGTCTCGGCTCTCCCCACCAGGCGCCACTGTTATCGCCGGCTTCCCCTATTGCTGGAGCAGACAGATCTGGCCGGCTCCCCCCACCCACCACACACAACTCCCTCAACCATTTCTATCATGGTTCATGTCTCTGGTTCATGATGTTTTGGTCCATGCTTTGATCCGAGTTTTGGATGCTGGTTCATGTCTCTGGTTCATGAGCTGTCGTAGTGTAGAACGACGTACCATGTAAACTTTTTATTTGGCGGTATACCAATGGCCAATTTGTTCAAGGACATGAACTCTATGAACACAAATATGAACTCTATGAACTTTACGGACAAAAACATGAACTCTATCAGATGTCCTGGAACACTTTGAGGTGGAGAGAGTTAGAGGAGGATCGAGGACTGGACAATGAAAGAAATTAGAGTTGTGGAGTTATTTCTGTAAGTGTATGCACGATTCTTAAAGCAGAATAAACGGCCTCGAGACCTTCACTACTTATGGGATTGTATTTTCGGTTTTCACCCGTAGTTTAGACCCTTCTCCTCCATACCAGAAGCAGCATCGAGGAAGTTTTCGGACCGTGCAGGCCTTCGATGAGCGTCAACCTTGCAGAGTCCATTCAGGAGTGCGTTGTAGATGATGCGATCGGTCTTTTTTAGCTGATGCGGCTGCATATGTATAGATCTTGATTCTCACTGTGAACATGCCTCGTTTCAGTGCATCGATTCTTCTTGTGTTGCGGGGAATTAATTGTCCATGGACAGAAGGTACATTGCAGGGCCAGAGATGTGCGATCTTGAGCTACGAAAGGTATTCTGATGTGCAATGCTCTCTCTATGTAAGTAAACAATCCAAAACTCTGTTGTTGCATCCTTTACGGGAAGGATCGATCTATACAAACAAATGAAATATTCTCCCTACACAACCAAACGAGACAACCGGAGGTCCGGAGCTGCCGGAACGCTACCGTGGCGCCGCCGTGCCGGCGCCGCAGCGGAGCGCGTGGGTGTGATTGAGGATCGAATTGAGGCGCTCCAGCTTGAGCTCCTCCCGGAACTGCCGGATAAACCGCTCCGCTCTCGCGTTCACCTCCGCCTTCGCTTCGACCTCCTCTGCTCCCCGCCCGCATGCGTACGCGCGCCGCTTGACCTCCGCCACCTTTACTGGCTCCCTCTTCTTCGGCGCCGACGCCACCGTATCGGCGGCGGCGGCAGCGGCCGGTGACTGACGCCGGGCGCGCGCCAGCGCGTATGCCTCGTCCAAGCTGATGGACTCCCCGTCTTCCTCCTCTCTCCCTGATCCAGACGGTGACGCGTCCGCTGCCGCCGCTGTTGCGACAGGCGCGCTTGGTGGCACGGTTGTTGCCGTTGGTGCCGTCCCACTTTCTTCGGCCATTGGTGCTGGCTCGAGCTTGCGGAGGCGGAGCTCGGGCACCACCCTGCTCACCTCATCTGCTTCTTGTTCTTGGGACGTGTAGTACTGATCTTGGACGTGGTGGAGCTGCGACGCTGACGCAGACACGACGCTGTAGTCAACAACCCCGGAGTGGAAGGAGAAGATGGAGATGGACCGGAGGCTCTCCATGACAACGGTCGAGGCGGTGCGCACGAGCTTTCGCCGGGTGGACGGCGCATGGCCGCCCTGCACCCGGGACATGACCGCGATGGCGCCGACGACGGCGTTGAAGAAGATGAACCACGCGGCCCCCGGGCTGAGCCACGGCGACATCGGCCACCACCAAAACTGCATCGCCATGGATGATGGAACCGGCCGAATCAAACACCCCTCGATCGAATTAATTCTTACCCTCCCCTGCACCTCTCTGCTCCTTTCTTGCTCTTGCTGTGTTTCAATAATGCGATGTCTTCCTCAGGTGAGCTGTGCATATATATAGGATCTGTGCCGTGAGCCCGTGGTGCCTCGGTGACAGCTACTTCCGGCTGTCAATAAAACAAGGTAATTTTAATGTGGCAGCAAGATGAGAACACCCAGAATGGAAAGCCGCATTCCTGCGCCGCCGCGACTCATAGCTGCCAAAGGTAGGCGACGCTGTCACTTTGCTCGTGGCATGTGTGGTTTCCAGCAACTTGGACCGGGCCAGGTAGGCAGCAACCAGCTAGAAGATTCGTCCCCAGCGTTTAAACACCCGCGGCTTTCTTTTCCGTTCACGTGTTTCGTTCTACGGATGTTTGAAGATTAATTAGTAGTTACCAGGATATCGCGTGCACACGGTTAACATCATCGGTCGTTGTATGACTGTATCTATTCCCTTATAGACTCGTACGGATCCTGTTTTTCTTATCTGCTTTCCGTTTTACTCCTTGGTGAAATGAGTACTACTTTTGTGATGACGACCAGGTGAAAGTGAAATCGAAATCGACCTCCTCATACTCATGGAGAGCTGGAGTCCCATCACAAGTTGTACTAGCGTGCAAAACAACACATACTGCGAAGGTACTCGGTATTGGAGGACCATAACTAACAAGTAGTCAACGAGTACAGAAAAATCTCCGTGTATCTCGACCGAGGACAGAAGTATCATCGGCTGATAGATTCCGGCCTAACCTCACCTAGTAGAGAACCGGAGTGGGAACGCTAACCCAACTTCACCAGTCACTCAGCTAAATCTGTTCGTATCACCGTCTCAATCAAGGGATTATCTTTTTTTTAAGGGAATCAACCAAGAGATTATATGTCCCGTGCGTGCACGCGATGTGAACCGGTTAACCAACAGCGCAGCAAGCCAGCAACCCAGTGATCACTCGTGACTACAAAGATCGAAAGTTATAGAGTGGACACCATTATCATAAAGTCAGTTTAAGAGATAATCTATTGTATAAGTTAATTTTGATATCGACTCTAGATGATATAGAGAGATTACAGAGTCAACAATTAACTCTATTTATGTAGATACCGTGATATGATACAATCGAGTTTTTAGTCCAAGGCCCTTTTAAAAAGAAATTAAGGCCCAGCTGCTATACTAATTAAAGAAAAATAATGAACCAGATACATACTACATCAGAGGGGCAAGGCAAAGGCAAAGAGCACTGAAAGATGCCAGCATACTGAACCTTATATTTAACCATAGCAGAGTTCCAAGCAGCAAAAGACAAGCATCACAGCATAACATCCAATGCCAGAAAGAACATCCCATTCTTTTGTTTTGGAAGTGAGGAACATCACATTCTGTTGGCGCAACCTTTTGCTTGTCAGTATTGTCTATGCAGAACTCCGTTAACCCTCATTCTTACTTGGTCATATTACACTGTGTTCCCCGAAATTACCTTCTTTTGCCGGCTGCAATGCGTAGACGCGGCTTTTGGCTGTTTTTGTGGAGCAAACCAGCTTTTACATGGGTCAACCTGCATGTGAACATCGGATTACGTGGATCCGCGTTAGAAATTAAGTGGCGGCCAGCGTAGCAGGCAATTGGCTACTATTTTCACACTCCTACACAAAAATTATTTTCACACTCCTACACAAAGATTTATTACGGACAGTTTGAAAACTCCATACTTTGATATAGACGATTTCTTGAATCATTTGTAAGCAAAGATTTGTGATATTTTTCTATCATCATAAGCGCTTACAAAACCGCATATGATGAGGCAATATCGTAGACGGTTTTTATGGAGAACCGTATGTGATAAACCCACTATCCCAAGCGGTTCTAGACAAGGACTGTCTATGATATCCCCATTATCTAAGACGGTTCTTAATAATAGGGATAAAAACCGTCTGATATATTCCTCTTATCACAAACGGTTGTGACTATACAACTGCCTATGATTAAGTTTTATAGGAACCTATTCTTGATTATTGCCTAGCATCAGAAAACAAAACATAAATTGCACATATGTCACATTTATTCAAGGAAATCTGATACATATCACATTCATTCGGTGAAAATTGTTACACATAACATATTGATTCACAAAGTAAACTTCTCATCAATTCATCAACATCATATCACATAAATTTAAAAAGTAAATTCAGCATCCACTTCAAGTATACAAAGAAATTAATATAACATGGCAGATGCATATATATCACATGAATTTTAAAAAATTTATTTCTTAACTAAGGTGAACTCGCCTTCTTCCAAGTCGTAGGCGTTGAATTGACCATGTTTATCAAAGACCTCTCTAACAAGGAAAGCAACGGTGAGTTCTCGTATTCTGTCGTGATGAGATGTTTTCAATATCGTCCCCATGGTCTCCCTCTGTTGTCGATTAGTATATATATTAAAGTCATGCATTCATAAAGTTGATTAGAATAATTGTAGCAATAGTGTCAAACCTCCAAATCATGTTTTCGAAAGCTAGTGACCATGATTTCCATATTGTGGCAAATGTAGAAGCCACTAATATTTTTTTCTCATTGTTGGTGGCACTGAAAAATATAGAATTTGGTTACTAGTTCGAGGTTGTCATTAATACAATCTATGATATATTGTTATTCTGTATTGAAAGATATCTTAATGCATTTATCGTGTATTGCGGCTTACTGCCACCTTTTCCTCCCATCTCGTCGTACCTTTTTTTACACCCTACGGGAATCCAAATAGTTTTTTCTTAGGCATTGCAAAGCAAAAGGAGTGAACGGTAGATTTATGTATGTTGGAAATATGCTTACTTGTTGAGAAATCTTCAAAATATTTCAATGTTAAAGTTCGCTCGCAATAAAGAATCCAAATACATGATCCTTGGATAGTGTGGTATAACGACAAAAAGAATCCAATGCTTCCTGCATATAGTTATGTTACCAAGTTTTGTGAATTCACGTTATTTGGGGGGATAAAGTTCAAACCAACAAGTTTATGAAGTAGCTAGCGCAACACTTATGTTTGGTAGTACAGAAGAAGTATGAAATCCTTATCTTGTTGAGCAAGCAACACGTTTATCACATAATAAAAGAAAATGCCTTTGTTCTCTTCGATCGTCCACTAGGAGACCATGGGTGGGTGGAGGAACCTTGCCATTACTTGTATCCTTCTGCATTGTTCAATCATTAGTTTACATATACAGAAGTAAGGAGTTACATATATGTGGAATGACTCTATATAACATGATGTAGAATGTGGTTGTAGACACTTGCAGTGTATATCACCTAATGAGTGATACTTTAAGGGACCAAATGTTGTAGATTTCCCATAAGTCCACGAAGTTCACAAAAAATTGGCAATTCTCGAAGTCATTGTGGAAATGGTTCCTAGTGAACATCACCTTGATAGTCGTGGTCCATTGTCTTGATGGCTTCTTGCCCTTTTTTAGGTAGTACTCGTGCAACTCGCGGCTTATTAGCTAATGGTGCCATGCAGAACTCTTCGTCAATGTAAACGTGTGGTTCCTTGAGCTTCAACTTAGGGCCTTGCTTTCTTTTGGCAATCGGCTTCAACGCCTTCGCGGGAGATGAATGGGCCTTTATTACAACATTAGGCTCCGGGAGCGCGAGTAGGTCTTACTCTCGTGATTCAACTGGGTCGATATATGGAGGGCACCAGTCCTCTAATATTATGTCTGTATTGGGTCAGTGGATGAATGTCCCTTCTACTTGCTATAGCCTAGTGATCTCGTTGTCCGAGAGGAACTTTAGTTTGATGGACTTGCATGTATCATATACACTATCCACAGTGATCTTCTCGTTCCCATGTGCAATCAGCACATGGTACATGAGATCACCTTCATTGGATGGATAGGCCATCCCAATTGCAACCTCTAAAGGCTCATCATCAAGAAGCCTTACCAAATAGCTTGTACCACGCCATATTCTTTAAGGTAACAAACGATACGAAATAGAATAATTAGCTAAATATGACTTGCAAGGGTACTATAAGTGGACCTTGAAAGGGAAATATACTTATCAGGATCACATTGACAGGATACGTGATGTCACGATCATGCTCAACATCGAGGGCAGAAGACATCTCGTCAAATTGATTGTACTGATCCTCATCCACTACATCATCAACTCTAGCAATGCTCATTTTTAAGTCCCTAACTACATAGAAGATCTGACCAGTTTGATTTGTTAGGACAAATGATTCATCTTTTTATGCAGTACTTTTGAGATCAACCGCTGTGAAGTCGTACTTATCAACTTGCACTTGTGAGAGATTGACCCAACAACAACAAAAAACAGAATCTTAAATTTAACGTAGTTAAGCTCCCACATCCCCTCTATGTACCCATAGTATGAGCTCTTCCTCTCAGCCATATCACAAGCATCTATGCGAACATCGCTTTTCTGGTTTGTGCTCTTCTAATCCTAATCTTGCGTATATAATGTGTAGCCATTTTTGTCCATCTCTTGCCATGTCACAACTGTACAAGAGGGTCCTTCTGCCAACCATGTGAGCATAGGTTTACCTAATGATAGCCCATGAGGTTGCTTGTATAACTACCTATTGAACCAACGATTGTGCTCTTTTGTCACCCGCACATCCGTCACTTTCAGATTATCTTGCCATAGCTTGGCTTTGTGTCGGTTTATGTATGGGCCCACTACAACCATGTGTTACAAGACTGTGAAATGGGCTTGATCAATAACCTTCCATTGATGATTGATATATTTCTTGCCGATGATCTTGATACCCCTGAGCTTCCCCTCATGGCAAGATTCAGGCAAATCTATCGGTTTTATTGTAGCGATGTAGTCGATGCAGAACTCGATGATCGCTTTACTTGCATAGCCTTCGACAATACTTCCCTCCGGTTGTAGGAACACATGTCCACACCATTTTATCTCTCTCACAAGATGCACAATGACATGCACCATGGTATTGAAGAATGATGAGGGGGAAATACATCTCAAGTTGACATAAAAGTCCAACTCCTCCTGAAGAGCATCTAGTTCTATGGGATTGGTGACCTACTAAGAAATTGTGTTGAAGAAAGACAGAACCTGATGATTATCTCTCAAACCTTGATAAGTAGAATATTTTGAATTGCAATTAGGAGTAGCTGAGTGATCAATACATGAAAATCATGAGACTTCATACCAATCAATTTCAAATTTTCCATCGAAACAAGCCTTCTGACGTTGGAGGAGTAGTTGGAAGGAACTTTCACACCATGTAGGAACTGACACAACTATGTTTCTCTCAGCCCTGTACATAGTATAATGAGCAGGTTTGCGGAACATCCGGCCGGTTTTAGTATCTTTCGGGTGTAACTCCTTTCTGATTCCCATATCCAACAAGTCAAGCCGTGTTTTGAGACCATCCTTTGTTTTGCCATTGGTATTCAATAACAAACCAATCATGCTATCACATATATTCTTCTCTATGTGCATGACGTTGATGTAGTGATAAACTTGTAGGTGCTCCCAATAATATAAGTTCTGGAATATCGACCTCTTCTTCCACGCGGCCTTCTCACGTGTAGCCATGACTTTCCTTCACTTTTCGTACGTGACTTTGATATCCTTAACCATATAATATACATCCGATGAGTCCATTTTTTGCTCATCTATTTCTTTAAGTTTGATCCTTTAAGCGTCTCTTACTTGTTAATTAACTGATAGAAAAAGTATTTGATAGTTTTTAATTGATACACTCGTCGGATAAATCATTTACTCATAAACAATATTAAGCTCACGATTATCAAAATCTAATTGGATACTCCTGTACTTTAACTCTTTAATCTGCTCCAATAAATCATCCGCAACTAGTAAAGATAGTTTTAGTTCTCCTATTTAGCTTTGTTACTTAGCTCACTAACTTTGGAAGCAATTTTCTATCTAGAGATGTGGTCTATTACTAGATGAGGATTTCACATTGTATAGGAACATATGTTTCATTACGATTTCAAGAATTACATCGCACGGAGGAACCAAGGACCATCCAACTTGTATGCATTGCTCTAGCCTCTTGAGGAATAATGATCGAACTTTATGTTCCTTACAAATTTGTCTTGCTCGAGGATGAGCAAAGGTTTAGGCTTGGGGGTTGATGAATCCATTTTGTACTCATCTATTTATTTAAGTTTGATCCTTGTTTAATACATTTTGACTGGATTAATTCCTGATTTCTGCTACTAATGACTAATTAATCGCTAGGTTGTGCAAATGTGTGTAGGATCGCTGGAAAATGGGGCATATATGGATATATTTGGAAACTACATGTCATGAGGAGAGCCCACAAAGAAACAAGACCTCGAACGGAGTTACTAGATGGTAAGATGACTAGTGGTATGACCGATACCACCCATACTGCATGGTCATACTATTGGTGTACGACGCCGCCACCTCAAATCAAGCAATCTTCATTAAGGGGATCCTGAGGAAAATCATGACGATTATTCTAGAAAACCCTAAATATCACCTATAATCTATAAAAAGAGAGAAGAGGAGAAGAGAAGAGAGAGAGAGACCAGAGGACCGTGAGAGGAAGGAGAACAGAAAGAGGAACATCATACAACCACCACCATAGCCACCATAGTTTTTGTACTCTCTCCATTACTATTTCCAAGAAGCAAGGTTGTAAGAAGGTTTAAGTATTTTAATTGAAGTACTTTTCCCTTTTATCTCCTTGTTGCAATGTCTTCCATTGATGATCTTAGTAATTTTTATGGATCGTGAGTAGTCCCCTATAGGATAAGCATATTTCCATGATGACACCGGTAAATGAGGACAATATTCCTATTAATGCTATTGCTGAAACAGAATATAATGATGTCAATAATTTCAATAATAGTGGTTGGAGAAATTCTAATTCTTATAGCAATAATTAAAGAAATCTTTACGTAGCAATATGAACAATAATAATTCTGGTTTTAGTGCTAATCTTCCAAGTTTGGAGGATACTCTTAAACATTTTATGGCATCTTAGACGGAACAAAATATTTTTACCGAGAAACTTGCTTGACAGAAAAATTAAGCACTCTTGCGAAGGATACTAAGAATTTGTAGGAGAGAACCAAAAACATCAAAGTCCAAATTGCTCGAAAACCTAAGCCAAATCCTGTCGAGTCACTCGAGGCCATCGCTACGGATGAAGCTATGAGCAATAAAAATGAGGTAAAAGATGAAAAATTTACTATTGATAGTACAATTGAAAACATCATAAAAAAAGAGTTTAATGAGGCCTAGATTTCAGGATAATGATCATGATTATCAAGATTTCATGAAAAAGGTTTCTTTGAAGTTAGAGAATTAGAAGAAGAATCAATTAAGATGAAATAAAAACTACCCTTCAACAAGGAGACATTTGGGAAATGATAATTAAAATTAACATTGGTCACTCTATTATTTGTGCTTTATGTGATTGTGGAACCAGTGTTTCCACTATTCTCAAATCTTTATGAAAAGATTGGTCTTGGACCAATTAAAGATTGTGAAATGAGATTAAATCTTGCTGATTCAACTTACAAAAAAGTTGCAGGTATTAAAGAAGACGTTATTGTTATGATTAAAGATTGTCCTATTCTTATTTATCTAATTATTGTGGACATGCCCAAAGATGCTAATGCTCCTATAATTTTAGGAAGACCCTTTTTAAGAACTTGCAAGGCTATGATAGATATGCAGGAGGGGAACACAAGTTTATCCTACCCCCTCACCAATTTGTCATGCATTTTCCAATGAAAAAGAAGTTAAATATTTGTGCTATAGAACCCATTATGCTAAAACTAAGAGACTATGGACAAGCCGATAATCCATGGCCTCACACAACTAATGGGAGTTAAAAGGTAACGAGGTCGAGCTAATGACCTAAAACAACGATGCTTCATGGGAGGCAACCCATGCAATAAAGATTTGTTAGGATTGTTTCCATTTTTATTAAGTGTTTTGTTCAATAAAAGTGATAAGGCATCAACCAAGAAAGAGAAGCGTTAATTTGGGATACCCGTTAAACATAATTGCTATATACACATTTTTCTTCGTATTTTTCCTGTATGTGCACCCTAATTTTATTGCAAAAAATAGTCTAAAGGATATAGGGAAGAGGCATAAAAAATTTTGCCAAGGAAAAAGAGTCCAAAAGGTTTGTTGAGAAGTGGTACAACCGCTCTGGTCATACTGCTCGGTCATACCGAGATTGAAAAAAATTCCAGAGAAAAAAGAAAAATTAGAAGCTGAGCTGACCAACGGTACGGGCGCACCCACCTGTACCACTCGGTTGTACCAAGGAAGAATCAGACGAAGGACCTGAAGAAATTATCCGAAAGGTGAGCTGACCTTTGGTACAGGCGCACCCGCCTATACCGAATGGTTGTACTACCGCGGGAAATAGCTTATAACGCTCGAGGAGAAGCCCCCAATTCATATTTTCCCATCTATCTCTCTCTTTCTTCCTCAAAACCTCTTAAACCCTACACTTGTTTTTCCTTTGATTCCTCATGCACAACTCATCTATGGTACGAAGCTCCTCCATTCATCCAATTACTTTTGTCGATTATGGTCTATATCGTGCTAAATCTTTGGATTAGGGTTTCACTTGTGTAACCCTAACTTTTAATTTTTTAGACCATTACTTTGCATTATCTTATTGAGGAATTCATACTATTTAATTTGTGGAGCGATCATATGTTGCTATTTGTGTTTGGGATTTTTTAATTTGATTAGGTCTTGTATCGTGTACTCCGTTCACACCCCGCAATTGCCGAGCGAGACACCCATAATAGGCCTATTGAACAACAACGTTTGGAGCACGCTGCCCACCTCCGAAAAAAGGTTTATCAACTAGGAATCAATATGAGCATGAATGAGAGGAATCGCTTCAAACAACTACACAAGCGTCCGATGAAGTCGATTAAGAGGGCATCGTCAACAACAATGGTAGTTCTTGGTATACATAATGATTTTCACACTCTATGCCATAATGCCGATATGTTAGATTTCTCTTCACATGATACTTGCACTTATCGTTGACTCACATTTGAATTTTGGTTACATTGTCGCACATCATGCATCATTATTCTAAAATTAATGATCACAGTATTAAGTTTAGGCTTATGAATGTTAAATATGATCTAAATCTTGATGAATGGTGTAATATTTTTCATTTTGCTAATAATGATGACCATGCCTGCTATAGTGATGTTGATTTATCTCAAGAGTTAGCATCATCTTTTCAGCAAATTAGCACAGATCCACTAAGTAGAAAAGCAAGTAGCATTCAATGTCCATCAATCCGCTATTTTTTTATTTTGTGGCTAACATTCTACAGGCATAGGGGAATTTGGAAAATCTAGTAAAAAAGATTTGATGGTCATCAATCAAGCCTTGTATCAGGGCAATGCATCAAATACGCCAAACTTAAGAGCGCTACTTCTACTACATTTCAACAAACCGTTGGAGAAATTCTAGCTCTTATAGCAATATTTATCAGAAAACTTTCCCTAGCTATATGAACAATAATAATTCTAGTTTTAATGCTAATCTTCCAAGTTTAGTGGGTAATCTTAAATAGTTTATGTCATCTCAGATGGAAAAAATAAAACTTTTACCAAGAAACTTAAAGCTCATGATGCTTGCTTAGAACTTGCTTACAATATATGACAGGAAAATTAGGCACTCTTGCTAAGGGTACTTACTTGCTTAGAATATATGAGAAGATTCTAGGGAAACCCGACATAGTCATAATGCTTTATGCGTATGTTTTGGCTCACTCCTTAATAATTCTGGTGACATGGTGGATGTTGGCACCAGGGTTGGACAATAGATTCTATGAGTAGGTGGATATTGGTTATTGGTGCAATAATATTTATGCTAGTGATCCATGTACTAATATTTTATCTGTAGGTGAAACTCACTCCTAAGCTTATACTTCGTCATATTAGCAATCTTATTTTATTCACGCATTTTTAATTTCTACTTTTATTATTATTTGCATAGTTTTCTCTTCACAATTGATTTCAAAAACAATGCCTTATTCAAATCAACGCACTTAGCAATCGCCGACACTCAATGAAATTCTCAAGAACAATCTCAATGTATTGACTTTTTCCACAACATCTCGTTTCCTTAGGATCGAAAAACCTTAGAATACTTCCAAGGGAAAACTTACTACAATTGATCAAGTCCTCCTGCTAGGCCGGCATCAACATCTATACCCTAAATTTTCTAGGAAGTGTACCGTCCTTGTTCCTTCGTTTGAATTGTTTCTTCATTTGACGGTATGGGTGATCTCTCCGAAGCAACCTATGCTGACGCATGGACACGGTTTTAATCGAATGCCTAACCACACACTAGCAATATCATCCGAACAGTTCGTAAATGCTTTTTCCCCTTTCATACTCTACCCCGAAGTGTTAGCAAGTGCAAGATAATCATTTATGGTGTAGAATAGCAAGGTGAAAAATTGAAGTTCTCTCACTTGTGTGCATCAAATACATCTTCCCCATTGGTCCACAGTTTTATGAGATCGTCCATCAATGGCTCCAGGAAAAACAACTATATCATTCCCAGGTTGCTTCAGTCCTTCCACAGGTATCGGCCATCATAATATACTTTCACTCCATGCACAACCAAGGAGGAAGATTAAAGATATAGAGATGCATAGGCCAAGTGCTATGACGGCTGCTTATGTTTTCAAATGGGTTTGTTCCACCTGTGCTTAATCCAGACCTTATGTTTCTTAGTTCCCTACTGAAATCTTCAAATTTCCTATCGATGTTTCTCCACTAGATGGAATCAGCAAGATGTCTAAGCTTTCCATCATTCTTGCGCTCCTCAGCATGCCAAGACAATCATTTTGCATCCTTTGGGTTCGCAAATAAATGCTTCAGACGAGGAGCTATAAGCAGATAACACATGTCCTCAACTGGAATCCCTTTCGTCACCTCATCCCCCTCATCTTGATCAACTTGATCCTTACGCTTGTATCGGGATGACTTGCATACCAGACATGCATGGAGATTTGCGTACTCTTTATAAAAGAGGATATAGTCCTTCGGACAAGCATGTATTCGCTGTATTTCTATTCCCAAGGGACAAATAACCTTCATGCCTTTGTATGTACTCTTAAGCAACTCGTTTCCCTTCAGAAGCATGTCCTCTAAGACATCTAACAATGCCATCAAACTCTTGTCTGATCACCTTCAGTTTCAACAGTTCAAGCACTGTTGACAATTTCTTGTACTTATTCTTGCATCCCTCGAACAAAGCTTCCTCAGAGTCCCCCATCAAAACATTGAATTTCTCATACTCCTGCATATTACGATTCACTTTTGCATAGTGCAACATCTCAATCCAGATGGTCATGATCATCGACGACATATCTTCATTTGAATTAGAATAGATATCACCCACCATATAGTTCTCGTCCTCCACGATGTGGTCATTACCACTTTCATGTAACATCTACTGTTCTCCTTGACTTCACTAACTTATGTACAACTCTATGAAACCCCTGTGAATTATGTGGTCTTAGATCTACTTGGAGTTATCAAACATATGTAGGTTCTCGTAGTCTATGAATGGACATCATTATATTCTTGCCCCGTGTTCAACTTGTCCTCTTCCGCACGTTAGCTCTCATAAACTCCGCCGCACCATTAAGATCACATATCTAATTCAGGTGTTACCATTGTACATCCAGCTTCGGTCCATATCTACGCTATTCATAAAAACAAATAGTTTAATTCATATTAATTTGGGGTTACTATATTTGCATGATAGAAAATAGCAATTAAGAGTAATTTAATTGATACAATATTAATTAATTTTATATCATTAATACGTGGGTTATAACTATATCTAAAGATTAATTACTAGTATTCTATTTAATTAACAAGATTGCTATTTAACAAATATACAAGCTAGTAATGATTACAAATTTTATTTATAAATACAACATTAACTAAAGCTATCATTAATATTAAATTAGTAATACAATATCAACATTTAAACACTTTCTCTCTTTTCAGACTAAATAGCTACCAACATATTTAATATAGTGATATACAACAAATTAGTAACCTTAAAATCAACAAGAACAATAGATTTTACCTTACTCCAAGCTCTAGATCTACATTTTCTCTCTTCACGAAGCTAGATCTTCAAAGTTATTCAGAATTTTGAACCAATCACTAAACTTAAATCACCAATACCAAGTGGATATGCAATATCTCCCCTATTTCTACAATTCTTTTGGACCAGGTGGACTCCAAGCAACAAAATCTCCAGAGCTCTTGCCGCCACTGTGTAAGAACTAAAAATTTAAGACACGATTTCGGTTGGGGAAAGCAACTAGCTATTAATAAATGTATGTGATATTAGAATTAAATTTCAGATGCCGATCGTAAGTTTATACGTTAGATGGCTAGTCGTTTGTACATAATGTTAGATTAGTACGTGGAATTGAACTTTGGATGGCGAGCCGACTAGTCGAGCAGTCGTTGTATTTAGCTAGCAGGTTGTTTGTACAAGATATTAGATCACACAAAATTAAAGTTTGGATCACGGTCTAAGCGATTGTTTGTACGTGATATTAGATCTATACATGAAGTTTCAGATCAACAGTTGTTCATATTAGATCACTAGACTTGAAAGCTAGGGTAGCTTTTGTATGAGCTGTAAGACTATAAATATCTATCGGTCATGGACCATTAATAATTAACGTACGCTGAACCAATGGCTGGATAATTCTTAGGTGTAGTTATGAAGATCTATCGACTGTGATATGTGATCTGTTTAGGTACAATTATGAACATCTATCGGCTACAATCTGTTTAGGTACGATTATGAACATCTATCGCTTGTGATCTATTTAGGTACCGTTATGATGATCTATCACTTGTGATCTGTTTATATAAGATTATGAAAATCTATCGGTTGTGATCTGCTTAAGTACAGCTATGAAGATCTGTCGGTTGTGGTCTACTAATAAAAAGTGGGTCCATGAGATTAATGCTCACCTGTTCTGCCTTCTTTTGAAATTTTCTAGCATGTCTCTTTTTTTGGTTAACCTGTCTTGTATTTTGATATACAACTAGTAGAGTGCCACATGTAATTCACGTGGCAATATTAGTTATTTTTTGTGTGATTCTTGTAGACCTTTTCTATTATCTATAATGTTATAATATGTTCCCACAAAATAAGCGATGTAGAGCTTTTCTTCTCTAAAACTAATCTACATCGTCGTGACCTAATCTTCCATTTGAGAATGCAAAAATTCAAAAATGATCTATATTATCAGACAAAGGGAGTATTAATTGTTGTTAAGCATACTTGGGAACATTCTAAAAGTTTGGTGAGCTCTCATGCATATCTAGATAATTGGCACAGAAGATACGAGATAAAGTGCTTCATGGCAAAGCAAGAAATATCTAGAGACTAGATATTTGCCATGAAGTTTCTAGATTAGATTACTTACCATGCTTTTTGGTAAATGTGAAAGAATTCTAGAGATAAGATATTTACAGGAATACTGTAGAGTAGAGATATTTCTAGTTGTAGGGTTAGATGTTTTTCACTTTGCACCAATCAAATGAACTTGTACAAGTATAAATATGGGTGCCACCCCTTCCCATGTACCAACCAAGTAAGTGAATCTACAAAGGGTGCGAGTCTTAGGTATGGCCATGAGAAAACCATAGTAGAGTGGTAGGGTAGACACTAAAAGTGTGTTGTATCAAAGTTGTGTTAGTGAATAAAAGAGTTCCATTGTGTAAGAGTGTGGTCTTTTAAGTAAGTCATGTACTTCTAATACTTAGTGTTTGTTGAGTTGTGATTCCACGTGACCAGCTCATCCACCCGAAGTCACAATAGTGCTTTAGTGTAAGCGGCTTGGTTGCCCAGAAGCAAAGCACTAAGTAGTAAGAAGGAAAGGCTAAGCAACTAGAGAGTAGTTGGTGTAGCGTGTGCGTGTAGGTCCTTACATAGTGTGGATAGTAAAAGCCACCTTGAGCTTCCAAAAGGTTGGCATTAGAATACGCAGTCCGGGACCATCGAGAGTGGAAGGAGTCCTAGGTATGTGCTAGGCACTTACAGTGATTGGTGTAGTCATTGGTACACGGTGTGTCATTGAGAGGTGGTAAGGAGAGATTTTGTTGGAGCACAATCTAGGACTATGAAGATCGCTGATCTGAGACCAAGAGAAGGACCCTAAGCATCACTTGAGATGGTGAATCTCATGAGTGCAAGCAGTGGCTTAAAGAGACTTGATAGCCACAACTATGGCTATTGATAGACCTGTAGGGAATCCTACCTACAGTGTCAGGACTTGTGGGAGATCATTACAGGCACCGAGACAACTCCTTCGGAGAATGTAGAAGCCTTGTGGAAGTAGGACCTAGTTATGTTTGTGTTGAAGGCCACGATCGAGTAGGACCTAGTGGAGCACATATGGGACACGGAGACACCTAAGGAGGCTTGGGAGACACTAGCGAAGCTGTTCTCAAGGAAGAATGAAGCACGACTCCAGCTCTTGGAAAGCAAGCTTACAGGTATCTCATAAGGTACAAGCTTGCAGGTATCTCATAAGGTACAATAAGTACTAGTCAGTACTTTACAAAAGTAGAGCATATTTGCCATGAGATATCTCAGCTTGATCCTGAGGAAAAGATCAGCAAGGCAAGGACGAAGAGGATAATCATCCATGGACTAAGACCTGAATACTATGGGTTTATGGCCATAGTAAGAGGATGGCTGACGCAACCATCCTTAGTTGAGTTGGAGAATTTGTTGGCTAATCATAAGGCATTAGCCAAGAAAATAGGCAAGATCACCTTCAAAGAGTGATGAAGAGGAGGCGCTTTTCATTAGTAGGACGAAGAGTCCACTTATAGGCTGAGAAGTGGCGAGTGAGAAGTGGACAAGAGGAGAAAGATGTGGCTTACAGGAGAGCGGCTACTCAGGTGGAGCTCTCAGAAGATAAGGAGATCAGCAAGAGTTGCTACAAGATAGAAAGAAGAGAGGTGAGTGCTTCAACTGTGGCAAGAGGGCTCATCTTGCTATGGACTGTTGGAGTCCAAAGAAGCACTCAAAAAGAAATGTGGCTACTGCCATGGATATCACCGTGTAGGAATGCATAAGCGAAGAGGAGTGGGATCCTGAGGTAGCAATATGCATGGAGGCTAATGAAGTCTATTTTGTGGAAGACCTGGCATAGAGTGATCATCCATCAACTAGTAGCATGACTCTAGAGAAAACTGACGAGGAAGAAGAATGGGATGCAGAAGGTGGCTTATCCACAGAGGAGGACAAGTTGGGCGAGAGGGAGCACATATCTTCTAACGTTGATATGTCACAAGTAGAAGATTAGCACATCGAAATTGCAGGAGGAGCACTGATTATTTATGAAGATTCATTGGTGCACATTTACGAGAAGAAGAAGAAGGCACAATGTATGGGTCATATTGTACCTGGGAAGCTTAGTCCATGTTGACTAGAGGCCAAAGAGCATGACGTGAAAGTTTAGAGATCACGACCACCAGATCTCAGGTATGTCAGTTCTGCACATGCTCAAGTTGTTTTACCTACGTACAAAGAAGTAGCAAAGGGGCAAGTGTGGAGAAGGGTGTTTAAGAAAGTGAGCTAGAAAAGAACAGTGAAGTGAGCCTGCAAATTGGTGAAAAACCTCTACAGCATCATGAAAAGAAGAAAGGGAAAAATTGCATAGCTTAGAAGATCCAAAGACATCAGCAAGCTAAGGATTCAGCAGAAAAGTATGCATAGAGAGGGAGTGTTAAGAATATGCAATGCATAGTTGTGAACATTCTCGAAGATTGGTGAGTTCTCATACATATCTAGATAATTTTCATGGAAGACACTAGATAAAATACTTTCATGACAAAGTAAGAAATATCAAGAGAATAGATATTTTGCATGGAGTTTCTAGTTAGATTACTTGCCATGCTTCATGGTAAATGTTAGAGAATTCTAGAGATAACGTATTTATAGGGAATACTCTAGAGTAGAGATGTTTCTAGTTGTAGGGTTGGATGGTTGCCACTTCGCACCAACCTAATGACTTTGTACAAGTATAAATAGAGGTGCCACCCCTCCCTCATGTACCAACCAAGTAAGCAAAGCTACCATGAGTGAGAGTCTTAGGGATGGTCTTGAGAAGGCCATAGTAGAGTGGTAGGATAGCCACTAAAAAAGTGTTGTATCAAAGTTGTGTTAGTGAATAAAAGAGTTCCCTTATGTAAGAGTGTGGTCTCCCCGGTAAGCTACGTATTTCTAATACTTAGAACTTGTTGAGTTATGATTCGACGTGAGCGGCTCATTTGCCAAAAATCACAACGGTGCTCTAACGTGAGCGGCCCGGTTGCTCGGAAGTAGAGCATTAATTAGTAAGAAGGAAAGACTAAGCAACTAGAGAGTAGTTGGTGTAACGGCTGCACATAGTGTAGGTAATAAGGGCCACCTCGAGCTTCCCTACAATTGTATACGAGAAAACTTTCCCCACTTGCCTTGTGTTTGTACCTTTGTTGCCTAAAATTCTATTTTTGTGGACTTCAGGATCTAAGTTATTTTCTATTTCACTCTTAATCAACGTATGGATATTTCTACTAATCTACACCATTATATCTTTCTTCCATTAAAATAAGTTGTATAAATTTTTCTTTCTCGAAAACTAATCCGCACTATTATGATCCGGTCCGACTAAAACTAGAGGCAAAGTCTTATATTTGAGAATGTAAAAAGTCGTAACGACTTATATTTATAGACCAAGAGAGTATTATGCATGAGAAAACTTTCCCTACTTGCTTTGGGTCCTCATGCCTAATTCTATTTTTACATATTTTAGGATCTAAGTTATTTTTTGATATTTCACTATATATATACTTATGGAGATTTTCATCGAATCTACGTAGATATAATATGCCTCCACTAAAATAAGTGGTGTATTTTTCACTCTCTAGAACTAATTTACACCATTGTAAAAAGTCAAAGAAGACCTATATTTAAAGACAAAGAGACTATTGTGTACCTGAAGACTTTTTCCATTTGCGTGCGTACCCTTTAGTCTGAAATCCTATTTCTACAGACTTTAGGATCTAAGTTATTTTCATATTTCACTCTTAATCAAAGTTTTCTACACATTAGGCTAGTCAACTAGAATTCAAATACAAAGCATTATGCTAAAAAATCAGTTTCATAAGCAATGTAAGTCTAGGTATTAGTCTCACTTTACAATAAAAAGAAAATTTTGTTCCTATTTTTTAAATATTATCCTTGTGGAAAATCAGGGAAATATAACCAAAACAATCAGCAGTAAGAGGTTTATTGTCGGAGTATTATTCCGGCAATACTTAATATGGGGCGGTGTGAGCACAGCAAATCAGGATGGGTGCACACGGGAGACAGGATTTAGACAGGTTCAGACCCTCACGGAGAGGTAATACCCTACGTCCTGTGTTTGGTGGCTGGTATTGCTTGTATCCCGAGTGTCGCAACCCTAGAAAATCGATCTCGAGGGGGCTTGAGCTACGAAACAATGGAGACTTAGAGACTTAGCCTCTTACCGATCGGAGGTCCCCTACCGGGCCTTATATAGGCGACCGGGATAGGGTTACAGGAGTCTGGATCGGTTAGCAGATTGATTTCCTATTCGGTTACAACAGATTCCGGGTAAGCCGGACGGGTATTAGTCCATGTCTTGTACTCCACGTTGATGAGGCACCCCCGTGTAGGAGTCGAACTCCGAGTAGTCGGCCCGGCCTGCCCTGTAGCCAGAGGGCCGGATTCGTTCTCCTTGATGATCCCCGGGTGCCATGTCATCATCAGTAGCCCCCGAGTCCTTCACGATCTTGCTGCTGTCGGTCGGCACTTCTAATCAAACTTCCCGAGTGACTTCTGCTGGCAGAGAGATTGCGAAGGACTGATTGAACTCCTGTGGAAAAGGCAATAAGAGCCGAGTAATATTCACCCGTAAGGCAGGAATATTATGGCAGGCGAGTTAAAAGCGGGTGAACCCTGGTGGCACCCGATCTATCCTTTTGGACAGAGACCGGCTGATAGCCCAGCGTGGAGCGTGCCATGAATTCCGACTAGATTTCCGAGTAGCACCTGGCCTTCCCGAGCGGATTAGAACCAGCTAGTGTCCCCTGAGGGAATGCCTCTGAAACCTTCATCTGGACCAGAGAAAACAA
Source organism: Stipa capillata (assembly GCA_019208055.1). Lineage (NCBI taxonomy): Eukaryota > Viridiplantae > Streptophyta > Magnoliopsida > Poales > Poaceae > Stipa > Stipa capillata. Next base: position 116,726 of record JAGXJF010004981.1, read on the forward strand.
GCCATGGCGTATAGGTTCCCGAGTGATGAAGCCTTACACCGAGTCATTCCACTGAACCCAGAAAGTCCGGGTCCCAAGGCCTTCCAAATAGTGTTCTCGGATGGTCTGGGTGGAGAATTCGGTAGCTCCGAGATGCTCGGCATCCGACTCGTGGCCTGTGGAAGGCACGCCATTACTGCCCCTCACTCGGGTGTACTCAGGCGACTGCGTTCCTGCTTGAGGCCAGCCGCTGAGACCCTTCATAACCATAGCGCCCGGTCCCAATCACACTGGTATCCGGCTAGTGGTTTGCGGAAAACACGCTCTGGTTGCTTGTTTAAAGGAGGAATATTCCAATCGGCCATTAACCCTGGAAGGCCAGCCATCGGACCCTCTTTTCATTAAACCGCACGAATCGCGGCGTAGTCAGATCGTGGGCGCGGGAGAAGCGCGATGTGGCCCGCCCAAATCGTGCGGTGGAATCCGAAACAGCGCGATCGTGGGCGCGGCGAATCCGGGAACGTGCGGACGTGGGGAATCCGAACCGCCCGATCCATCCCTTCATATTCCGGGGAGTCTACGGGATTGGCCCACGCCTTCAAACATTCCCACATTCACCTCACGCCCGTCGCTTCATCTCCCTTCCGCCCCCAAATCGCTCCGCGCGCTCCGCCCCACCAAAAGCCCTAGCCTGCACTCCGGCCATCTCGGATGCAAGCCCCGGTTTGGGAAGCCGATCCAACCGAAGCCGAGGAGGATGCTTTGGTGTGGAAGCTGCTGAGCGAGGAAGAGTCGCCCGCCGAGCCGATGGCCCCTTGGATGAAGTCGACGGCGTCGGAGGCGAAGTTGGCGATCCTTGTGCGGATGGGGTTGCTGCCGCCGAAGGAACTGATTGAGTGGCGCGCCGCCGCGGGAGAGACTGTCCCCACCCCGAATACCGGCAAGCTGGTCGTCCACAGCTTATTCTTTGAGCGGGGGTTCTCGATGCCGGTCCACCCATTCTTGCGAGGGCTGCTGTACTACTACGGGTTGGAGCTCCACAACCTCAACCCCAACAGCGTGCTCCACGTCGCGAGCTTCATCACCCTCTGCGAGTGCTATCTCGGCATCCGGCCGCACTTCGCATTGTGGAAGCATCTTTTTATGGTGAAGCCGCAGCCGAGCAAGGACAACCCGGCCGTGGTCGGAGGCGCCGGGTTCCAGCTGAGGTCGGGAGCGGCGAAGAGTTACCCGGCTCCTCCAATGCAGTCGTCGAACAAGGGCTGGCATGCCCAGTGGTTGTACTATGCCAACACCGACCCGGCGCTGCCGGCCTTCTCGGGCCAGCCGCCGGCGGTCAGGCCGAGTTGGTCGGACCCACCCCTCGACCGGGAGCAAGACAGCGTCGCCGTCCTGATGGCACAGCTCGACCAGGTGATGAAGTCCGGGGTCACCGGAGCGGTCGTCGTCGCGACCTTCGTCCGGTGGCGGGTGCAGCCGGCCAAGCTTCGAGTGCATCCCATGTACCAGTACTCCGGCGAGGAGGACGCGACCCGAGAGGCCGCCGATGAGCTGTCGGAGGGCGAAGTACAAAGCCGGCTCGAGAAGCTCCTGGCTCAGGGGACGAGCCTGGACTTCTTCGGGCGGCCACCTCCATTTAGCCGGGCGAACCCGCCGAGTGACGTCAGTGTCTGATATCTTGTCTTTTTCTTTAGCGTTTGGCCGAGTCTTACTCGGACTTCGTCTTCGTGCCTTTGCAGGTTCTTTTCGGCTTCTGTTCCAGCGCTCCCCTCCCGGAGGACGAGATCTGGAATCAGCCGCGATATGCTGACGTCCCGAAGGACGGGCCGCCACCGCAAGGGGCGGCCGGGGCGTCTTCTTCCGGCGCTGGGTCTTCAAAGGGCGCCGGGTCTTCAAAAGGTGTCGGGCCCTCTAAGGCGTCGGCGGCCGCTCCGCCCCGTCCTCCCCCGCCGAGCACGCCCGCTCAGGAGGAGGAGGAGGAGGAGGACGACGCTAGCGCCTTCCGAGTGAAATGGCGGAGGCGGCCGGCGGGCACTACCCAGAGGGGACGGGGCGGCTCCGCCGCCGGCTTGACCTTCGTCGTGAGAGGCGCCGCCTCGTCGGGGCGGGGCGGCTCTGCCCCCCGTGCCAGCTCGGCGGCTCCGTCTGCCGCAGGGACTGCGCCGACGGGACAGGAGGGCACCGCCGCTGTTGCTGACCCGGTAGTGCCAGCCGCTACTGGGACTGCCCCGGCGGAGCAGGAGGACTCCGCTGCTAATCCGGTGGCGCCAGCCACTGCAGGGGCCGTACCGGTGGAGCAGGAGGGCTCTGCCACTGACGCTGACCCGGTAGCACCAGCCGCTGCTGGGACTGCCCCGGTGGAGCAGGAGGGCTCCGCCGCTGGCGCTGATCCCGTGGCGCCAGCCGCTGCGGGGACTACACCAGCGGAGCAGGAGGGCTCCGCCGCTGGCGCTGATCCGGTAGCGCCAGCTGCCGCTCCGAGTGAAGCTTCTCGGGCGGCCGAAGACGACGCTCCCCCCGGCCGGGGGGAGAAGAGAGATGCCGGCGCCGCCTTCGGGGCACCCAGCGGGTCGGGGACCTCGCCGGCCCCGGCTGTTGCCGCGCCTAGGCGGCGAGCCGCGGGAGCGAGGAAGCGCATCGCTATCCCTTGGTCCTCGAAGTAAGTGTCTGGCCGACTACCTACCTGACTTTGTTTCTTTAAATGCTGACATGGTCGGTTTTGCCTCCGCAGGACGCGGAGGGCGGGGGACATCCCGAGGGCGCCCCCGAGTGGCCCGGGGTCCAGCCAAGGCGGAGATCCCCCAGCATCGAGCTCCCGGGCCTCGTCACCTTCGCCTGCGGCGACTTCTTCGTCCCCTCGGCCGTCGTCACCTCAACCCGCGAACGCTCCCCGGCCATCCTCCGAGCAGCCCAGCGCGCAGCCCGCCTCGCCAACCGCTCCTCAGGAGGAAACCTCCCCTGGAGCTTTGGTGCCGGTGGGGTCTGCGGGTGCCAGCCGGGACGCGGAGATGGCGGAAGGCACGGGTCCCGAGACAGCTGGGGCCACCCCGCAGGGACGTGAGGGCGAGCCCGGCTTGCCCTCGCCAATGCAGGAGTTCAGCGCGGCTCCGCCTTCGAGGCCATGTTCTGAGCTGGTGCGCCGACCTCTCCGAGTCCGGGAGACGGATCCGGGGCCGCCGACTGCGACGGTGCGGAAGATCGACGACGTCGAGGAGGAGAAGGAGTGGCAGGTGGCTGCGGACGTCGCTGCTCAAATTGGAGAGATCCTCCCCGCCCTGCTGAGTGCGGCGAAGGAGGGAGCCAACCTACTGAATGGCAGGCTGTGTCCTTTGATGGAGGTAAGTTGTTTGTGCCCTTGTAGGACTATGTCCGTAGGAAGTAACCCCCGGGCCTCTGCCCGACTAAGTTAGTCGGGCGGAGGGCCCTTTGCTTTTCCCTTGTAGTCTTCACTCTGGGTGCACGAACAGTGCACCCAGAGGGTGTAGCCCCCGAGCCTGCGTTCGACTAGGATAGTCGGGCGGAGGGTGTATGTTGCATGTTTTGTAGATCTGGTTCCGGGTGCACGAACAGTGCACCCGGAGGGTGTAGCCCCCGAGCCTCCGCTGGGTCCTTGGGACCGAGTGGAGGGTTTTGACGCCTTTGCCGGGTGGCCTAACGTGTGTGTGTTCTTTTGCAGGCTATGAACCAGCAGTCGCAGAACAAGACCGCCTTCCTCCAAGACCGGTTGCCCGTCATCGAACGCCTGGAAATGCGGAAGTCCGAGTGGGACAAGTTGTCCGCGAGTCGGCAGGCGGCGGAGGATGTGGCCCACAAGCGCGGGGCGGAAGTTATCGCCCTGCAGGCGGGCATTTCACAGGAGATCGCCAAAACCCGAGGTGAGTGAACCGAGTGATTTATTGCCTCCCCTTGTCACGTTTTGTCTTGCTGATGCGTTGTCTCTTGCAGCCGCTGAAGAAGAAGTTGCGAGGCTGAGGGCGGAGCTCGAGGCGATGAAGACCCGCCCCGCGCTTTTAAATGGAGCAAAAGAAGGCTCTTTATTCATGTTTCCAAGACACTTATAAAAATAAGTCAAGCGTAGAAACGACATAGCTGTTCTATGTTCCAAGCGTTGGTGAAGACATTGCCGTCGCTGTCCCTCAGCCGGTAAACCCCCGGGCGTAGTACTTCGGCGACGATGTATGGACCCTCCCATGGCGGGGAAAGTTTGTGCTGCTCTTTGTTGGTCTGCACTCGGCGTAGAACCAAGTCGCCGACGTTGAACGAGCGGCCCCGTACGTGTCGGCTGTGATAACGCCGCATGCCCTGCTGGTACTTAGTTGACCGGAGGAGCGCAACCTCGCGTGCTTCTTCGAGTTGGTCGAGAGCGTCTTGCCGTGCCTCTTCTGACTCGGCCTCGTTGAAGGCCAGGGTTCTCGGGGAACCGTATTCCAAGTCAGTCGGGAGCACGGCCTCGGCTCCGTAGACCATGAAAAAGGGTGTGTAGCCGGTTGATCGGTTGGGCGTGGTGCGTAGGCTCCATAGCACTGATAGTAACTCGGCTGCCCACTTGCCTGCAAATTTGTTCAATTGCTGGAAAATCCGAGGCTTGAGGCCTTGCATGATCATGCCGTTGGACCGCTCGACTTGCCTATTGGAGCGCGGGTGTGCTACGGCGGCGAAGTCGAGACTGATGTTGAAGTCGTCGTAGAATTGAAGAAATGCACGCCCAGTGAACTGGGTGTCGTTGTCTGTGATGATGCTGTTGGGCATGCCGAAACGGAAGATGATATCTCGAAAAGATTCGACCGCCCTCTCTGCAGTTATCGTGGCCACCGGCTTGGCCTCGATCCATTTGGTGAATTTGTCGACTGCGATGAAAAGGTGTGTGTAGCCCCCGGGAGCTTTCTTGAGGGGACCAACCATGTCTAAACCCCAGACCGCAAAGGGCCAGGTGATCGGGATAGTTTGGAGCACCTGAGCCGGCAAATGTGTCTGCCGGGCGAAGTATTGGCATCCCTCGCATGTTCGGACGATGTGATCGGCATCCGATACGGTAGTCGGCCAGTAGAAACCTTGTCGGAAGGCTTTCCCGACTAGCGACTTGGGCGTCGCATGGTGGCCGCATACGCCCGAGTGGATATTGGACAACAGCTGTTGTCCTTGCTCTTGAGGTATGCACCGCTGAAGGACCCCGGAGGTACTCTTCTTGTACAGCTCGTCGTTGACGACAACGAAGGACTTGGCGCGTCGCGCAATGCGGCGCGCCTCAGTTTTGTCTGGTGGGAGGACGTCCCGTAGCAGATGATCTAGGAAGGGAGCTGTCCAGTCGGGAGTGACGGCCAGGACCTCTGGAGAGGGCTGCTGAATAGCGTCGCCTTCCGGGACCTGCTGTTCTTTGGTCTTGGGTGTTGTTTCTGCTTTGATAGAGGGGGTATGCAACTCGTGAAGAAAAACTCCAGTCGGAACGACGTCCCGATTGGATCCCAGCTTGGCGAGTGCGTACGCAACCTCGTTGTCTCGGCGTAGAACATGGGTAATTTCAAGACCGTCGAACTTGGCTTCAAACTTGCGCACTTCTTGGCAGTAGGCTTCCATGGAGGGGTCTCTGCACGACCAGTCCTTCATGACCTGCCGGACCACCAGTTCGGAGTCTCCGCGTGCCAGGAGCCGGCGGATCCCGAGTGAGGCAGCAAATCGAAGACCATGAAGTAAAGCTTTATACTCGGCAACATTGTTGGATGCCGGGAAGTGGATCTGTAATGCGTACTTGAAGCGCTCGCCTTTGGGAGAGATGAGCACGACGCCAGCCCCCGTGCCCTGGAGCATCAAAGAGCCGTCGAAATAGAGTGTCCAGTGCTCGAGGTCGACGACGGAGGGCGGGGACTGGACTTCTGTCCACTCGGCCATGAAGTCGGCAAGAGCCTGGGACTTGATGGCCGTGCGGGGGGCGTAGACTATACTGAAAGTCATTAGTTCCATCACCCATTTGGCAATCCTGCCCGTGGCATCGCGATTGTTGATGACATCGGCGATCGGGAAGGAGCTGACCACCGTGATGGGGTGTCCCTGGAAGTAGTGGACTAACTTTCGTGATGTTATGAACACCGCATAGATGATCTTCTGGATCTGAGGGTACCGCGCCTTGGACTCGGAAAGGACTTCACTGATGAAGTATACCGGGCGCTGGACCTTCTGAATATGACCGGGCTCGGAGCATTCCGCGACCAAGACCGTACTGACTACCTGAGTAGTTGCCGCGACATAAAGGAGCAGTGGCTCGTTGGGCATTGGAGATGCCAGCACCGGGGGAGTGGATAAGAACTTCTTCAAGCCGTCAAGGGCGTCTTGGGCCTCGGATGTCCAGGTGAAGGACTCCGACTTCTTCATGAGCTTGTAGAGGGGCATGGCTTTCTCGCCGAGTCGGGAGATAAAACGACTGAGAGCTGCCATGCCCCCGGTCAGCCGTTGGACGTCCTTGAGGTTCTTGGGAGGGCCCATCTTGACGATGGCGTCGATCTTCTCCGGGTTGACTTCGATCCCTCGTTCGAAAATGATGAAACCGAGTAGCTTGCCCGAAGGGACCCCGAACACACATTTTTCGGGGTTGAGCTTCATGCTGAATTTCCGAAGGTTGGAGAAAGTTTCTTCCAGGTCACTTAGGAGGTCTTCTCTTTTCTGGGACTTGATCACCACATCATCAACATAGGCTTGTACGTTCCGACCGATCTACGACTGAAGGCAGCGCTGTATGCATCGTTGGTACGTAGCGCCCGCGTTCTTCAGGCCGAAGGGCATGGAAATATAGCAGAAGGCGCCAAAGGGAGTGATGAAAAATGTCTTGATCTCGTCATCCTCCTTCATCTTGATCTGGTGATAGCCCGAGTAAGCATCGAGAAAATACAACATCTCGCACCCTGCCGTGGGGTCAATCACTTGGTCGATGCGAGGGAGAGTGAAAGGATCTTTGGGGCACGCCTTGTTAAGGCTAGTATAATCAACACACATCCTCCACTTTCCATTCTTTTTGCGAACAAGAACTGTGTTCGCTAACCAGTCGGGATGATACACTTCTTTAATAAAACCAGCTGCTAGAAGCTTGGCTATTTCTTCTCCTATGGCCTTATGTCTATCCTCAGCGAATCGGCGTAAGCGCTGTTTGACCGGCTTGGCGTCCGGTCGAAAATCGAGAGAGTGCTCGGCAGCCTCCCTTGGAACCCCGGGCATGTCGGAGGATGTCCATGCAAAGATGTCCCGATTATCCTGGAGGAAGCTGACGAGCGCGCTTTCCTATTTGTCGCTGAGTGCAGTCCCGATCTGCGTCGTCTTGGAGGAGTCTTCAGGGTCGAGTTGGATCGACTTGGTGTCCCGCGCCGACTGGAACGCTGTTGACGCTGAAGCTTTTTTAGTCAGGGGTGCTTCCTCGACCACGGCCGACTTGAGGTCGTATAACTCGGCCTCAGCGATCTGAACTGCGGCAAGGTTACAATTTTCCAGGTCGCACATGTATGCATGCCGGAAACTGCTTTGCACCGTGATTACCCCGCGAGGGCCCGGCATCTTGAGCTTCAGGTAGACATAGCTAGGGACAGCCATGAATTTGGCGTAGCAGGGACGCCCCAAAATGGCGTGATACGAGCCTGGGAAGTCGACGACCTCGAAGGTGAGGGTCTCGGTCCGGAAGTTATCGGGAGTGCCAAAAGTAACAGGCAGGTTGACCTGCCCGAGTGGACTCGCCATCTTACCGGGTACTACCCCGTGGAAGGGGGCACCGGTGGGCTTGATCTCGGAACGAGAGATCTTCATGTCATCAAGAGTCTTGACGTAGAGGATGTTGAGACCACTCCCGCCGTCCATGAGGACCTTGGTGAGGCAGACGCCGCAAACAATTGGGTCCACCACCAAGGGGAATCGTCCCGGATGGGGGATATAATCGGGGTGATCCGAGCGGCCGAAGGAAATCACGGACTCGGACCATCGCAGGTACTTGGGCACGGCCGGTTCCACTGCGTTGACCTCTCGATCAATAATCTTTTGGCGACGTTTGGACTCGTAACCGTTTGGTCCGCCAAAGATCATCAAGCAAGCGGTCTCTTTCGGGAATTCGTCACCCTCGTCCTGGGGGGCTCCTTTTTGCCCTTACTGGGGACGTAGGGTTTGTTCAAATTCTTCAAGAGATTGCAGTCACGTGTCAGGTGATTGGACTTGGGTCCATGGAAGTGACACGGCTGACTCATCATCTCCTCGAAGGTCGCGTTGCTGCGCTGAGGACGGCGCGGCGGGGCACGCTCGGCAGCAGCAACGAGATCTCCGCCTTTACGCTTCTGGTTCTTCTTTCTGGACGACTCAGGATGAGCGTCCCGACTGGGGGACTCAGACGCCTTGCCTTTGCTCCTGCCCTTGTCGTCTCTGGTAGCACTGCGGACAGCCTCTTCGCCAGTGGCGAAGTTGTCGGCTATGTCAAAGAGCTCGCGCGTAGTCTGGGGGTTCTTACACGCTATCTTGTGGATAAGGTCGGTGCTCCGAACTCCCTTGGAGAAAGCGGTGATGACGTCGCCCTCTCGGACCTCGGGCAAGGAATTTTTCTTCTTGGAGAAGCGCTGGATGTACTCACGGAGAGTCTCATCCGCCTCTTGTGTACAACTGTGGAGATCCCACGCATTCCCGGGCCTGTTATAAGTGCCTTGGAGGTTGTTCACAAAGAGGGTCTCGAGGTCGCTCCATGTCTGGATGCAACCCGGAGGTAAGCTGGTGAGCCAGGCTCGTGCTGAGTCGGCCAGAAACAGCGGCAAATAATGGATCGCGACGTATTCGTTCCCACCATTGGTTCTGCACGCCGTGTGATAGTCAGCCAGCCAGATGTCCGGCCGGGTCTCACCCGTGTACTTGTCGACGCCGGTGACTCGGAATCGTGATGGGAAGATGATGCTGTGGATGCGGGGGCCGAATGCTTTCGGACCCGAATATCCCATGCCGGAGGGAGTCGGAGAACGTCCCCGGCTGGTGGCGCCGCTGTCGTTGCGGTGGCTGTCACGCTCGTCTCTCCTGGAACCGTGATGAGTGCTTCTTTCAGTGTCTGCGAGGTTCCTTGGTCCGAGTCGATCGCGGACCAGTGCAGCTTGACGAGCGTTTTTTGTCCGCATCCCGTCGGGCGCGGTTTCTGGCGTCTATGGTGCCTCGGGCGTCTCGATTAGGACTGAGTCGCTCACGAACCGCTCTGGCCGACTGAAGTCGGTTGGGGCTCGCTCGTCTTCCACCCATGGTTGGTGGACCTTTTGGAGGGGTAGAGCGCTGACTCCTTGCACCTGCTGAGGAGCCGGTGCGACCTTCTGAAGCTTCGGCCTGCTGGAGGGCAGTCTCCTCCAGCAGAACGCGGAGTCGCCGAAGTTCGTCGTGTCCCGGGTTGCCCTCGGGGATCTCAATGGCACGTGCCGCCATTGTGGCCGCAACGATGTTGTGACCCGGGAGCGAAAATATTGGGACCCCGTCCCTTTCGCGCATGCGGAGCTCGTTATGGACTTGGCGTCCATGAGCCCTCATGTCGTTGTTGTGCCGTTGTTCGTCGTGCTGGCGAGCGAGCCGAGTCTGTTGGTTGAACAACTCTTCCTCCTTGGCGAGGAGTCGGAGTCTGGTGGCTTCAAGCTCAGCCGGCGTTTGTTCCATGATGGGGACCGCTCGGCCATCGCCGATGTTTAGCGAGTCGGCGCTGGCCATGAAGACTTCCCGGGACGGATGGTGGCTGCCAGAACTCTCGTAATCGTCCGAGTCATACTCAAGGACGGGGAGGAGAGAGTCAATAGCCCCCACCAGTCGGGATCCGAGTGCGAACTCGTGCGCAGCAAACGGATCCGGTTTCGGCGTAGCCTCTTCCCTGAGGAGAGGGACCGAAGGCGCGGGCTCAGGGGGAGGCCCGTGCTGAAAAGCTGATGGAGCCTCTGCCGATCGGGACGTTGCCGAGTAGCAGAGGTGGAACCGGCCGATCTTGTCGGCGATGAAGTTCAACTTTCCGAATCGAAAAAGTTGGCCGGGGTCCGGGACAGCGTTCACGAGAGCGAATCTCACGATGCTTCCGGGACGAAGACGTTGTTGCGGCTGATGGAACCCATCCAGATTCGTGCAGATGGATCTATGCGCACGCCCCTACCTGGCGCGCCAACTGTCGGAATATTATTCCGGCAATACTTAATATGGGACGGTGTGAGCACAGCAAATCAGGATGGGTGCACATGGGAGACAGGATTTAGACAGGTTCAGGCCCTCACGGAGAGGTAATACCCTACGTCCTGTGTTTGGTGGCTGGTATTGCTTGTATCCCGAGTGTCACAAGCCCTAGAGAATCGATCTCGAGGGGGCTTGAGCTACGAAACAATGGAGACTTAGAGACTTAGCCTCTTACCGATCGGAGGTCCCCTACCGGGCCTTTTATAGGCAACCGGGATAGGGTTACAGGAGTCCGGATCGGTTAGCAGATTGATTTCCTATTCGGTTACAACAGATTCCGGGTAAGCCGGACGGGTATTAGTCCATGTCTTGTACTCCACGTTGATGAGGCACCCCCGTGTAGGAGTCGGACTCCGAGTAGTCGGCCTGTCCTGCCTTGTAGCCAGAGGGCCGGATTCGTCCTCCTTGATGATCCCCGGGTGCCATGTCATCATCATTTATCATATTCTAACAGGTGTCCAATATACATACTATTAGTTTTGAATATATTTCCACGAGCGTGTAGAGAACAGTCGAATGTTTTTTATTATGGGTCATTTAATAACTAAACACTTATATCTTTACCTAATGAATCATATAGCATCGTCCTCTTACCTATAATAGAAAAATCACAAAGAGAATGTCTAGGGAACATTCAAGTGTTTTTTCTTTGCCATGGGTCACTCAAATTGTGAACGCTTAGATCTTTATCCAATAAATCATACATCATCGTCCTCTTACCTATAATAGGAAAATCACAAAGCGAGTGTCTAGAGAACACTCAAGTGTTTTTTATGGGTCACTCAAATTTTAAGTACTTAGATCTTTATACAATGAATCATACACTCACGTCCTCTTACCTATAATAGAAAAATTATATGGATGAAAATTTGAGCACTTCCAAAGTGAAAAACACTCGAGTGATTGTTAGCAATTCCCCCTTTCAAATGAATCACGATATTTTTCGAAGCATGAGTTTTTATTTTTTGCTGAAACTCTTTCCAAGCGTGAATTCAGTCTCCCTACCTAGATGCGATAGACAAACACAATAACTTCCTTGTCTGATCTAATTGAATCTGAACCGTTACAACCGTGTAGAATCTTTTCTTTCTCTCTCAATTAATAGAGGAATTTCTTGAACTTTTTATTAATATGAAAGTTTTTATCCCACGGAACGAGAAAGATGTCTTGAATTTCACCATTTTTATCCCTCAAAATGAAGAAGATGCCTTAAATTTCATCTGTTGTTTATAGATATATAGATAGACATTTATCGGACCATGCATGGGAGCTGATAGTTGTACGTTTCCAGTGGCATATGTGCAAAATTTGAGCACGCTGTAAAATTTTGTTACTGCATAAACACACTGTATATACCCATGATATCCGCCGCCAGCAAATTAATGAATATATATGAGTGTCCACCATCAAATGATCACGGTTTCTATACTGTATGTAGGCAGCGAAAAGTGTCCGCGCCTGCAAATGAACACGTCCAATTTCGTAATTTTGTTTGAGCAATAATGAGATGACCTTTGGTGTGTTTGAGCTAATACCAACCAAGTGCAGTGTCCTGTAGTAAACTTTCGCAAGAGTATATATTTTACCTGTTTGTTCGGTCTCAGCTATATGGATAAGCTAAATAATCGAATCTTTCAAACAAATCAAGCTCCAGAGATATTCTTTTTGCCCATATTTCAAAGGATTGTCCATGTAGCATCAGCCTAAATCTAAAGTGCTTACGTTATAGATTTCGGTTAATTTTGTTAGTCGTTTGATGCATTGTGCAATGATGCGTGTGCTTGGTGTTGGCCGTTGCTTGCTGTGAGGTCAACGTGGGGAATTGTTCGGCAATACCTGCAGTTAGGCGCTAGTGATGGACGTCCATGACTCCATGCTACCCTGCACTTTATTCTGCTGCTCCTTTCTTTCTTTTCTTCTTTCTCTTCATTTCGGACGGCCTTTCGGTGCGGAATGGAGTCCACTGCAATGCAGCTCTCCATTAAAATGATCGGTTCCGTTTTTCTTTACAGAAAGGTTTAGGCGCTTCTTTGGATATTATTAATTGATGACACTCCATTTTGGTTCAACCACCTGATTGACACGGCGTGGTTAATTGCCGAAGCCATGCTACTTTGCCCTTTCATGAAAGAAAAGACGAAAGCTTATGCAAATTGTATGGAAGATGGGGTGTCGTTTTTAGTAAATCCCATTTTAGGTGCCACTGTCGGAGTGCTTATGCTTTGCAAAAAGATCCCAAATCTATGTATGGTGGAGTGATGGGGTTCGTTCCTTGTGCATGTCTTCTTCATTTAGAACGAGGTTATGTGCAGATATCCGTCGGTGTGTTATTCCATATCTCGTCCAACACTTAACGCGAGTAGTTTGTCTGATCCCCTTTATTCCATCTTTTTGGAGATGTTGATCAAGAAAGCCCTGACCAATTGCCTAAAAATTAAAGGGATGGAGAACGTGGAGGCGAGCTAGGAGAGAAACGAATAAACCCGGAAGAAAATAGGAAAACCGTAACGGACGGGAGAAAATCACGTCCCCCCAGCTCGTTGGACAGCACGTGGAGCGTGGGGGATGGGTCTGGACACACGATGTGGCGCGGATGGAGGTGAAAATAGATGGAGAATAAAGGGATTCGGGTTGCTCGAATACGGATATTTTCGGATAGTTTCGAAGCGGAAACGAAAATGGATTTTTTCTATCGGATACGGAAACAGATACGAAACTGTAGTTTTCATCGGAAACAGATACGAAACCGGATATCTGAAATGACTAAAACGGATTATCCGTATTTGTAGTATATCTTGCTAGATTGGGCCAATTGGGCCAAGTTGCTGATGGGCCTATTGTTGATGTTTTAACTTTTAACTTGTTTAATCCGGGAACATATTTTGGAGCTGATTGTATACATTGTTCTTAGCTTCTTCCCCTGTATATCAAATAATCAAAATATGTTCTTTTGAATTATTGATACTTATTCTTAATTTCTTGACATCCTCCATAGTTAAGAAGTTACAAACTTTAGGAAAGAATGAACTCATTTATTATTTATGTTATATTTTTGTACATTTTAAAGGGGCTTTTGTATTCTGACAAATATTCGAAATCGTATTCGTGTCTGCTCTATATTCGCTCCATATTTGTATACGACATTATTCGCATCCGTATTCGTTTCCGGGATTTCCGTATTCATTTCCAGCTCCAATAAAAAATGTGAAAAAGGATATGGTAGAGCTAGTTTCTGTCCGTATACGCTTCGTTTTCACCCCTACGCGAGGATGGCTCCTGGGGTGACCTTTGCAAAGGGTGCTCTCCATTTAGTATTTTCGAAAATCAAAAGCATGTTTAGATTGTGACCGAAAACTACCTTATAAACTTTTTATTTATGACTAAAATTTTGGTCCTTATTTAGATGGTTACCAAAATTTTAACATGTTATGTCCCTTTGCCAACTTTAACTTATTTTCCTTACCAATTTTAGTCAAATTATAGGCAAACAAAAGCTTGATCAAAATTTTACCTAGCTAAAGTTTTGGTAGGGTAAATCGGGGCTCAAACTAAATACACCCCAAAAGCCATTGCGGTTAGATCGAGCATACTTGTGAACAATAGGTAGGTCACGTCGGGTCAAGGGCCAGGCTACCTTAAGGCTGCTTCTTCTGTTGCAGTGGATTATGATAAAAGCAATGCTACATTTACTGAAAAATCTAAATTTTTTTACTTATGTGCTCATGTGATAGCAACTATGTACTAAAGGTGAGAGACATAATTTAAGAGAATCAGTTATTTATTTTAAGAATTTTTATAAACTTTTAGATAAGAATATGATTATTACGATAATAATTTTGTTTGTCTAACTAACTTTTTGCTATTTTTTACTTAGCTAATTTTATTTATTTTATAACTGTTTTTAATAATAAATTATAAAATAAACACAGTACTCCCTCCGTCCAGAAATGTAAGGCGTATTTTGATTCGTTAAGACAAGACTTTGACCAATGATTACTCTATTAATATACGATTTACGTGATATAAAATTGTTATCATTAGATTCATATTCAAAAATACTTGCTTATAATTATGATTTTGTAATATACGTAAATCATATATTAATAAAGTAATCATTGGTCAAAGTGTTATCTTAACGAATTAAAATACGCCTTACATTTCTAGACGGATGAAGTACATCACAGCTCAACAACTATAAATTAAGCCTAAGATGCTGAACTGGGGAAAAAAAGAGAAAGAACGCGCTTGGCTTTCTTAAAGAAAAACAAACGCGCTAGGTGAACATTCTTGAAAAAATGCGTAGGTGCAACGAGTGTGTGATCTCGTGCGAGTTTGTCGACCTCCAAGTCTAGAAAAAAGATCTCAAAATATATGAGCATCTATAAATCTTTTGGACAAAATTGTATTCATTTCAGCGTTCTAAAGAAACAGATTGTGTTACACTTTTTTTCATCGCATGCAAATAAATATATTTTTGACCAAAATTTGCAGGTTCATATTCCATCGAACAATGTACGTCCATAAATTTTGTCAGTCTTCTTTAAAACTTCTAAGTCCCTTTTTGATATTTAGGAAACACATGGGTGCACAAAGTGCACACTCCACGTTCCTATTCCTAATCTACTCTGTAGTTTGCACCAAGGTTGATGTTCCCGATTTGACTAGTAGTAGTCAAGATTATTATTTTTTGAAATATTAATTTTTTATTCAGAAATTTCAAAAATAATGGCACATTTGGAAATATTGTAAAATTAGGCAGAAATCGCCACGGCTGCTGGCGATTAGGCAGGAATCGCCACGGCTGCTGGCGATTGAGATTTATCGCCAGGCCGTTCGCCGATTCAAAATTGAATCGGGCCGGCCCATGGCGATCAGATAGAAATCGCCACAGGCCATGGCGATTTCCCCTAATCGCCACAGGCCATGGCGATTTCCCCTAATCGCCACGGGTCATGGCGATTTCTGCCCATTTCTCTCAATTTTTGTAGCCTTTTTTATAGACTGATTTCTCCTGTTTTCATAGCCCTTTTTTATTCGCGTCCTCCCCCTGGATCTATTCCAGCTACGTCCACGTCCTCTGCCTCCAGCATATGCCTCTAGCAACTAGAACTATATCATCTTGTTCATTATTGAGCATATGCCTCTTATCACACCAGTAGCTTGTTTAGATTTGGGAGGAGAAGAAGTAGTAGTTCGCGGATGGATAGCGACGATAGAGGTAAGTCTTGTAATATTTTTCCTCCTCATATGCGTTGAAACATTAGATCTACAATTTCTGTTTTGTCTAATAATGAATTTTCGTGCAAATTACTAGATGACAGTGATGTTGTTTGGAACCCGAGAATGGACTACCTACTTCTTACTCGTGCGTCAATGAGGAGGTGGAGTTGTAGAATTATGGCTTCGCAGATCTTTGAGGAGGTTCATACGCGTGCTCTTGCCGAAGTGTTAGCGACAAGGGGTCTCCCCGGAGTTACGTACACGCAGGTGTGCAAGCGTTTGAGAGAGTTCCACAAGACGTGGGAGAGGGTGAACGAACTTAGAAAACTACCTGGGGCGAAGTACAAGAGAGGCGAATTCTGCGAAGGGACGATAAGTATCCCGCAATCTCAGTACAATAAGCACATAAGGGTCAGGACAATTCCTTTGTTCTTAGTTTGTAAGCATTTCATTATTCACCGTTTTCGTTCGATACATCACATCATCGGTTTGTAGGCACACCCAGAGGATGTAGGCTTGCTGAACTGCGAGATCCGAAACTTCGGACATGCGGACCGACTCTGGGGAGACCCATTTGCTAATAGAAGACACTTAATGAAGACAACATATGAAGAAGACGAACGCAGGATTGCTGGACTCCCCCCCTTGGCAAAACATGGGTGCACATCTAAAAAAGCTGTTCGATCATCAAAGGGTAAAGGCGCATGCAGTTCATCGAAAAAGGCGTTAAACGAGTGCTCATCGAGTGACGAGGACTTCTCGAAGTTGTTTTGCTTCAAAGCCCCTGCTCAAGGGAGCAAGGCAGCAGCAAGCGATAGCGAAGATGATTTCATGTAGTCGTATTAGATGTGGTAGCGAATAATTGCTTGTTGTACCGACGATGCGTGTACGCAACTATTAATGTGGCAGTGTAACGTGGCTCTGTAACCTATGCTTATGTAATCGGATTTAGATGTTATTTCGTAAGTCTAATATAGTTCGTCCATCGCTACGTACTAACTCGTGCTATTGTCTCAGGAGAAGTGGTGTACAATCATTTTGTCTTCAGATTTAATTTTAAAGATTGGAAGATACCATCTCGATCGTTGAATTTTCATTGTAGAATAAAAAACTCTGCATGGACTCTGCACAGGTATTCTTCTCACAACATTTCTGGAGGAAATAACCATGAGGGGAGGCCTCATCCATCAGAGGCAGCAAAGGCTGATACTGACATGAACATGTCTGTTATATTTAATGTTCTGAGGAAGAAGAAAAATGCAAGGGCAGCTGGGGAATTCAGAACCTATGGTTTGGATGCTTTCTAAAACAGTCAATTACGAAAGATAAACCACTCTGGAAGTCATGGAGCGTAAGGAGATGGTGAATGATCCGGCTACCATGGAAACGTGCAACAATGAGAACGAACTAAGAATGCTCCATCGAGAACTAACACACACGTCAAGTGTACTAATTCATAATGCTATTACAATAAAACGTACTGAAAGAAAAGCGTAATTCAAATGCCTCGTCGTCCCCTCTTCCTCCTGATCAGCGAAGGTGAGTATCTCGGCCTAGCCTGTCTCGCTCCCGCTCTAGGCTGCCTGCCCACGTCAAGTATCGGGTCAGCCTCGTCGGGGTCCTGCGTATCCTGCGTGGGCAACGGTGGCTGAGTGGGAACCAACTCGTCCGTCGCGTCGTGTACGGTGAAGCCATGAGTGTCGGGGCTGTCGACGAGGTAGTCAAGCGGACTAGATGACAGGTGAGGCGGCGTCACATCTGTATATGACCCGAATTAGTGAGCACGACAATATAAGGGAAAAAGGCTTGTACGAGTCGAGAATTATTTTACCTCGCGGAGTCATGAAGCGTGGGCCCGCACTCTGCTGCCATGTAGAACCACCCGCCTCTGTGGGCCCCGGCGGCTGAGAGCTACCAGGCTGAAGGTCCGTCGCCCGTGCAGGACGCGGTGGTCTCTGTGCTCCCCGGCTAGTGCTCGTGCCGGCAACGACGTCATCCCTGCGCGTACACCTGAAGATGTCCATGATCCTCCTAGTGTACTCCGCGACCCTGGACAAGCCTGAGTGGTGCTCCGTGCCGGATGGGAGCTGACGAAGAATTGCCATGACCTCCGTGTTCGCCGCAGTCGCCCACTGTCCCTGGAGATGAGAATCATAGGTGCGCGTATTAATATAATTAGTAAAATAAACTCGGAGAAGCAAAGCACGAAATGCACTGACCGCCAAATCCAGAGTTTCAGCCGCGATGATCGGGTACATGTCTGTCGTCTGTGGCGCCGCCTCGTCAGGAGCCTCGCTACCACGAATAAGGTGGACGTGCGTACGTGGCAAATACCACTGCAGGTAGGCGTCGAACTCCGCGTACCGAAACGGCCGCTCCTCCTGTAGGACGTTGTCCAGAGCAGTGTCCCACTCGGCAACGAAAGGGGCCATCCGTGCTGCCCACTGTGTATCCCTAGTACCCCCGCCCTTGCGACCACCTGTTTACGTCATGAATTTGTATATCGTAAAAGCAATAGACAATCTAAGTACATAGGAGTTTCGGAAACTTGACTTACGTGTGTGCGTTCGGCTCGACGGGTGGTACGTGGGGAGGCGGGTACGCCTGGTACAGACCAAACTGTCTCATCACACGGTGTGGTGAGTAGGCCTCCACGAAGATGTCGAAGACAATCTTCGAAGTGGTCCTCCAGTAGGTCTCGTCCCGCTGGCAAAGTGAAGACATCCCCTGGGCAGGCGCACGTCGCGACGTCCTCTCGTCTGAGTACGGCTCCCAAATGACACTCTGCGCAGGGAGGTGCTGGAACTGCTCCGTGAAAGAGAGGTAACAGCCTCGTACCTGTGCCCTCGCCCACTGAGGTTGCAAGAAGTACGTACGAGGGTGTCATAGTCAATGAACTAACGGCCTGAGGTACAAATGTTATATGCAAATACAAATCGAGTAAGAGAGGAAGTAACTCACTGTTCTTCTTGTCCAGATGGACCCGAAAGTAGGTCCGTCCAGCGGTCCTGGTCCACGGTAGAACTCTGGGCCGTAAGCCTCGTCGTCAACCCATGGACGACCGACCGGAAAGCGCTCGAAGGACCACAGCTGAAGAAGAAGCGGGCACCCTGTGAGATTGGCGGCGGCGGCCTTCCTCTTGCACGCGCCACAGAGCGCTCGGTACAAGCCCGCAAGCACTGCAGACCCCCAGCTCGTAGGAGGTAGCTGATCCTCTGACTCAGCATCTGCGATCTGCCGGGCAAGCCCGATGTACCGAGCGTCCACGCTGTCTCCGTACGCACTTGTGAACATCACGTACTCGAACAGCCAAAGCAAGTACGCCTCCAGTCCCCGGTTGAGCTGGTACTCGTCGAGATCTCCCTGAAATCTCTGCTCAAGACTGCCCAGCTGCAAGAATAAAACAATAGAACGGAAATATGTTGAGCCCAACACGAATATGTCGAACATCATTAAATGAGATACGTACCTCGAACTGACGAATCCACATGAACCTGGGTCCGTGCTTCTGACGCGCTCTTACCACCTCAATCTGAGGTGGCCCAGGCGGTAGAGCTGGGGCAAACCTGTCCGCAAGATCCTCAGGCCAACTGGCAAGAACCGGTAACGGACCTACCGGCGCTCCCGCCAAAGGTAGGCCAAGTAGGCAGGCCGTGTCCTGCAGCGTGACCGTCATCTCCCCCCAGCCGAAGTGGAAGGTGTGGGTCTTCAGCCTCCACCTGTCCACAAGTGCCGTGAAGCGAACCCTCCACGATGGCCACCAGCGGCAAACTGCGTACCCCCCTGAGGACGAAATTGTAAACCTCAGCAAGATTGCTAGTCATGATCCCGTACCTAGCGCCGTCTGTGTCATGGAGGAGGGACCACTGCTCAAGTGGCTCCTTACTTATCCAATCCGAGAAGCACTTCACCCTGTTCGAAGCCTTCCTCCTAGTGTTTGGATCCTCAACTCCCAGAAGGTCACAAAGCCTGTGTGTTACATCCGCAGGGTTACGTTCTCTAACCTCCTTTTTCGTGAACTCGTCGAGTCTGGCCCATAACTCGTCAAACTTCCTAGACTAGTTCTGTTTGCATAACGATTTGAAGAGGTTCATCAACTGCTTGTTCTTGAATTGGCGATAAAAATTAGCTGCTAGGTGGCGCGTGCACCACCTACTCCGTATGTCGTACCAAGTGCAATCTTCTTCTGGCAAATCTTCCCCGTCCCCAGTCTTTGCTACTCCCTGCTGAAGATGGCGAATTGCTAGCAGCAGCCCGGCATGCCGGTCATGGATAACACACACGTTTGGTCAATCCTGCACAAGACCTCTCTTCAGACACACAAGGAACCACATCCAGTTATCGTAGCTCTCGCAGTCAGCGAAGGCCATTGCCAGTGGCACTAACTGATCATTTCCGTCTGCCCCAATTGCGGTAAACAGTGTCCCCTTCATCTGGCCTGTCATGAACGTCCCATCAATACAAATAACCGGCTGACAGTGTCTGAAAGCTTGTACGGATGGGCCAAAACACCAGAAAGCACCATGCAACGTCATTTTCCCAGGTATGTCCTCAGAGGGCAATAGGAGACGGCCAATAAATGTCCCGTCGTTCCTTTGCCCAGTGTGTCCAGCAGGTATGGTAAATTGTGGTATGAATCGATGAATGTCCCGAACCGCCGCTCGAGTGCGATCTGCTTAGCCCTCCATGCCATGGCATAGCTTATGCTGTACTGGTATTTGCTCTCTACAGATGTCTGTATGAACTGTGCTGGAATGCAGACATTCTTCACTATCTCGTGATACATCAACCCAGCTACGAGCTCAGCACTGATATTCCGATGGGTGTCAGGAACACCGTTTATTACACATGTGTGCGGCACCACCCTTCGTATGACCCAATGCACATCATACTTCCTCAGGGACGCCTGCACGTACCCCTCACACCCAACGGACCTACATTTCACTGCATACTGCGTCCTGCTACTTGCCTGCACTCCAAATGTTCTCTGTGTCGACATCGCCCAAAGCTTCACCGCCTCTTTTACCTCTTTCTTCGTGCCATAGTATGAGCCTTGGACAACCTCGTTCGGTTTGTACGGATACCTATCGTCACTTCCGCCCTCGAGATTCATTCTGCCGGACATGTCAAGATTCCACATACTAGGAATCGGATCGTGGCCTCCGTCTTCATCCTCATCTTCGTCCTCTTCGCTGCTACCGTCTTCGACATTCGCCTGTTCCTCTCTAGCAACGGCATCATCATGCTCCATCATCTGCACTAGTTCAGGCCGTATCTCCCCCTCGTCCACCGAACCGTTGAGGTATTCAGTACCTCCTGACGCGGAAGGTCCAGCGGAAGTTCCACCGACTTCCACTACAGGGCCTTCTTCGCCAACAACTTCCTCCGCCGCTGCGCTATTCTGTCCAACCCCGTTGCCTCCGCGTCCCCCTTCTTCAGATGACACCTCCTTATCTACTGCCTGGACCAACATATAATGCGAACCCTTCCATGCCTTACTTGCCCTCAACCAAGCCCGCCAGTCCTTTGTCATATCTAGCGTGAAAAGATCCTACCGGACATGCTTGCAAGACTTGCTAAAATACGCCTGCACGGTTACACTTGAGACCTCCGGATCAAGACCAAATGCCCGTGTTAACCATTCTTTTATGTCATTGATGTGGTATCTCTCTGCATCTTGCAGGGTTAATCTCGTTTGTGGGAAACTACTAAGATCTACGGAACCAGTCTCTGGAATTGTACGGATGGTGCCAACACCATAGTAAACTATAAATTCATCTGGTTCTGACATTCCTGCCATCCAAAACACCATAGTAAACTATACAGTCTAAGATACTATCATACGCTAACAATTGTTCTCATCGATTTCTAATACGGTTCGACTATTACGACTATTACGAAATATTATTCAACTAAATAGAAATTATAAACCCTAAACCCTAAATCGATGTCGACTTGCTACTTCTAAATCGATGTCGACTTCTACATCATCTACATAATCATCTATCTATTGTACCGTACATATCTATTTAAATTGCTACTCCCAATAAATATACCCTACAATTCTATTTAAATTGCTACTCCGAATAAATCTACCCTACATTTACCCCTAATTCTACATCTAATACTATATCTACTACTACAAATATAGAAATGCTACAATGAACGGTGAAAGTTTCAAAAAATAACCTCCAAATCGCTGCACAACACCTCTCTTCTTCCTCTCTTCTTCCCTTCTTCTTCCTCTCTTCTTCCCCTTCTTCTTCCTCTCTTCTTCCCCTCTTCTTCCTCTCTTCTTTCTCTCTTTTCTTCCTCTCCCTTCCTCTCTTTTCTTCTCCTTTCTTCCTCTCTTTTCTTCCTCTCCCTTTCTGTCTTTTCTTCTTCTTTCTTCCTCTCCCTTCCTCTTCCTCCCTGAAACTCCCGTGCTCCTTTGCTCTCTGTTCCCAGCACCGGCGCCGCGCTCGGGCTAAATATCCAGCCGTTATCGCCACGAACCGTGGCAATAGGGGGGAAATCGCCACGAGCCGTGGCGATTACGACGTGTGGCCTGGCCGTTGGCGAGAAGCGCGCGCATTTAACTCCCTATCGCCACCGCTCGTGGCGATTTCCCCCCCTATCGTCACGGCTCGTGGCGATTTCTTATTTATCGCCACGCGTCGTGTCGATAGTGGTCGAAATCGTCGGTGGCTCTGTCGTCATCTGCTATCGCCAGCAGCCGTGGCGATTTCTGCCTAATCGCCAGCGGCCGTGGCGATTGGAGCCTAATTTTGCAATATTTCCAAATGTGCCATTATTTTTGAAATTTTTGAATAAAAAATTAATATTTCAAAAAAAAGCTCACGAGATTAAGTGGTAAGCAACTCAGACATCGATATACAATGGAGAAAACAAAGCTAGCTAATAAAATAATTGAATAGCATTCCGCAAACTGCCAAGAAAAAGGACCGAGGCTTGTCGGCCTTGGGCGACGGAGCGGTCACTAACTTCGGGGAAAGACCAGGGATCGCCGAACTGATAATATAATTTTTCTACCAAAGTAATATACAAACTATATTATAGAAACAAATTATATATAATAGAAATATTTTTGTTCAATAAAAAATCGTCCTACAAAAAGTTAGAATCAATTTGTAGATATATAGCATTTTGCTTAACATAGAAAGAACGTGAGATGCTTATTTCTGTAAATAATCTTTGTTAGTGGATTACTTTTGAAAACCAATTCTCTATGTGGTAACAGGGGAAGGCTTATGTTCATATGGGGATATGAGCCTTATTATCATTTCATCGGTGGCATAGGCTTCTATCGCCAATTTAATTGGAAAGTCCCCGTGTTACTATTAAATCATGGTGGGGTTAAAAGACCCCATTTGTAGACTACAACCTAACAAGAAAACAAAAGAGCAGAAACAAAATTATAAGCATGTCCTTTCGATGCACACGCCCGCAGCACGCACGAAAAGTGGCACATGTGTAGCTGTCATGGTGGGTTGATCGGCATCTTGTTGACTCCTTCACCGGGTGGAGCGCCGCTTGCTATCGGCGAACCACACATCCCAGCTGCCATCGACAAGGAGGGAGGAAGGAGTTAAATCCTCCTATGGATTCATGAATCTAGAATCCGGAGAAGGTTGAACCAATCGGCGCCAGGGAAGTTAGTGGATTGAATGTACTAACTGATGAAGAACATTCCCTGAGGCGGGGTCGTTGTTGATGTCACCGGTCATCCACCCGAACCAGAAGCCACTAGATGGGCCTCCAAAAGGGTAGATCGAGGTGGTCCGGGCGGGTGCTGTAGATGAACATGGGAAGCATCACGTGTCCGAGATGGAGACGACAACATGGATCTGCAAAAATGCATGCATGACCTCCATACTATCCCACTCCAACTACAGGGGGATGCAATCTGGATCTACATGACACAACTGCCAGCTGATTTCATCTTGAGGAAAAGAGACCGGCAAAAGAGGAAGCCAACATGGGGTTTACTGCGAGAAGAAATGGAATGGGAAAGCAGAACGTTGCGAGACAAGCACCAAACCAATTCCATGGATTTGAGGAGGTTAGAGCTGGCATAACAACCACTACCAAGTCCCCTGAACTCCTCTGCCTTGTTGATCAGCAGGCTGGAGTGTGATCCTGAGGAAGAGGAAGAAGAAGGGACATAGAGGTACGTCGATCTTGATCCAAGCTTCATTGTATTGAAGAGGAAGGGTATAAATCTAGCATGGACTTGCCGCTCATTGCTTCGGCCTCCACGCCGTAGACATGATCTGGGGAGAGAGCAATCAAGGAGAAAATTTGGGTGAAATCATACCCATGATCCAGCTTATTGGAAGATGGCATGCCATCAAAGGCTCTTATGCATCGATACCTAATCTACGTGAATTTACATAGGGGAGACAGAAACCGAGCCCCTCTACCCCTCCCTTCGGCCGGCAGAGCCAACAGAGGCGAGAGGGAGAGAAGGCACCGGAGCGAAAAGGAAAAATGGAAGCAACGGGAGCAAGAAAAGAGAGAGAAAGAAGGAAAAGAAATGAATCGTTTGTTAGGCGCCAATTTGATCGGCAATAAGTAGCATGAGCTGGTGTTTACCAATTTGAATGGTGAGAGAACTTTCGTGTGTGTGTATAATATAAAAAATGAAGTTTCGAAATTGAGTACTATTCATTTAAATATTTTAGAGCTAGCTATGTTACTGAAAAATATTTCAGAAAAATGTCTATAGATAGCAAAACCATTCTTCTTCTAGGAAATCGTTGGACTTCAAATACTTGGTATGTCAACAAGTGAATCAGAAATAATGCAGCATCATATAGTTGACCATGGACAAAAAAAACACGTACTTAATTAGGTTTACGCTGTATGCACAATGAATGCTCTTTCATTATCTTGGTATGCTCCAGTGAATTTGGACCAAGATACATTATTATTTGGCTATAGAATTAATTACAACGCCGACTCCCCATACTATATATTACTATTTGTAAAAATCTAATAGTTCTAGTTCCAATTAAATCAACTTGTGATCTTAGTCGTGGGGCAAGCTTTGAATTGATCAAACAATTATACATTCTACTATGAGTGGAAAAACTGCACTCCGCATTAGAGAGAAGAAAAGCCTAACCCTAGTCCATAATGTGACAATTCAGCCATTTGTGTTGCTTCACCTAGTGTGATTATTCTTGGCATCATCCTCCTGAAGCTCCTCCTTGATGTCGATGTTTGCTTTTACGTCCACCAGCTGTAGCTCTTGCAACATGTCAACGAGCGACGTGACCTTCATCTCATGCTCCTTTTGGTCAATCTGGTAGTGCTCCTCAAGCTGCTGCCCTAGGCCCGATGCCAGTTTCCACCTTGTGGTTAGCGTCACAGCTGTAGTCGTAACCGAAATTGTACATGACGTCGACATTAATGTCGATGGTGGGCTTGCCTCTAGCGTCTTCTAGTGTATCTTAGTTTTATTTGGTAAAAAAATTTATTAGTCTATTCGTCTCTCCTCTATACTATATTCTTAATCCTTCGGTGATTCATCAAATGACTAATTTAGGGATCATCATGATGCCCGGCTCTCACGGAACAGGTCGATATAGCTGTATGGTTTGCTTGAGATTCGTAGTCTAGATGGAGAAGATAGCGAGGAAGCGTGATCAATTTGTTGACTTGCCAACATCGGTGGTGTCACATGCAATATACGTCCAAACCGAACTGCTCATGGATTGGCCACATGCTGTTGCTACCCTTTTTTATTGAAACAATCACAAAACTTTTGTATTTGCTTTTAAATCTCAACCATTTTAATTTAGACTCATCATGATCAATAAAGAAAATAATATAGTATATGTAAATAAATGTGCTGACTTCTTTTCCTATCATTTTCATAATATACAATAAATTATTAAATCATAACCATTTGGAACTTTTTCTAAGTACGAATCCAATAATATCAATTTTGCATCGTACAATCCACTTATTATCCAACGGAGAGAGTGGAATACCATATCTCCCTATAAACATAGAGGTAAATTTCGTAGATCTCCACATATTTTGTATGAGCTATCACAAAACTCCATATTTAATTAGCAATTTTATAAAACTCCACAGTTAAGGGCAGTGGCAGAGTCAAATATGGAGCAAAGAGGGTGCTAACTTATGACATACAAAAAAATTCAGTAGATTATAATCAAATACACCATAGAAAATTGAGTAGGAAGCTAGAGAAGCACTCAATCGAGTGGGCCTGGAGGTGTTGCGCTCATGGGCACTCAACCGAGTATATGCTCTTTGTTGTAATTTTGCTGGGCTGGTGCTATAGTCTAGGTAGCACTGGGCCTGGATCCGGCACTGTTTAAGGGCACTTCATATCTAAAACTCTATATCTAAAAGAGTTTGCTCAGAAGAGATAGATGTATCCCAACCTTTATTGCTCTCGATTTTGGATTCTAGCATTACCTTTCATCGGTCGAACGAATATGGTGCCTGTGGTAGCAACTCTTCCCTAACTTAAGGCGTGACATACCCTGCGCATATTTAAAATTGATTAATTCACTAAAGATTATTTGTAGTCCTCCTCCTCTTCATCACAGACACCTTGTTCTTCTTGATCCTCATGGTCTTCTTATCCCTGTCAACCTTATAGACAAAACTATTAGCATGAAGAGACCCCAACGAAATCAGATTCCTTATGTACCTTGGCACATATCTCACACCCGTTAGTAGCTGCTTGACGCCATCACTTGTCTTGATCTTGATGTCTCCAATCCTGAAAATGCTATTGCCTATGTCATCACCTTGGTAGACTACCAAAAACACCAGACTCATACGTGCTAAAGTACTCCTTGTTTAGTGTCACATAAAAGAAACTTATTGAATTCAATATCCATGTGCTGTAGACTGATTATCTGAAAGTATGAGCACCCAAGTATCATATTCACTATTGTCACCTCCCACAGCCACATTGACGTTTGCTTTAGCCTTTTATTCTAGACAATCTCTTTTCATATGTCCCTACTCCTTACACTTATAGCACTATGGCTCCTTCAGGTTCCTGTTCTTATTCTTGTACAACATAGCCTTTTTCGCATAGATCACCTTTGACCAATAAACCTTCAGCATGAGCATGAGAGACTTCTGCTGCATTATTCTTTCTTCTCAGATCTTGAGCCAGTAACGTTGTAGTAATCTCCTCAATCTTGATGGTTTACTTGCCATACGTCAGAGTAGTCACCAAATGATCATATGATGATTGCACTCAACATAGAAGAATTATGGCATTGTCCTCATCATCAAGCTTCACATCTAGTTGCACTAGATCCATGACCATTTGATTGAAGACGTTCACGTGCTCCACAAGATCCGACCCCTCCTGCATCTTTATCTCATATAACTTTTACTTCAAATACAACTTGTTGGTCAGAGTTTTGGATATGGATTGAGCCTCCAGCTTGTCTCATATTTGCTTTGGCAAAGTCTCACCCATCACATGATACATCACCATATCTGGTAGACTCAGCCGTATGATCCTGACCATCCTGATTTTCAGCTCTTCCCAAGTTTCATCGTCCATCTTCTTTGGTTGAAGATCCTACCAACAGATCTTTGACCCTTGTCTCCCATAGGACGAAATTGGTAGTGCCATCAAACTTCACCACCTCAAACCTTGTTGAAGACAGCATGTCGCCTCTCACAGATCTGAGCATCCGACTTGAAAGCCTACCTCCTGTCCGACCGATGTCGCATCGATCTCCACCTCCAAACATATCTCCTCCGAATCTAAGCGTTCCTCTCCTTCGGAACTTGTGTTCTCCAAATTGCCTATAGGCTTCAAACTCCGGAGATCTCGTGTCTTGAAGCCTCTCCCAACACCTGCTTATATAGTAGTTATTGGACCCTCAAATCCAAGTCAGACTCCTACTCTGAGTCCCTTTCGCACCAAAATTCGGAATGTAACTTGAATTTGAGCAAAAAAATAGATTTCCCCCGAAATTTAGGCTATTTCCGGTACCTGCGCTGCCTCCAACCCCTCCTAGCCTGCCTCCCGCCCCTCCTAGGCCGCTGCAGTCCCTCTTAGGTTGGCCTCCCACGTAGGCTCGTCTCGGCCATGCCCGCACCTCCTGGGGCAGCCTAGCCCCCTACCTTGCCTTTCCCCTGCCTTGCTTGGCCCGCGCCATGTAGCCTGGTCGCCTAGTTGCCCACACTTGAGCCGCCTCGCCCCGCCTGGGCCACACGTACCTGGACCCAGTTCGCCCGCGCCACCGCCTGGGCTGCCTGCTCGCTATGCACCCGGGCCAGTGACTGGTCGCCCTGCCTGGGCTGCCAGGCCGCCGCATGCCTTGGCTGCCCATGGCGCGCTTGGGCCACGCAGCTTGCCGCTCCTGGTGCCTTCGACCGCTGCTGCAACTCCCGTGCGCTGCCTGCACGCCATTGTGGTCGCGGGTACTGTTAGCAGCGCCTCTTCCGCTCCACCTCGTGTCGAATTCTTCCACGATGTCTTATAGAAGCAGCTTTGCACAATACGCTCTAGGATCCATGGAACCTTGTGCACGCGCCACCATCCTTCGTCTCGTACCTGCTAGATTCATCTGTACTGCCTCAAGACCTACCATCAACCTAGTGGTTCTGATACTAGTTAGGAAAATCAGCCTTATGCACGCCGATCTCCCACGAGGCGACATGTGGAAACATAGATCTATCCCGAGATCATTGTAGAAAAGGCGACAAGAGACACAATATTTTTAACATGGTTTAGTCGTGAGGCCTACAACTATGGGGCATGACGACAGGCGCACCTCCCCATTATAACTCTCCAAACTTACATGTGGTTAGTTATATAAAGTGTGTCTATTTATAGGAGGTCCGGGTTAGAAGAGTCTAACACAAACTCTATTATATCTCAACTACAACTTTAAGTCCTAATTTATAATCTAACTTAATACATATTCGACATAATTTCAATATGTAGAATTTTGTAATAATTTGTATTAAAAATGTGGAGTTCTCTGAAATTTACTCTTAAGTATAGCCTAGGAGCCACATTGTTTGTGCACAAATATCACACTTACAATATAGTTAGGGACCGAAGGCTATGGGGACTATGAGACTGCTGTGTAGATAATCGATACCTTTTCTGCCTTGAGCATGGTGGATTTTTTATACTACCCGATAGGAATTAGTCACTCTAGTTCAGGCCTAATCCGAGTTTTTTCCGGCCAAGCATCTCTCGCTCATAGGCCAGTAACTAGGCCTGCACTACTACGTGGGCATTCCATAGGTTCTTGTTAATGTGTATAATATACTCTCTCCTTAGGGAATTCCGAGTGATTCATGTTAGCTATATCTATAGATTGCCATGTAGGATAAATGCTGAGATGGTAAAAGAGCTAGCAGGGAGAGCGAGGGGGAGGGGAGGGAACATGTACCACCAAACTGAGAAATAAAAGGTAGTGTTATTACTTTTTTTTAGACCTTCTACCTCTCCCAACAAGCCCCATGAGAAAAATAAAAAGTAATATATATTATATATAGAAATTATGCATTGGAAGGATCGTATCTATGCATTGGAACATGTACGGTGGTTGAATTACGTAATCAAGTTCTCGCACTCTTTGAAAGAAAAAAGAATCTTCCTAAAAAAACGTCACGAATATTGGACTGCTACATAAACATCACAAAAATTGCGCACACGGAGATAGGAAAGCAATGGGCAAGAGAGGATCTGATGCGTCAAACTGATACCAGTTAATTAAGACCACGACCAGACCAATGATGTTAACCATCGCCATGCGCAGGATCGGAGTAATCCTGCAGTACATCCAAAAGCAATCCGTGAAAACGGCAGTTAAACCATAATTAATCGCCGGGGGAATCTTCTAGCAGGTTGCAGCGTGAAACAACCGAACAATTTAAAATTTAATAATCGCCCCACTTGCATGAACTACACATGCTTAACAAGTAGTAGTAACAACCACAGAACTTTTGTACGCGTAGAGAAACAATGCAGCTTTCTGCTCTCGCAGTATAGGTGTTCTCACGAACCTTTGGCTTTCTTTATGGACAGCAACAGCAAGAAGAAGCTGTCGCTGCACACGCTGTCGCTGTACACGCCTAGTGTACATATGTATGTTATACCACACTACACTTCTCAGTTCTCACCACCTGTCTTGCCGTCTACTGATCACCGCTATCAATCTCATTGTAAAGCCTGCAAGATGTTCAAGACCGGGAAGGAGTTGTTGTGTAAAGATTCGATGGCGGCGGAGTCGTTGTGGTGGCCACTGGCGGCGTGGCTCAGTTCTGGCGCGGCGTGGTTCGTCTTCTTCAACGTCATCGTCGGCGTTGTGGCCGTCTTGTCCTGAAGGCAGGGCGGTGATGCCACACTGTCCAGGGGCAAGAGGCTCACTCGGAGCGCGTCGTCCATGGTCATGGAGCGCCTCCGGTCTGTATCCTTCTTCTCCTTCCACTCCGCGGCCGACTACGGTAGCATCGCGTCGCCGGCGTCGCAGCTCCACCACGCGCAAGAGTACTACACGTCCCAAGAAGAAGAAGCAGAGGAGAGGCAGGTGATGAGCGGGGCGGAGCCGGAGCCATCGGTAGCGGTGGGAGAAAGCAGGACGGTGACCATGGCTCCACCGAGCGCGCCTGTTGCAACAGCGGGAGTACGCGTCGGCGCCGCGGCGTCGACGACAGGGAGCGAGGAGGTTGTAAAGGCAGAGACACCGGAGGAGATGTCCGTAAGCTTGGAGTTGGGCGAGCCGTTGCAGCTACCACCTGCCGCTGCCGCCGCCGAGGCTGCTGCTACGGTGGAGAGGCAGAAGCCGAGGAAGAGGGAGCCGGCGAAGGTGGCGGAGGTTGCCGAGCGGCGCGCGCATGCGGAGGTCGAAGAGAAGGCGGAGGTGAACGCGCGGGCGGAGCGGTTCATCCGGCAGTTCCGGGAGGATCTCAAGCTGGAGCGCCTCAACTCCATCCTCAACTACAGGCGCTGCGCCGGCGCCGCGCCGGCACGGTAGCCGTACGTCGACCGTCGCATCGCGACTGCTCGGAGCACTTTTGTTGGCATGTTTTACCAGAAAATTGTTTTTTCTGTTTAGTTCGATACTTCCCTAAACGAGTTCACAATTTTGTATTCAGCGGCCTACTCTTCCCTGTACGTGCGCCGCCTCCGTTCAGTATGATGTCGCAATCCTACATCTCGTCTTAAAAGTTTGAGCTGAAGTTTCACAACTTTAACAGTTTCATTTCGAGTATAAAGTTTGTGCCAAGATGTGAGAACCCTAGCGTGTAGAGTTAGTCGTAAGAGGCGTGAGGTGAGAGTTCGTTCAACTCGCGCTGCTGAGTTGGCCTAACTCTACCGAGGATCGTCGTGAGCTACGTTGTGAGTTAGGTCGAGAGGGGGAGGAATTAGTTGCGCATTCATGGCATACTCGTGAATTATTACATTCGTCATTCATACACATTGAAGATAATAAACAATAAAACTTTATTGAATGATGAGTATTACAATGCCATAATACAATAATATGAGTACAAAAGAATGAATGAAGAAGAAAAGAAAATTACATTGCAATATTTCTACCTATACAAAATCCAACCAAATTCTTGAATCTTTAAGTCTTCGAAGTCCTCAAGCCAGAGATGAAGCACCGAGAGCCGAAGGGGGGAACCTTCGGAAATGTTGGCGGTCATCCGAGGTCGTCGAGAATAGAGACTCGAGACCGTTGGAGTCACGCCGTTGCTGTAGGAGGCAAAGATTTCTGAAATCGGTATTTTAAAAATAAAGTTGGTCTTATCGGCACAGTTCTGCCGACGTCCGCAGGGTTAGCCGCGGGGGCAAAATAATGCCGATGACCTAGCTAATTTTCTAGTTTTGAAAATAGTTTGAATAATAACTTTGTTCTTGAAAATGTCCGAGGGCCACGTGACTAAGACCCTCATCGGACAAAACCCTAGCATTTTATATTAGGGATAAAGGAGATGAGAGGAATAGTAAAATAGTTTTATTTTTCCTAAATCTAAAATTACCTCCATGAGTTTTAGTTTGAAAAGAAATTGTTTTTATAAAACAAAAAGGTAGATAAGGCAACAATGGAGATAAGTCAATCGCCCATACAAGGTATTCCAAGCAGCCCACATTTTTAACATTCCAACCGAGCCATCGAGTAAAGGGTTCAGCAGCCAACAAAGTTTATCCCAAGCTGGATAGCTTAGCTCCCAAGGCAACCAAGATAAGTATTGGGCCAGTTCTTTTCGGCTTAAGCTTCTCCAGAAATGGCTTAAGCTTCTCTACCCACAGAAGTCAGCGGTGGAAAGAAGCCCCTGAGAAACTGCAGTCCAGTTCTTTTCGGCTTCTGTCGTTTGAGCTTATTGTCTGAGTTGTGTGATAAAAAGTCTGTAATGCCCCTGGACTGAAATTGTGTCCTGACTAACTGACATTTGAGTTATTTCGCACTGTTTTGCCGCAGATATGAGCACCAAAACGATTTCTGAATATCGTAAAGTGCTAAATATTACCAAAAAATAGTGTCACTGTTAGTTGAGAACAATTCAAATAAAAGGAAGGTTATAATATTTTCTTCCCAACAAAAGGGGCCGGAGCAGGGGCCGGAGCAGGGGCCGGAGCAGGGCCGGAGAAGGGGTGGAGGGTGGCGGATCTCGGGGCCGGAGCAGGGGCCTTGATGCGACGAAGGTGGAGGTGATCCGGGCGGCTCAGGGTCGACGGAGGCCGGCAGGTGCTCGGGGGAGCCCGGCGGCTACTCGGGGTGAGGGAGGCGGGTGCACGGGATCCGAGCGGGGCGGCGAGATCCGGAAAGGACGGGGCTCGGGGTGGGCGACGGAGAGGAGATCGGGGCGGCGAGGTCAAGGCGGAGACGGAGGTCGGGCTTGGGGGCGAGGCTCGAGGGCGACGGCGGCGGTGGGAGCTCGGGAGGCGACGGCGGCGAGGGGAGCGACGGAGGGAGCCCGGCCAGCTGGATCTCGGCGGCGAGGGCGGCGCTCGGGGTGGCGAGATCTGAGAGGAGGGCGGAGGACGGGCCGGGAGGGAGAGGCGGGGAGGCGCTCCGGTCGGGCGGATCTCGGGAGGCGGCGGGCTGCGGGGAGGACCGGGGGAGACGGCGGCGGCGAAGGACCGGGAGAGGCGGCGGGGGCGGGGGATGCGAGCGGGGCGCAGGAGAAAAGCGGGAGCTGGGAATGGGGAAAGGAGCTGGGGAAAAAATTAGAAGATCTGAACCGGTACGCGGTGGCAGTTGTGTGTAAATAACAGAGCAAGTTGAAGGGTAAAGTTCAATTAGAATAAATGAGAAGCTCGGGAAGCTGCTATTTGGCAGCTTATTTTCACTACACAGGAGGGGGCTTAAGCTGTGAATTTAAGCTATTGATAAATTTTGTGTTCTTTTGGACTTAAGCTTAATTTCACCTATAAGCCTCTCTATAAGCCAAAAAGAACTGGCCCATTAACTAACAAGTTCACGTGAAATGGCAGCCCAAGTGAAATATCAGTCAATCCTTATCCAGTAGCTGTAGACCAAACAAGAGAATGTAACAGCCGTAGCAAAGATCAACAGGAGGTGGCAAAACTAGTATCAAAGAAGCCATAAGGAGCCCAGCTCAAATAACAGCATAAGGCAGCCGAGTAGGGTTTGTCCAATAGTAATAGTTACCACCATTCCCAAACACCCCCAATAGTGGCCGAGCAAGAACAAGAGGATCAGCTGGAGCACTAGCCGAGAGGGAGAGGGAGTAGGCCACCAAGATTAAGAAGAGGAGGATCCCCAGGAGCCATTCCACAAGGAAGCAGGAACCAGGAGGCTTAGAGAAAAGAGCACAGTTAGAGCAAGGGAGGCAAAGACCAACCAAAACAGCCAGGAGCCCAGTTTTACTCGCGTCCAAGCCTACGCGAGGTAAGGTCAAAGTCGTCAGAAGGACTTGACATAAGGCTGACAAAGAGAGGTGACATCGGAGAGAATCCAGGAAAAGGGTTTGACGGATGGAACGGCAGGACTTGTTTAGTCGGAAGATGAGGTAAGGCCTATTAACTGCTCAACAGTGGATGTGACTGCTACACGCGTTGGAAAACACATGTGCGGGCCACATTTTTCCAAGCGAACAAGAAAACATGAAACAGCGAATGTGTCGCAAGGAACATCGTAGGGTATATCGTATACCGCAAAGGACGTCTAGAACTCGAACTAAATGAGGTACCTATCTTGCTACTCGCGGTAAGCGAAATCTAATACCCTAACCTTATAGGTTTAGTCCACATGGTCGATGCCCGGGGGCGCTGTCTTTGGCAGGGCATTAGTGCCACATGCTGACGAGTCTCTTCCACTTAATGCGGTGTTTTCCTTCGCGAGCTCCCACGCTCTTGACGTCATGAGTTGGAAAGGTTGTAGTGTTGGTATCGACCCATTGGTGGCGAGTTTCGACGAGTGTCCTAGATGACGTGACGATGCAATTCTTCTTGATCTTCGGTAGGGTTGGCAAATCCTTGCTTCATCGGTATAGGTCTCGTGGCTTACTTTGCTAGTATAGTCTAAAGGTTTGAAGTAGACGAGAGAATAGGGAAAGTTCTGTGTTTCTCTTGAAGCAACATAGGTAAGAGGGAAACTAAGAGGGGTAAGAGAATAGAACCCACTGTTACAATAAGTTTGGATATATTTTCAAAAATACTATTTATACCTAGTGTTTGTATCTAACGTCCGTGCTAATTAGGGTTAACCTACAGTCAGTATGGCTCTGATACCAAGCTGTGGCGTACCCGGTTTTTAAGCCGGATACTCCCTCGTGATTACTGTATCGGTCCCTGGATCAGTAGCCGATACACACGAGTTAACCTGTATATCATTGTCATACATGCGTAAACAATTAAATAGACCGTTAAGGTCGATAATCTGATACCTGTAGCCCAACGGCTATAAACTTGCAGCGGGAATCTAGCGGAGATGTGGCCCATCAGTGTGCCATACCCGACAGGCAACTGACTGGGGTTACGCCCTAGCTTTCGCGATCGTAAGCTTATCCTCGGATATTGCTGTCTTCTTCGTCTGGCCAAATCAACAAGCCAGGTGAGTACATGGAATGTACTCGCAAGCTATTCCCACAGGAGGAAATATACGGCAATATTTCATGCAGGGAATAGTTCAAGGAATAGCTCTACACTACGTTGCAAGTTGTGCGGAAATGTAAGTTCTTATTCGAAATATGGAATAGTAGATTCAAGAGCATTTTCGAAATCAAAATTTGTCTCTGTCGAGACAACATTCGGTGCTGGATAATTCAGCAGCACAGTCGTCGACTAGAGGCCGGTAGCTCCATCTATCGCCTGTCGTCGACTAGAGACCGGTAGCTCCACCTATCGCCTCGAACAATCTTTACGACCTACCCGCGCTACTGCCTCGCGGCCCGGACTAGGTTTTCTCTTCTGCAGTTCCTCACTACCAGCCTGTAGCTTAAACTGCTCACTGTGGACACATCATGCCCACGTCCTTAATCCCATTTCTCAGTTTTCACAAACAAAACTCAGTCTATCCAGTGTGTGGCCTTACCAGTTCATGTCCATGACCGAGGACGCGGCTATTCGAATAGTTTTTTTTAACCCTCTGCAGAGGTGGTACGGCTTTACCCACACGATGTAGGTCACCCTGGGCATACCGGGCCCAGTATACTACCAGGGCTAGTACAACGAGACCTTTCGCCCATTTTCACGCTAGAGCCGGACCCGCTAGGTGGGTAACCCAACTTTGGCATCCCGGATGTCAAAATGGGACTCCCCTCCTTTGTGTCGGACCATGTTCCACGTACCTTGTAGGACTCTACTGAGCTTTACCCCCACGACGCTGTGAGACTCACGAAGAGCTTTACCCCTACGCAGTCCCGTGGAGATCCTCTAGGGAATCCCGGATCCACCTAGCAATCTCCCTAACTTCCCACGGTTCCGAGCTCCAGCATTAGACGAGGTACCGAGTCAAGTCCTTCCCATAAAGGACATGTGGACGTACGGTAGGGGAACTGATTCAGTGGCACTTAGGTTCGGTCCTTAACTGATTCCAGCAAGACTCCATGTCCAACCATCACCTCAGGTAGCAACCGGCCACCCTACCATTCCGGCCTCAGGTCGCAACCGGCTCCCTACCCTTTTCTGTTTCAAGTAGCAACCGGCTACTCTACCACCTCCAACTCCCCTAGCATTCCTACCCGAATCCAAATCCTCCATCATCTCATTCAGGGTTTAACAAACATTCCTTTTTAAATGGCACATCGGTATGCATTTACAAACCGAGGGTTTTGATCCCAATCCCATCGCATCGATAAAACTTAGTTTTTACTACAGCAGGGCTAAGCGGGGCTATCGCCTATATTCCTAATTAAATTGCCAATCGTCCAATGATCAACACTTAATACTAGGGTTACAAGGATATGGTTTATCGGACCTAAGTCGTGCATTTAATACGAATAGCTAGGTCTACATAAAATAATAATTTTTCCCACATAGCATGCAATTTCGTAAACAAAATACTTAACTTCACAAATATAGGATTTCAACATGGTCAAGGTGGGAATGCTTGCCTGGCAATTTTGGCCGAGTCTCGAGCTTGGATTCGATACGACAGTTGTCCGAATTCCTTCGCGCGCTATTTCGTAACGTCGTATCTACACGTCGGAGAGCATTGAATAAACAACGATGCGAAAAGATCTAAACAAGAATCAAATATACACTCATGAATTCTTAGAATACATGACCTGGACTTAAATGTTTATTAGAAGGTTTTTAAAGCAACGAGGAGAGCTCTATTTCACATGAAGCAACGGTCTCTTTTAGAACCGAAAACCCTGGCCTATCTGATTATTAGAACATTAGTAGCTTAGGTCGTCTTGGTTCTCGTATCCTTGTTGCTCAGAGGGTAACTATTGCGGTCAAAAGATTTTGGGAAGGTTTGTTAACAAAGCTTTTGAGACAATGTTTTGAGGTATAGTCATTTGAGGGTTATGGTTTATCTATGGTTCCATTTTTATTTGCAACAGGGAGGCGATAAGGACAGTGCGAAGAGATTTTTGAAACTTGGGGTGGCTTTGAAGAACATGGCAAAGCCCAGATTTCCTTGTCGGACGCTGTGCATATTAGGGTTTACTCCTGACTTTTGGACTACGGCATATACTGCATGTCATTTAGCCCTTAATGTAACACTTGGGATTTCAAAATATTTTTGAGCTCAGAGGATGAATTAGGTTTGGAAATATATTAGGTGGTGAGTTGAAATGTCCCGATCCTACTTTTCAAGATGTATATGTTTCGTAGTATGGGTTAATTGAGTACTACAAATGCCTTAGGATGCTCAGGGAATGCAAGATTTTTTTTGTTAGCGTTTCCTAAATTTTGCATATATACAGCATGCGTGCTAGTTAGAAAAAAGGGAACTAAACCCTAAGCTTATTCCTCACTGCTTTAGCATGAACAGATTTGAGAACCGGCTAAACCAGTGAAGCTTGATTTGATTAAAGGAGACCGGAGGAGAATTTGGGGGAGGGGAGAGGGTGACGTTGTTATCACACTCTGGAAATACGCCTTTGGTGTTGGGGAGGTGAAGAATGGAGAGGTCCCTGGTAGGATTACGTCTTCTGGGAAGGGAAGACGTCATGTATGGCAAGTAGAGGGGCTATGTGTTTTTAAAAAGGGGTGGCGTAAACTTAAGACAACGCCTCTACTGAGCTAACCGTGGCATGAGGCAGATTCAACCGGTGGCTCACCTATTTGGGGATTCACAGCAAAGGGAAAGGGGGCATGCGGATCTCCGTGGTGGCGACGGTCGGAGGTGAGAGCCGGCGGCAAGGGGCACAGGCGACGGCGGCGGACGGAGGAGTCCCTGGCCGACATGGTGGTGAGGGCGCTGGTCGCGGTGGGGTCAGACGCTTGTGGCGGCGATGTTCAGTGAGCCTGGCCATGCTGGTGTCGTACTGTCGCGGGGGAGGAGCTGCAGCTAGTGATGGCGCCAGTGCTCCGGTGGTGATAGGTGGCGGCGCCTGGAGCGGTGGCGGGCGGCAGGAAAGGGGTCTCAACGGCGGCACGGATTCCATCAGCGGCAACCAAGGGGAGGAGCGGACGCGGGCCAGCTCGGCCATGGCGGAGGCAGAGATGGCGAAGAGGTGGATGGGGAGCTCGCCGGCGGCAGATCTGAGGGGTCAACGCTGTCGGCCGGAGTTGTAGCGGTAGCGGTGGTTGGCCCTCACCCGGGGGGCGGCGGATCTGGAGTGTGGCGGTCAACGACTTGGGCGGCGTCCACCGGCGTTGAGCTACGGCACAGCAAGACCCGAGGGACGGGAGCGGTCGACCGCGACCTCACTAGTATGCAGGTGGTGGCCGAAGCTTGGGGAGTGGGGTGCTGGTGTTGCTTGCGGTTGGGATTGGTGGGGATTTGAAGCAGCCTCGCTTGAAGAATCTGAGAGGAGGAAATGGGGAGGGCGAGGGAAGCTGAGGCTGGAGCTGCTCGAGTGGAGGGGGGGTTAGCGAGTAGGCGCGGTGAGGAGCTCCAGGGCGGACTGGGGAAGCTCAGAGCAAGAGGGGGAGGAAGGCAGCAGATGGGCAGCTCAGGGAGTTGCTCAGCTTGAGGAGATGTGGAGCTTGAGCAAGGAGGAGTCAAAGGGAGGGGGCTCGGTCACCAACGGAAGGACAAAGGCGATAAGGACGCTGGCCCGTGGTGCTGCTACTACAGTGTAGTTAGGCACCGAAATTCAGAAGAGCTGAATGCGTGGCGACGGGAAACACGGGAACACTGGCTGGTCATGAGGGAGAGAGAGAAAGAATTTACTTCTACCGAGCTATTTTCGTCTGCTTTGTGTCGTCTGCATGCACAAAGCAGCTTGCGAAGGAACTGATTCTCAACAGCACTAGGGTTTTTATTATGATTATCTATGCGTGCACACCTGAGTAGATAGAGTACCTATATGTGCTTGCATCCCATTGAGTTGGAGAGGGTCACGCGGAGAAAGGCTGGGCTGGTTTTGATGAGATAATGCTTTGCACGTGCTTACACGTATACACATATGTGACTAGTTGGTTCACCACGTGAAAAGGATTTGCATTAAAATGTCTGCTAATACAACTAATAGGATGTAGAAGAAACTAATTCCTAAGTATAGAGTCATTATGCCGCAGGTTACTCGCACTTGAAGGTAGAGGGTGACGGTGTATTTCGTTGATTAGTCTGACATGCCTTAATATTAGGAGGGCGTTCTTCCTCGGACATCTCTATTGGGTGGCGTCAATGGGGTCAGATAGATCAACCAGTGTAGGAACGTCGAGCATTCAGAAATCCCAGAACACAAGGACAAAGAACTAGGGTTTTCGACCTTTCCTTAGCTCGAAAGAAGCGCGTTGGAATTTTAAGTGTATATGCCACATATGTTTGAAAATTACGCATATATGGACTGGCGATGAGGTTAGGTTAATCATGGGAGGTCGTGGTCGGCTAGGTTTTGGGGAAACATCATCGGCACACTCATATATATATGCATGGAATGGTGGCAGAACTAACGATGGGTTAGGGTTTTAGATGGAATTGGATTCAAATAAGAAGAAAGGAGTCGGGAGTTCGGATCTAGGGTTTTGGAGTGCAGCAAGGTGGGACAGGAACACGGAACTTGTGATAAGGCCTTTATCTCGGCTTAGGACGTGCTAGTGACGGGGTACCGTCGATGCGATGGTGTATATGGCGCAGGTGTCGAACTAGGGTATTATTGCGTTAGGGTTTTAGCGCTTAAACCAAAAGCAGTATATATGTGCCTATATTCATGATATAGCTTGGCGAAGTAGGTGGCAAAAAGATCATGTCATTCGGAACGAGTTTAGGGC
Organism: Stipa capillata; assembly: GCA_019208055.1. Taxonomy (NCBI): domain Eukaryota; kingdom Viridiplantae; phylum Streptophyta; class Magnoliopsida; order Poales; family Poaceae; genus Stipa; species Stipa capillata. Next base: position 155,958 of record JAGXJF010004981.1, read on the forward strand.
ATGTATATGTTTAATTTTAGCCAGGGTATCGTGTAGTAATTAGCCGTAGTCGCGGTCTAGGTTATTCCGAGTCTGTGCGTGTGTGGCGGGGAGGAGGGCTAGCACAGCGGAGAAGATGTTGCCGTGGTACTGCCGCGGTAGGGGGAAAGACTTGCCGCGGTAGGGAAAAGGAATTACCGCGGTGGAAATCGGCTGTCGCGGCGGGAAGGAACAGCGGCGTGACATTGCCGCGGCAGGGGAGGGGTTGCCGTGGCAGTGGCATGGCAGCGACGGTAGCTGCTGTGAGATGCCGTGGCGGGGAATCGGTGGCACGGCAGAGGCTTGTCGCGGCATGAACGGCTTGCTGCGGCAGAGAAAGATAGCAATGGCGGCGGCAGAGGCCTTGCCGTGGCAGAGGAAACGGGCAGCGGTAGTTGCCGTGGCAAGAGCGTGGCAGCGGCATCGGCTGCCATGGGCTGTCGCGGCGGAGCAAGTTGGCTGTGGCAGCTGTTTCAGGCTGTCGTGGCGGGGACGCGAGGGCGAATGGTTTTAGCTTGACTAACTTTAGGGTTAGAATGATTTGATATTAAATTCTATTCCGATGTTCTTCGGTTCGTGTTATTCATCAAAAAGTTTTTGAAAGCCCTAATTTTCGGGTTTTGGAAATTCAGGGTGTGACAAACCTACCCCCCTTAAAAGGAATCTCGTCCCCGAGATTCAGATAGATTAGAAGGAGAACAGGGGCAGGGTTGCCTGGTCTTCCGTTGCAAAGCATCTTCATAGCTCCAGTGCAGGTTCTTCATTCAAACTCTCGTAACTACCCCCCTTAAAATTTAGTGGGTTTATATACGTTAACATGAAGTATCGATCTCGTTCTTGTTCTTCGGTGGTCGTTATTCCCTTAAGGGCTAGTGTTGTCCTGTCGGTCCTGATGTGGCAGTGCCCATTTGCTCCTTGTCCTGAGTGCATATCCTCTCGAGCATTGTAGCGGTGCAGATGATTGGCATTGGTCGGCCATCGTCGGAGTGGGGGGTCCGGTGCTAGGAGCATCTCGTGCCCGTCTCGAGTGCTGGCTTTCTGCAAAGGAGATCTGGCGTGCTGCTGGCGGCATGATTGTTTCTTGAGTGGCTGGTTGGCACCGCATGTGAGAACCCTAATTCTAACGCTAGTCGAGAGAGGTGTGAAGTGGAAGTCGTGGAGCAACTCGCGATGTCGAGTTGATCCGAACCTATCGGGCTACGTTGAGAGTTAGTCGAGAGGGGGAGGAAGTGGTTGTGCATTCACATGTCATCCGCATCATCGCATGTCATTTAGTACTCGTGCATGGTAAACACAATTGAAATTAAACTTTATTAGTTAAAGGAATAATACAATGTCATTGGTAAATATAATTGAAATTTAACTTTATTAATTGAATAAATATTACAAGTGTCATAATACAATATGTTACAAATGAATAAACAGAAAAGAAAAGAAATGGAAATTACATAATGAATCAATTCTACCTATACATCAATCTAAACTCTAATTCTTAGATCTTTGGATCTTCGAAGTCTTCAAACCCTGAGTCGTCGAGGACACCGAGAACCGAAGGGAGAAATCCTTCGGGAATGTTGGCGATCATCCGAGGTCGTCGAGTAGGGGCACTCAAGACCGTTGGAATCACGACGTTGCTGTAGGAGGCAAGGGTTTTAAAATAAAGATGTTCGGAAATGATTTTGAAATAGAATTGGTCTTATCGGCACAATTCCGCCGACATCCGCGGGGTTAGCCGCGGGGGCAAAAGAGTGCCGACGACCTAAATACTTTTCTAATTTCAAAAATAGTTTTGAAAATGTTTTAGTTTTAAAAATGTCCGAGGGCCACGTGGCTAAGACCCTCGTCGGACAACTTAACCTAATATATTACATATGGAGAAAAGGGATGAGAGAAGTATGAAAATAATTTTTATCTATCCAATACTACTTTGCCTCCATAATTCTATTTTTGGAAAAGAAATTGTTTTGCAAACAAAATTGAATGAGACAGTCGTCCATCAATAGTTACCCAGCCAACTATGCTGCTGACCAAAGTCAATTTCCTTAGTATACAAGGCAACCAACAAATATCAGCCGAATAGCACATCCAGCAGTTCTTGCATATAATCTGAACCGAGGCATCAGGTGTGAACAAGGCATCAAGAAAGGCAGCAGTAAAAGAAATATCTCAGCCAAGATATTTCAGCTCAAAGAAACTTTAACTAAAGTTTCTTAACCAAGAAGCCAACCAAAAAATTTAAAGGATAAGGCCATGGGGCATTCGGGAGTATTACCAGGAGAGTAGAGAAGCTTGTAGAGGAAAAGGGCAAGACCTTAAGGCAGAGGAGCAGTAGTATACTACCACCCCACGTACACTTCAGGAGCTAACCGAAAACCCCAGCAGCAGCAGCAGCAGCCATACTCAGAGAGCAAGAGGCCACTACAGAGGAACATTCGGAATTAAGATCTAGGAAGATAAAGTCTGGAGCACAACAAGGCCACCAAGGAGAGGAGAAGGATCAGCACGAGTAGAGGAGGAGCAAAGAAAGGGATCTAATCCTACCTCATCCAGACTAATTTAGAGTAAGGGTTAAACTTAACACCGCAGAACCTCTATACCCATGCATTCTAGCATGTTAATCAGGACCCTCAGAATCAATTTGTCGTCACAGAAACCTTATGAGAAAATTTGATAGCATCTGTTCTTATAATCTTGGGCTACAAGTTCTCAAATAAGTTTCTCAGATCTTAGGTTCATCATCGGGTTTCGAATAGGCAGCTTAGTACAGTACTCTGTTCTTATCAGTTAGCATCGCAGGTTCTTAAACAAAATCATCATAGGGTGTAAACAAGGCAACATATAGGCAGTAGTGTAGTATCTGTTCCCTCAGTTAACCAACTGATTTTAGATATACAAAAGGGAAGCATCAGACAGCAGCTAAGAATCAAGTGCAGTAGCCTGTTCTTATTATCTTCCTCAAGTTCTTCCTTAGAAATCATCACACTAAATTAAGGCAATCAATAGGCAGCATAGTTGTGTGAGCATGCACCATACATCAGTGCTCCAAAAAAATTATGAAATCACATTAGGCAACTCGAAGGAGTAACCTTCTTGGTATTTCACAAAAGGCTATACCTTAGAACACTTAGCTAAGATCATGTGCAGCAGATGTTCTTACCAGTTTGGAAATGCTAGATCAAAGGTAGCAAGTGTAGAATCTGTTCTTCAGTTTAATAGCTAATGGAGGCACACTCATGATTTTAGGCAGAAATCAATCAATCACCACACAAACCTAACAGTTGAATCATCAAATAACCAATTGCACTGGAATCAAACCCAATGTTACAGATCATGAATAGGAAGGAAGAAATCAAGAAAATCAACGGAGGCAAAAACCCTAGAAATGGGGAATTGGATGAAATTGAAGGAGTAAGAAGGGGAGTAGGGGAGTAGTTTACTGAAAAGGAGTGAGTCAAGCTGCGTCGGTCTCCGGTCCATGGCTCGCCGTCGGCGGGAATGGGACCCGACGGAGCCACGGCGGACCGAGGCTACCACGCCGGGCCACGCGACTTCCCGGGCAGCAAGCCAAGGAGAGGAGGCGGCGGCGCCATTGGCGGGGCCAATGGAGGCTGAGCTCAAATCTCCGGGGCCATAACCGAAGCAGCGCCGGGGCGGAGCACCGGGCTGGCACCGGACCCAGGCAAGGCCAACGGCGGCGGAGACGATCAGGCGGCGTCCGACCGGGGCGGCGTCAAGGGGAGAGTCAGGCTAGGCGGAGAGGGCCGCCGGCGACGACAGACGCCAGGCGGAGGCGGCCGAGAGCCACGGCGGCGGCGCAAAAAGGAGCGGGGGACTTAGGCGCTGGCGGCACGGGTGAGTGAGGGAGTGTAAGAGGGGGGAATTAGGGATTTTTCGGTTGAGAGAGAGAGAGTGTGAAGTTGGAATCAGGGTTGGGTTAGGGTAGATAAGATTAGGTTAGGTTAGAGTGATCTAGGGCTTGGGCCATTTAGGCCTGTTTTAGAAGTAATTAAAGAAAAAGGAAAATAAAATAATAATGAAATAAAATAGAAATGAAGTTTTAAAATGAATTACCACAATTTTCTTAGAAGAGGAGAATGAAGGAAAGCAAGGAATTGATGTGTATGTGTATATAGATGTACACATGCACATATGTGAAAAGTAAATTGAGATTGAGGATTTCTTAAATTAAAACATTTCCCTCTTAAAAGAGAAAATGGAATAAAAACTAAGAAAATGGTTAAAAAGGTGATTGAAAATATATATTTTCTTACTCCGGAAGTTCCGATCCACATCGGAAGTTCCGATCCAGGAGTCGGAAGTTCCGATTTTTCCAGAGCGTTCGAAATTGGGGTGACTTCGGAACATCCGGTAAGGTCGGAACTTCCGATATTTTTACACCGAAACCTCCGATCTGACTGTGTTTTGCTTAACTTTTCTCAACCCATTTGTCGATTGCTTTTCCGCTGCATTCCTTGATTTGAACACAATAGCTAATCAATAGTTTTGTGTTCTAATCTTGAGAAGAAATTTTTAGTTCGACATTCACCCCCCCTCTGTCGGAAGCCACCGATCCAACAAGTGGTATCAGAGCAAGGTTTGCTCTTTTTGTGATCTTCACCGATCTTTGAGCATGGCTTCCAATTCGAGTTCCTCTTTGGATTCTTTGAGTACATGCTCCCTTGATTTTTTGGCCGATGATATGATTCGTGAGCTTTCTCTTCGGGAGCTCAGAAAGAGGGGAGGTTCCCGTTGTGATTTGTGTGGGGGGCTTGATCACTTGGTTTCTGGTTGCCCTCTTGAGAATGATGAGAGGCTTATGACACTCTTTGAAGAGTTGGCCTCGGAGGATGATCATGACGCGTGCGTGACTCTACCACTCGAGGATGATCTCTACATCAAGATGAGCAAGGTGAGCAAAGAGTTACTTGTGAATTCCTTTGTTGCTTGCTATAGAAAATGGTCTTCCTCTAAGTCCCTAGTGAAGTTTAAGAATGAAATGCTAGATGATATCACTAGGTCTTGGGATTCTTTATATGCTGAATACCAATTGGTTAAGTCAACTTCTTCCCTCCCATGTGGTATTTGTAAATGGAGGGGTAAAGAAAATGAAACCTTGAAAAATTCTCTAGCATACTTGAAATCTGAAATTCAATCACTACAATCCAATGCGTCTATGTCATGTGACTCTTGTGTTGCCTTACATGATGAGATTGACAAGCTTAGAGTTGTGAATGATAAACTTGTTGCTAAGCTTGCTTGTACTAGTATTGAGATAGGCATTAGTGAGTCCTTGGCTAGTCTTGATTGTGATTCCCTTACTAGCATGATAGCTGAAAATAAGGTATTGAACCTGTCCCTCTCCACATGTGTTGATGAGCAAAAAACTGCTAATAAGAAAAATGAAAATCTGAACTTGCTTTATTCCACATGTGTTGAGAATCTAGAGAATGCTAGGACTGAGCTTGATCGTGCTAGAAAAGTTAATGATGATTGCCTAGTTTCTTTAGATGTTTCTTCTAGTCATGTTGATCATATTGCTATATCTCATGACATGATTGCATCTTCGATTTCTTGCACCTCTTGCATCTTGTTGAGAGAGGAAGTTGATGCTTTGAGAAGTGTGCGCAATGATATGAGCGTCAAGTCTTGTGACTCTTGTACTATTCTTCGCTCCAAGATTGATGCCTTGAGAGTTGCACTTTCTTCTTTGCAATCAGAGTGTGTTCCTTCTTGTGAGTCATGTGGTCTTGGCAGTTGTGCCGTTGCTTTGGGAGATGCTTCTTTGGCTAGTGCTCCTTTTGATATTGCCCAAGGGTCGTCTAGCGGCGGAGGTGTTGTTGCTTTGGATGGTTCTCTCAAGAAAAATTATCATTGCACCTTTTGCAAGAGAGATGGGCACATCGTGGAGTTTTGTTTTCGCCGTGCCAAGTGCACAAGGCGTGACCGTGTTCGGGCTAGGAATACGCATTGCCGATCTCATGGCATGTGTGCTTCTAACTCCAACACGAGTCTTTGTGGAGTCAGTGATTCTTCTTGCTTGTCCCAAGGGACTTCTCATTTGAGCAAGAGTGGTACTTCGTCCTCACAGACTTTGCCTCCTAGTAGGCCACTCTACCACTGCTCATTTTGTGAGAAGGATGGGCATATTACTGATTTCTGCTTTCGACGACTTCGAGAGAAGCGTCATTGTTGTGCTCGTGGCATTAGGGATATTCAGCGACACCATTTGTTGAGTGTCTCTAATGCATGCACGAGAGTTGAGCCTTTTGATGGCTCAGAGAGACGATGTGGTATTAGTTCTCGAGATTCAGTTGTTACCCATCGTGTTCAATTGGAGTCTGTTCGCCGTTCTTTTCGGGAAGATCCTTGTTTTCCCTTTCAAGGCATTCCTCCTCGGCGAGACAGATTTAGGAAGAGTCGTGAGGTTTCTTCTTTGCCTGTGTTGCATGCTAACCGCACGCACGCTGTTCCTCCTTCCACACGAGTGTCTCAGTACTGGATTGCAAAGACTTTGCTTTCTAACCCCAGTACCGAGACACGTTGTATTGTATCTACTGTGTAGGTGCCGGGACACGGGTTGGAGAACATGAGCTTACTAGATCTTGATCTCCTTCCACACTTGATCAAGACATCAATAGTTCTCCAATTCCTCTTATGGCCTCAAAGAGACATGTACGACTTGGTTGTGTTTTCACCTACTTTGTGAGCTATTCTCTTATCCTCATGCCATGTTTTTCAATGTATATATTGTGGGCATGTTGTGCTTTCATGTTGGCTCATTTTTGGTCTCTTGGCATGTGTTATTCATGTTACATATCTTGTCATGCCATTCTTTACACACATCCACATATATTGTAGCATGTGTGGGGCTTCACTTATATCTATGCCATGCTACTGGTTTATTGTTACTTGTGGAGGTGTGTGTTCTTATCCACCTGTCTGGCATGATTACTTCATGTTCATACTTATAATTGATATCATGGTTTTGCCCTTGCTCATATGCTTAATACTTCATCAATTGGAATTACATGTTGAATGTTGCCATGTATGTTTGTTCTTCCAATTGGTATTCATGAGTCATACCTTGTAGCTTGTTCCCATAATTGTTATGTTGCATACATTCTGGGGTTTTGTAGCTATAGGGTGTGTAGGGCATAGGATAGGTGGTTTGGTTACTTTTCTTTTGCGATCAAGCGTGTGTTCACGAGTGTGTTTTTCTTCGACTTGTTTTCTCACCTCATGTCTCTAGGTTGCTCCTTCTCCTCTGATACTCTATCTTTATCTTAGGATGTGCTGATGATTAGATGGTTGAGTCCTAAGGATCTTGTGTGGGGAGTTGTGAGCTTTGTTAGTTGTGAGATTCATTGACCTAGAGACCATACGTTGTAGGAGTGTTTCTCCGATCGGTTGTGTGTTGCCATCTTCACTCCTTTCTCGTCCTCTTCTTATTGCTAGCCCTATGATGTGAGGACAGTGAAGTGATTCCTTTTCCTCTTACAAGCTTTCCAGTCGATTTTCATTTGAGATTTCTTTTGGGGCTAATGGGCTTGTATTGAGGGGGAGTTTTTGTCGTGCTTGTACCATATTGTATCATATTGCATCTTGCATCATGTATAATATATCATGGTTACAATTGGTACTATTAGAGCTTTGATTATTACCCATTGATGAAATGATACTCTGTTTGTCATTGCACCTTGTCATGCCATGATTCATTGTTTAGCTAGTCTTGTCATGTCTTGACATGTGTGATTTAGTGATTTCTAGCTAGACTTGTTAAGAACTTACACTTCTAAAGGTATATTGTGGATCATGTGGCAATTTTGCTTCTTAGGTTTATCCTCTCATAGCCATGCTGAATCTTGAATGCTTAGTATGTCTTTGATAGTCACATGAATCTAGAATTGAACTTTCGAACATCCTTTGGTTGAACCTTGCGCGACCGTGTGTGTGTGCAATTTTTGCTTGCCACGTTTTTGCACGTCACAATTACCCAATTGTCTTTCGGAATTGCCCTCTATTGTACTTTAGGGGGAACACGAAATTCATTGGAAGGGGTAGGCTTGCTTATTGTCGGATTGCCCATACATTTTGGGAACCGTCTTTGCTAGTCACACTTGCACAAGTGTTTTTAAGAATTGCACCTACAAGTGCTATCAACAAAACTGCAAATGTGCAAGTGTGGGGTGGCTACCCTAGGGTATGCTCTAGCGTTGATGTTCTTTGTAAGTCGCTAGGTCCCATTGGAAAACGTAAGAGTTCTTTTAGAGTCATGTTGATTATCCTTGCTATGCTTAGTATGATAGATGAAGCTTAGTTGTTTGAGGCTCTCTAGTTGCGATTTGCCATATGTGAAATCTATACATAATTTGAATATGAATCAATTGGCTTTATCTTGTGCTAGCTCTTTACTACTTCATAGATATCTTGACATGATTTGAGTAGCACATGTGTGCATAGCTTGGTGACAATTTTATCAATGTTGTCAATCTTGGCAATTTTTCAATTGGTATCCTTTTCTTTGGATAATTCTCAAAGCTCGCTAAAAATTAAAAAAAAACAAAAAATTTCCATTCCATTCCATGTATACATGCTTACTCTTGATATTCTATCATTGCATAGTCAAAGAGGGAGAAATAGTAGTATCAATCATACTTTGACATGTTGTTTTGTAAGAGAGGCATGTGTGTGCATTTTTGAACTTGATCTCGAATGGATTTTACTTTGAGATGGAGTAGATCATAAATGCATTGGTTGTAGGAGTGAGGGGGAGTTTCATCGCATATGTTAAGCCTTCACTCACATTTTGGATCTTACTTTTATTGACATTCTCTTGGCCCGATGCTTGTTTTTCTCTTTCTTATGTCTCTCCATGCATCATTTGAGGGGGAGTTTGTTCCCTTGATGCTTATATTGCCAAAGGGGGAGAATAATTTTGGGAGAATAATGTTAAATCAAGATAATAGCAATTGTTGGGGGAGAAGAATGAAAAAGGGGAGTTTAGAGTTTATGTACGTGCATTTACTTGCAATGTGCTTAAATGAATAATGAGAGCTAAAAAGAAGTGGGATCAAGTGCAAAATGGGTTAATCAAGCGAGGGGAGTTTCGTTGATCAAGGTCATATAGTCATTGCACATGTACATTTGGACCTTGGGCGAGCTTGAACACTTCTTTTTAAGAATTTGGATAGGTTGTGAAGCTTGAGTGTTTGTTGCGCCTTTTGTCGTGCTGCATCACAACTTGTCTTGTGTGTTCACTTGGCCATATGTTGCTTTCTCTTTAATTTGGGCCAAGTGTGAAATCTTGCAACTCATTTGCTTTTCATCTTCAATCAACTCCATTTTTTTGACTCAATGTAATTTTAAAGAGGGTTGGCAATATATTCATCAAGGGGGAGATTGTAGAACCTAGGGGGAGTTGTGTCTGAATGGCTCATATGTCGTAGTGCTTCCCTAGGATTTAGATGATGAACATATTGTCTAGTCTTTATTGAGTTTGGAGTTGTGCTTGAGTGTTGCAAGAATTCAAGCTTTTCAGAACATCTGGTTTTGTATCCAGAAGTTCTGTTTTGATCGGAACATCCGGTTTTCTATCCGGAACATCCGATCTAATCGGAACTTCCGATCCAGCTTTCGGATGTTCCAATCAACTTTCACGTTTGACCATGTGTTGATTGATGAACTCGAGTTTGGTCAATTTGTCTCGTGAAAATTGTCTAGAAATCCCAGTGTGTTTGGGTAGGTGTCTCGGTGGTTCTGAGATGTTGTGCTCGTGGTTGAGCTTTTGTTCTGGGAATTGGAGCTTTTGCAGTTTGGGATTAATTGCAAAGTCCAAGAGTTTAGAGTTAAAGTTTTTATCATTTTGTCTTGGTAAAAAATGATAGGATGAATTGTTTGGACTAACTTGGGTCAAGGAGAAAATCTTGTGCTTGCAACGCTTTGCTTGGTCTATTGTGTGCAAGTGCGAGTTGGGTGCGGCGATGGTTCGGCCACGTGGGACCGGCATGAAGCTTGGAGGGCAGAGTTGCGGTCAAGGAGATGGCGACGACATCGTGCGGCTTAAAAGCATGTACGCGGAGGACAAGGAAGCGGTTGGAGCCAAGTCGTGAAGACCAAGTTGAGTCTTGGGGGCGTTTTGGGAAAAGCGCCAAATCCACCAAGAAGCTTTTCAAGAAACCGCGGCGGAGGCGCCCGAGGAAGCGGTTTAGGGATTGCTTAGGGTGGAAGGAAAATCGGATAGTGGCTAAGCTAGCTAGATGCTTTGTGATGCGTGCTAGTTAGGCTAGGCCCATAGGGCATTAAGGCCCAAGTGGTGAGGGGGTTTGTCCCTCCCACTATAAATAGGTGTCAAGGGGGTGTTTACCTCCTTGAGCTCTTTGCTATCACTTTGTAAACCCTAGGAGAGGGAGAGCTGCACTAGAGAGTGCTTTGGCCTAATCATGAGAGGCTTTTAAACCCAAGAAAACCCACGAAAATTCAATACAAAAAGATTTCTCCAATCCCTATGTGTTCTTGAGCTATTCTCTCTATTAGCTTTTTGATTTTCGTTCTCTTGCTTTTCTTGTGAGTTGATTCTTGATATGGCAAGTTAGTGATGGAGTAATCACGTCCTATTTGATTCCATCCTAGCATATCCAAGAAATCAATCTCTTTTCTCATGTTTTGAGTTTGCTTGAGGGAGAAGAAAGAAATTGGGGTTTTGCATGTGATACGATCGGAGGTTTGTTTCTTGAGGTTTGTTTGGTGGAATAGATTGCTAGGACGTGTGAGATGTTTCTATATTGATTGCATATCAAAATTCCTCACAAGTCCTAAGAATCAATTGATTTGATTTCGTGCAAGTCTTTCCTCTCATTTGCTCTTGGAACAGTTGTTAGTAAATTGGGGTTTTCTCTCAGCACAGATGAGCTTTTGAGGTGATTCCAATTGGAACAGCTCCGTAAGTCTTTTGTCTACCTCTGTGCAAAATTTCATCCAATTCCGTTGGGTGGATCAAAATCTGCGAACGTTTTACTGAGCGACAGTCTGCTGTTTTTTCAAAACCGGAAGTTCCGATCAAAACAGAACTTCCGGATACAAAACCAGATGTTCTGAAAAGCTTGAATTCTTGCAACACTCAAGCACAACTCCAAACTCAATAAAGACTAGGCAATATGTTCATCATCTAAATCCTAGGGAAGCACTACGACATATGAGCCATTCAGACACAACTCCCCCTAGGTTCTACAATATATAAATGCATAAGGTTAATGCAACCAATGATCAATTGTGTTCAAGGGCCGTAGCGATCGCGCATACCACATACCCTGTATGGGCGGGGCTGAGCCGAAGTACCTTTGCCCTAGGTTCATACTCCCCTGGGAACGCAAGACCTCGGTGGTGGGATCGGCTACCGGGAAGGTGGTTTGGCCATAGGGCTACCCACAGTTGTTGATGTGGTTCGGCCATAGGGCTGCCCACAATGTATTCAAGTGGTATTAGCCGCCGGGCTAGCCACAACTTATTGAGCAAGTGGTATTAGTCGCCGGACTAGCCACGTCTTATTTGAAAAGGTGGTATTGACCGTTGGGTTAGCCACAATTAAATTGGATACCGGTAGTCCTGTACGGACTACAACGCGGAGTATGGCCGAGCAGGCGGTGAAAAGGCTTTGTGATCGGGGGAATGTGAATGAGCCTTGCAAACTCGGACACATGACCAAGTTCTTTTGTGGGTACAGTTGCGCACCTCTGCAGAGTGTATAGAATTGTGGCATTGTCACTCCGTGTTCCCGGTTGGAACTGCAAACCCGGCAAGAAAGGGATTCATCGGGAATCCTAGCAGCTTGTGAGACATGAGATCATTAGTCTCTTTAATTAAAACTTGACTCTCTTACCTTCTCCAACTGCATTGCTTTTGGGAGAACGTTGCCGTTCTCAGTAGATAGTGCATCAAACACCTCTTTGCTATTTCTGGACTTGTTGAGTACCTTCCGTACTCATCCCTCTATCTTAATTCCTTGATTAGACTGTGAGCCGACGGCCGAGCAGGAGATCGTCTACGTCGAGGTCGATGAAGAAGAAGCTGAAGAACCGACACCGGCAAAGGAGGAGGAAGGCGTGGACTACTACTACGACTACCGCGACAACAACACCGCCGAGTAGATTTAATAGGTCGAGTCAAGGAGAGTTGTAGAAAAGTCTTTTGCTGTAACCAAACGATAACGGTTTTAAATTTCCCGTACTTTTGGGAAACAGTTGTAATATTCTATGTTGTTCTTCGAGTTTGTAAATTAAGTATTGTAACATATGGACCGCTGCAATGCTTCTGTCGTGCTACTCTGTGTGATATGTACAGTCGAGAAGGCACTTCGTCTGTGCGTATCGCCGCACCGCAGTTGGGGCAATTGTTAAGCATCAGCGGGGAGAAGAGGGAAATAGCAGTTAGATGAGAGGGAAACCCCAAGTTTTTAATCAGTGCACACAACAAGAACACCTAGCACCCAATAATAGCATTAGGGTCGCATGACCCATTGGAAACTCCAATAAAACAACACAAGGATTAACATGACACGTAGCCATGTGTTTACAAGTGCATCAAATAGGCCAGTCTGATTGCCGAGAGGCATCAGGCCGAACACAACAGCGAAAATCAATGCAACGTAAACGCACAAACAACCGAACACATTGAGCTGGATAACCCAAGCTCGACACGCATCTTCGTTCTGACCTAGCTCTGGGTTAGGGGCCTGAGGCGGAGCGATTTCTTCCTGGGAATTCTGACTCTCCAGTGGGGTCGGAGCGCGCTGAAATGTGGTGTTGCGTCTGCGGCGGCGGGCGCCTTCTTCAGCTGCAGATGCTTTTGCCATGGGTTGTTTGTTGATTACGGGGCATGGGCGAGGGTTGCCGAAGAGTCGCTGGAAGCAGACGGAGAATGCGGCGAAGGGGAAACGAGCAAGGAGAATAAGCACTGGAAGCAAAAGAGCTCTAGGAGCGAGGAAGTATTTGGCGAGGGAAAAGAGGAGCACGAGAGGGGTGCGGGAGAAAGGTAGAGTCCAGGTAGCCATTGATAGCTCGGCGGAAGGGCGCACGGCGTGCTGCCTCAGACAAGACAAGATTCTACCACCCTCGTTGGATTGGTAGCCTTTCGTGAGGGAAATCAAAGCTATTGAATAGAGGTAGGCATATAGCCGGTAACAACAGAAGAATATTGGGGCAATAATAAATGGTAGTTGAAAAAGGCATGAGAATTTGCCGTCACTGCAGGGAGGTATTGGGGCGGGGCAAACAGGGCAGGTCACGAGAGAAGAAGATGATCTAGTATTCTTTAGATCGGAGATACGTTAAGACTTTTTATTTAAAGGATGGGTGTGGCTGCCACATGCATCCTAGGACGGATGTGTAGCTCACACCAAGCATAACTAGGGGATGCAGATAGCATTACAAGAGCCGAAGGGCCCGATCAGAAAGCCAATAAAAGATGAGAAGACCAACATGAAGCCTATCCATACGCCTAAGAGCGCACCGAACAGATGCGCCTTAATGCCGAGAGGCACGAAGTAAATTTCTAGGACAAACATCAAAACAATGAAAATACACACCAAACTAGCAGCACGGAGGGGACTAATCCAACTTTGGGATGCTGCAACTATCTGATCCATAACTAGGCGGACAGCCTAAGGTGGGGTCATTCTGTTACGAAGGTTTTCGTCCTCCGAAGAAGGGGAATTGCTCCGAGGGATGACGATATTCCTGCGGCGGCGGATGCCTTGTCCGATCGGTGCCAGTCTTGGTGGGAGCTGCTCGTTCACTTCGGGGCCACTTACGGGCGTCGCTGAATAATCGTTGGAGTAGGACGGAGGATCAATGGTTCTAAGTGACGCGATCCATGAGTCTGCCAACTGGGTGAGCAAGTTGTGTTGGGCGGTAATGTAGTGGTTGGCGTGGACTACCGCCGCGTCTTCCTCTTGATCGGTGTTGGCGAACACTGTGTCTTCTTCAGGGGCGCAACTGGGATAGAGGAGGAAAGCTCGCTGGTTCAACCCAGGAACCAAGTAGTGAAGACGATCGATGGCTCCCCACGCGGCCATTTGAATAGCCATCGTTGGAGCAGGCATGGTTCTCCCGGTGAACCAGAGGGGAAAACCTCGTTCGATGTCGGCTGGGTAGACATAAACTCTTGCCCAGAACTCATGCAAGGAACAGGAGGCATTCCCTAGGTACACAAAGTACCTAGGGCGTTGTGTTGCTCCGAGGGTTTGCTGAACCATGGTCCACAAAAGGTTTGGAAACCCGGTGAGTTCCTCAGCGGTGGTCTCTTGGCAAAGGGCGCCATGAGACTTCATATTCACGAGGGAGGCAAAGAATGAGCAGGAAGAGAAGCACTAGAGACTAGGGATGCTTCTAGCAAGAGGAAAAGTTTTAGGCAAGGCGAGAAGTGCACGGGTGCGGAGCACAAGAGCAGGGACGGGGCTTTAAATAGCCGCTTGGCAACAGGGAGGTCAGCGAGAGTTTCCAGAAAGGATTGCCTCGGGATAGGACGGAGGCTCATGTCCTATCCGGTCGGTGGCTTTAGACGAAGCAAGGTCAAAGTCGTCAGAAGGACTTGACATAAGGCTGACAAAGAGAGGTGACATCGGAGAGAATCCAGGAAAAGGGTTTGACGGATGGAACGGCAGGACTTGTTTAGTCGGAAGATGAGGTAAGGCCTATTAACTACTCAACTGTGGATGTGACCGCTACACGCGTTGGAAAACACATGTGCGGGCCACATTTTTCCAAGCGAACAAGAAAACATGAAACAGCGAATGTGTCGCAAGGAACAGCTCGTCAGAATTCCTGTCGAAGAATGAAAGCAATTAAGGAATCGAGTAATCAAGGATTACAAGTGTAGTGGAAGAATCACTCTGTCCGAGAAGCAGCGTGAGAAGAAGAAGATTTGCGTGGAGACTACCGTTCTTAATCTTCTACCTCATTTCTAATTTCGAGGACGAAATTCTTTTAAGGGGGGTAGGATGTGAGAACCCTAGCGTGTAGAGTTAGTCGTAAGAGGCGTGAGGTGAGAGTTCGTTCAACTCGCGCTGCTGAGTTGGCCTAACTCTACCGAGGATCGTCGTGAGCTACGTTGTGAGTTAGGTCGAGAGGGGGAGGAATTGGTTGCGCATTCATGGCATACTCGTGAATTATTACATTCGTCATTCATACACATTGAAGATAATAAACAATAAAACTTTATTGAATGATGAGTATTACAATGCCATAATACAATATATGAGTACAAAGGAATGAATGAAGAAGAAAAGAAAATTACATTGCAATATTTCTACCTATACAAAATCCAACCAAATTCTTGAATCTTTAAGTCTTCGAAGTCCTCAAGCCAGAGATGAAGCATCGAGAGCCGAAGGGGGGGAACCTTCGGAAATGTTGGCGGTCATCCGAGGTTGTCGAGTATAGAGACTCGAGACCGTTGGAGTCACGCCGTTGCTGTAGGAGGCAAAGATTTCTGAAATCGGTATTTTAAAAATAAAGTTGGTCTTATCGGCACAGTTCCGCCGACGTCCGCAGGGTTAGCCGCGGAGGCAAAATAATGCCGATGACCTAGCTAATTTTCTAGTTTTGAAAATAGTTTGAATAATAACTTTGTTCTTGAAAATGTCCGAGGGCCACGTGACTAAGACCCTCATCGGACAAAACCCTAGCATTTTATATTAGGGATAAAGGAGATGAGAGGAATATTAAAATAGTTTTATTTTTTCCTAAATCTAAAATTACCTCCATGAGTTTTAGTTTGAAAAGAAATTGTTTTTATAAAACAAAAAGGTAGATAAGGCAACAATGGAGATAAGTCAATCGCCCATACAAGGTATTCCAAGCAGCCCACATTTTTAACATTCCAACCGAGCCATCGAGTAAAGGGTTCAGCAGCCAACAAAGTTTATCCCAAGCTGGATAGCTTAGCTCCCAAGGCAACCAAGATAAGTATTAACTAACAAGTTCACGTGAAATGGCAGCCCAAGTGAAATATCAGTCAATCCTTATCCAGTAGCTGTAGACCAAACAAGAGAATGTAACAGCCATAGCAAAGATCAGCAGGAGGTGGCAAAACTAGTATCAAAGAAGCCATAAGGAGCCCAGCTCAAATAACAGCATAAGGCAGCCGAGTAGGGTTTGTCCAATAGTAATAGTTACCACCATTCCCAAACACCCCGAATAGTGGCCGAGCAAGAACAAGAGGATCAGCTGGAGCACTAGCCGAGAGGGAGAGGGAGCAGGCCACCAAGATTAAGAAGAGGAGGATCCCCCAGGAGCCATTCCACAAGGAAGCAGGAACCAGGAGGCTTAGAGAAAAGAGCACAGTTAGAGCAAGGGAGGCAAAGACCAACCAAAACAGCCAGGAGCCCAGTTTTACTCCCGTCCAAGCCTACGCGAGGTAAGGACCTCCAACAGCATCAACTTCTCTTATGCATGCTCATTATCAGTGAGGGACCCTCAGAGTTTAGCAAGACATCTATAATGTCATCCTTACCAAGTTATACCTTTCCCAAGCCTTATCTCCAATGCTAAAATCATCATCGGGTTTTCTCTTTGGGCAACACCTGGGAGGCAACTGTTCTTATCAGATTTTAAGCTTAGCTTTCATCTCAGATTCTCTTTTTAGAGGAATCAGCATCATATATAGTTAAGGCAACAAATAGGCAACCTCATGGGATATCTGGTCTTAGAAAAGAATTAAGAAACAAGAATAGTAATCTGTTCTTACCAATCCAGCCATCCAAATGTTCTAATGCACAGCATCAGCTTGGACTAGCTAAAGAAACAAGAGGTAGTATCTGTTCTTGTTTCAGTTTAAAAATGATAAGTTAAGCAAGCATCTGTTCCACAATTCAATAAACTGAGACAGACATATATATGGAAGGATCAGAGAGTAATTTACTAGGATCAAGCATAGAAACCTGTTCTTCCAGCTGAATAAACTGATATGGATATAAGTATTTACTGAAAACAAAAATATGCTAAGTCAAAAATAGTATCTGTTCACATCAGATCCTAATAGAAGACGCCATGACTAACTTTACACCATAACAAATGGGAGTGACCAACATATAGGGCAGTCCAGCACATAAACCGTAGTAGGACATTCAGTAGAGAATTTCAGACCACACCAAGGCATAGCACACTGTTACTTAACTAACAGGTATAGCATTTAATCATCATGGAAATGGAGAAATAAACCAAGTATTAGCATCTGTTCCTCAATCTAACAAATAGACACATGTAGATATATGCATGTAGTTAACAGGAAGAGGTTAAGACCAAGAAAAAGATCCGTTTTTAACAGTTTCTAATATCAATTCGAAGTAAGCGTCTGTTCTTATCAATTTTGAATAAGAAGTACTCAGGTGTAAACAGCATCACTAGATAGTTAATGACCAAACCAAATAGCTGATGACCAAGTAGTGATATTTAACAAGCCAGACTGATAGGTACAACCATATGCACATATATAGATGTAGAAAACACAAGCTAAAGAGCAAGTGGGTATCTGTTCTTCCCAGAGTAATAACCTGACATATGTATAGTAAATAGCTAATCAACAAGAGTAGCATCTATTCTAGGGTGCATATTAGCCAGAAGTGAACCCATTGCATAAACATCAGTGATCGAAGGGGACATCCAGTATGGGAACTTAGGCAACAATCCCAATTTAATTAATCCATTAAGATTAATTAGGTAGCTGCAACATGCTGCAAGCATCAACAGATTACCAAAACAAATATGAACTCGAATGGTAGGAATAAAAGAGTCCTGTAACAGCACGAATTACCCAAGCCATGTATGAGATCAAGTTAAATTGACCTTGTTAGGAACCTAAAATTAGGAATTAGAGGAGAGAATTGGGGAATTAATTTAGGATGAACCCTAAATCAATTGAAGATTCAAATAAGAGGAGAAAGAGGAAATAGAGGAGAGCAGTCTAGGAAGCTTACCTGGAGGCGGCGCAACTACCACGGTTGCGACGGCCACCAACTCCACGCCGTCCGGTGGCAGCGGCCGAAGCGAGGCACCGATGAGGCGACAGGCTCGGAAGGCTCCGAGCGGACGGAGGTGAGGCCGGACCGAGAGGGCGGCCGGGCCCGGGCGAGCTCCCAAGGAGGCGAGGCATCGGGGCGGCGCTGGACGGGACGGCCAGGCAACCGGCCGAGGCGGCACCGAGGGGAGCGACCGGGGTGGCACCCGAGGCCTTAGGCGGCGGCGACCACTCGAAGAGGGCCGGAGGAACGGCGAGGTGGCGGCGTCTGTGAGGGAAGAGGCGGAGCCAAGGGAAGCCTGGAAGCCGGCGGCGCCAAGGGGAGCAGTCGGCGGTGGCGTGAGAGAGAGAAAAGGAGAGAGAGGAGTTGGGGGAATTTTCGGGTGAGGAGATTTGAGAAGAGAGAGAGGGGTTAGGCACCGGCTTAGACCTGCAGGGACCGGCCGGAGGGTGGTTAAGGGAAAAAGGAAGAAGAAAAAAAAGAGAGAAAGAGAGAAAGGAAAAGAAAGAAGGAAAAAGGGGGGATAAAAATAAAAGGAAAACTAGAATAAGAGTTGAGGCAAGGATTAAAAAAAAGAGAAAAAGACTATATTACAATATGTACATATGTATATGGATTAAGGGGCAAAAATTGGAACCTTAGAGTATTTAAGTTATAAATAATGAACTTTCCCTTTTGTAAACATAAAATTAAACATTAACTAAAAGGATAAGCCATCCCAATTGAATTTGATATATCTTTCTTTTATGAGAGAAAAAGAATAATAATAATAAAGGAAATCTTTGGATGAACTAAATCAACTAGTTTTCTTTTTATCTCTTAAATGGGGAATGAAATCAAAAGAAGTCTATTCATCCTTGTATTGAAAAGAAATGAATATGTATACATGTACATATGTAAGAAATACATAGAAATTAAGAATTGCTTAAGCCAAGACACTTACTTCTTAAAAGGAGAATTCAATTAGGTAAACTAACAAGTTAATCTAATTAAAATTAAGTATATTTTCTTTGGAAAAGAGAGCTTTAACCTAATCTAGTTTCTTAAAAGAATTGATGTAGATGATGAAGTCAATTTAACCTAATTAAAGTCAACGTGAACCTTAACATAATTAATGCTTGATCATTCATCTAGTTGATTCTAAATAGTTTAAAGAATGTCGAGGTAAATTATGTTTAAGCTCCATTAAAATGTTGATAAATACCTCATATCATGCATGTCATAGCAATTGCATTCATATTTGGAATTCTTTTGGAATAAGTCCTTATCGGACTTTGTTATCCTTTGATAGAAACCGGAGTTCAGCAGTCAAGACCGTCGAACTCCACTACCTATCCGTTACCAGGCAAGTCCAGTTTCTTGTTCATGTCCGTTGAGAATGTTCTTCGATTTCCCTCTTGTCTATAACATGCACTGAAAACCTATTTTCTAAAGTTGAATCAACTGTTGTTTTGTTTGGATCGCCGGTTCTTGGGTGATCGCATGGCGGGTGGTGAAATCCTGGTATGGGTGCAGTTTGGCACATTTGGGAAGGTGGATTTCATCACATGGGAAAGTCTCATATAAGGTTAATGCAACCAATGATCGATTGTGCTTAAGGGCCGTAGTGATCGCGCATACCACATACCCTGTATGGGCGGGGCTGAGCTAAAGTACCCTTTACCCTAGATCTATACCCCCCCCGGGAACGCAAGGCCTCGGTATTGGGATCGATACCGGGAAGGTAGTATGGCCGCGGGCTGCTTACTACTTGAGAATGTGATTGGGCCGTCGAGCTACTCACATTAGAATTATGTTGGAGACCGGTAGTCCTCGACCAGTTTGGGCGGGACTGCGACGCGGGGTATAACCGAGCGGGCGGTGAAACGGCTCTGTGATCATGGGTACGTGATTCGAGACTGATCACCTTGGGTACATGCCTATGATCATTTGTGGGTACAGTTGCGCACCTCTACAGAGTGTATAGAATTGTGGCATTGTCACTCCGTGTTCCCGGTTGAAACTGCGAACCCGGCAAGAAAGGGATTCATCGGGAATCCTAGCAGCTTGTGAGAC
The DNA here is from genome assembly GCA_019208055.1 of Stipa capillata. Taxonomy (NCBI): domain Eukaryota; kingdom Viridiplantae; phylum Streptophyta; class Magnoliopsida; order Poales; family Poaceae; genus Stipa; species Stipa capillata. The sequence goes on from JAGXJF010004981.1 coordinate 176,041, forward strand.
ATGAGATCATTAGTCTCTTTAATTAAAACTTGACTCTCTTACCTTCTCAAACTGCATTGCTTTTGGAGAACGTTGCCGTTCTCAGTAGATAGTGCATCAAACACATTTTTGCTATTTCTGGACTTGTTGAGTACCTTCTGTACTCATCCCTCTATCTAATTCCTTTGAGTAGACTGTGAGCCGACGACAAAGGAGGAGGTGGTCTACGTCGAGATCGATGACGAAGTTCCCGAAGAGCAAGCAACAACAAAGGAGGACGAAGGCGTCAACTACTACGTCAAGTTCCACGACAAGATCAACACCGAGTAGTTAATAGGTCGAGTGAGTCGAGAGTAGTAGTGAAGACTTTTGCTGAAGCCAAACGATAACGGTTTTAAATTCCCCGTACTTTTGGGAATATGTTGTAAGATTTTCTGTTGTATTACGAGTTTGTAAATTGAGTCTGTAATATTTGAACCACTGCAATGCTTCTGTCGTGCTACTCTGTGAGATATGTACAGTCGAGAAGGCACTTCGTCTGTGCGTATCGCCTCACAAGATGAAAGTCGAAACATTCTAGTGCAATTTTGGAAGTTAAAGTTCAAAGACAAAGAAATTTCATATGTCCTCCTGTTCTTAAAAAGTTGACCTTTTGAACACAGTCTCTAAAATGAAACTTTATTCACCTATTTCTAATGTAATATATTTATAAAAAACAAAAAATATAATATTTTAAAAATACTTTCCGAGACAAATGTACATGTATGTTTTTATTTTTCAAGTATCAAATCTAACAATTTAAAAAGATAAGTATAATCAATATTCAAAATTTTTTACTACACTTATGTCCAAAACGTCAACTCTTTAAGAGTTCGAGGAAGGAGGTAGGTGAAGAATGATGATAGTTTCACGATATAATTTCATTACAAAGTTTTACTTGCATATTCATACAATAAGTAACAGTCAAAGTTTAATGTTGGAGACTGTATAAAATAAAAAATATCATCTATTTTGTATCAGTTATTAAAGGTAGATAAATTTTATTATATACTTTCTAAAACATTATTATGAATGAAGATAGCATTTGTTAACAAAAAAAATACAAACATATGATAATACAAAGGTATTTTTATGACAAATCTAGTACACGGTATAAAATATGAATCACTAGACCTAAGCATGTCCAGCCCAAGCCGGCTTGTGGATCGGACTTCCCAGTTCCAAGCCTTGGGCATGGCCGGTATTGGGCCTATTACAAAGCTCTAAAAAGATAGGCTGGGCCTTTGCCTTCACATATTTCCCAAACCCCCGTGACCTGCCCTGCTCAAAATGTTTGATTATTCATTGGCGTTTGATGACAATGCACCGTCGAATTTAGTTTTTGGGAGATGCCACACAGTTGAAAATAATCAGCATCGCGAGGCCTTGTCCTTGGTGACGGATTCTGAAGATTGCATGTGATTGCTTGGCGTGGTTGAAAACATTCCATCCTTCGGGAGATATACGATCGTCGTCAGCATTTTGAGGAGGTGACTTTCGCTCAGGAGGGTCGATCGTCGAACTCGGAAGCTCATCATCACGCAATAAGTGTTTTATGTTTAGATGGCCGCCGTCATGTCTGGCTTGTTCAGCCTCCAGACTGTTTCGTTGTAACTCACTTAAACCTCTCAATAAAGTAGACCACATTCCCTCAAAAAACAAGTTGAAAATAATCAGCACTTGCCAGTTGATGTCCGATTTTCTCTCTATTTCCATGCCCAAAATCGGGACGTGAAATGACTGAAATGCCAACCACAAATGCGTGGACAGCTTTAGCGGCAGAGCTTGTTAAGAAATTCCGACGGGCCCATTTTTAAGGCCAGAAAATAAAACGGCCTAAAAAGCCTGTTTGTCTCTTATCCTTGGCTTTCCTTGTGCGGCTTCTTATCCTTTTCTGCGATACCACTTCTTCTCCCGCAGCATACGACGATCCCATGCATGTTATCTGAATTGTGCTTCAAGGAAGGAAGAAAACTGCAGTACTGCTAGCACATGCACAGCACCTATATATATCCACACGTCCATGGGCAGTGTTTGATCAGGGAGACATTGCAGTGGATACACACATAGAGAGAGACAAGGGGCTACAGCGTCAACAGCAGTTGCGGATTAAGCGTAAGGAGCAGCCATGGCACAGCGGCTGCTGCAAGGGGTGATAGACGCTAAGATCCTCGAGGCAAGCCTGTCAGTGATGGCAGACGAGCAGCAGAAGCACCCCGCGACTGGCAAGGTACGCGTTCCCTTCGCCCCGCTATGTCAGTGTTGTAAAGAGAGGCTTTACTGACTACTTTCTCTGTCATAAAATGTAAGGTATATTTTATTTAGTTAAGACAAGGTCTTGATCAAGAATTACTTTATTAGTACGTGGTTTATGTGATATAAAATTAATGTCATTAGATTCGTATTTAAAAAATATTTATTTATGATTATGACTTTGTATCGTATAAACCACATATTAATAGAGTAATTATTGGCCAAAACCTTGTCTTAACCAAACAAAATATACCTTACATTTTAGGACGGAGGGAGTATGACAGAATGCCATTACAGTCTCTAAAATTGCTAGAAATACGAGGAGGGGCTTTAAGCTGCCAAACCGTAGACTCGCCGCTCCTTCGAGCTAAGGGAGCAAGTTGTGAGCTCAACTCTGGAAAAAGAGTCATCATCGCCTTCGCAACTAGGCATTTTATTTGTACAAAAAAATGACGAACTATAGTAACGCGTGTCCATATAACGAAAACTCTTTTCTAACATGCATGTCACATGCCATAGTTTTATGGGTCAATTATGTGCTCCCAGCAGACTGAGTATATCTCCACACTATTTCGTATTTATGTATATAATCATTTCTCCAGAAATTTCTCACATGTCAGCTATTACGTCCAATCATCTCTCTTCTCTCTTTTTCTCTCTCTTTCCTATGTCCCATCATGAAAGCATCTTGCTTACACGCTATTATGTCATATAGCTAACTAGGACTAAACTTTAACCTTACAGGGAACTATGAATATCATTTGCTGCATATATTGCACTTGAAGGTTCACACTACACTATTAATAGAATAGGTGGATATCAGTTGGTGCTCTAACTTTAATGGGGATTAATAAAATTATGATATAATAATATTTTCCATGATGTTTCAGAGTTGTTTCATCTGATATCAAGAATGTTTTCTTATGATATCATAATAGTTTCATCAAGTTTTGGTGATGTTTCATGTTTGTTTTATGAAGTTTTCAGCTAGGTTTTCATTCGATATCAAGTTTTTTTTTCAAGCTTATGACACAAATTTTCAAGCTTATGACAAAAATTGTTAACATGACACTCCTATAATATTACATAATTGCTTCATGCTTTCTCGAAGATTTTTCATGATAGTTTCATCAAGTTTTGGTGATGTTTCACATTTGTTTTATGAAGTTTTTAGCTAGGTTTCAAAATTTTCATTAATATGAAATAATTATTTCAATTATTTTTCATGATGCTTAGACACAATTGCTCAGGTTCACATTCCGAGCTCGCTTGTTTTGATCCACCATGAGAAGAACAGAACAAATTGAGAAAGAAAGGGTCAAGAACATGGATCAATAAACAATGTTCTAAATCAGCGACAATAAAAATGAAAGGTCACAAAGTATGACTAACCAAACCCACCCTCATGAATCCAACTATTAAAAATTTAGCCATTCAACCAAAAGAGATTGATCATGAACGTTTAGCTCATAGGTCAATCATAATTTCACAGTTTGCAAGCGTTTCACATAATTTTCATTATGTTTTGAGTTAAGAAAATATAATTTATTAAATATGTCCAAATTTGGCCTTGTTTTGAGGATCTCGTCAGGTCAAACACAACTATTCAAATTGATCATAAATCGGATGTTCGGTTCAAAACGTATGACCATTTCAAATTTTTGAAAGAAATTTCAATGCATCGGCCATTTTTCCCTCCCACTGTCTTGTCTCTCTTACTTTCATCAACTTTGAAGCATGGAACAACAGGCAATAACGTACACAGACCTTTGCTAAATGCACCAGTTCCACTTTTCTTACATATGGTCCACGCTCTACTGTTGACCCACATGTCATACGCTAGATGTCTATAAGCATATATTCATGTGATGTTTGACATGGTGTGAAAGAAGAGAGAGATATATTTCTTGGAGCAAAACGTGTGTGGATGCAAGCCCCTGTGATATCTGACACGGTATGACATAAAGATAGATACGTATTGCACTTTAGTGTATAGCTGCTAGAGAAATGCCAAACTGTATTATTTACAAAGTTGTAATACATTTCGTATCTCAAAATTAAAAAGTCACAAATGGTCAAACTGTGCATGACATATAGTGTGCATGTTAGAAAATCCACGTCCTCCATATAACCTGTTCAAGCCCATGTCAGTGAAAGAAGTAATCATAGTCCACAGAGCATATATAGGTGCTCTTTAGTCTGAAGTCTCACTTATTTCCTTTCATAAGCTATACTTCTTTTCTTTTTTGTTTCTAACGAGGCATTGATAACTCAAGGGCATGTACAGAATATAATCGGCTGTCAATTCGTGTACCCTCCATGTTGTGTAGACTCTAGAGTGAATGGTAAAAACATCTCTTTTAAGCTATATCTATACAAAGAGTCGGCATTCAGAGAAAACAACGTACAATGGTATCAAAATCGACTCTAAAGTTTTGACTCTTTACGAAGGGTCGGCTTTGTTCTCTGTTCTCCTCCTTTCTTCTTTATATTGTCAAATAATATCACGTCTTTGTACATATGCCCTAATGTAGCTAAAAAAATTAGGAAAATAGACCAACTAAGAGAGTAAAGGTTAGCCCTAGTTATTTCACAAATTAACACCTGAAAATATATAAATATACAATATGTATATTGATACATATGAAACCGCTTTCGTAGCAAATCTACTAATGTATCATTTTGCATATGCAAGATCTAAATATTTTGTGTTTTAGCAGCCAAACATTTAATGTTCTAGCCATCCCAATTTTTAAACAAGTATTTTGAAGTAGACGCAGTACATACTCCCTCTAGCTCAAAAAGCATGCGTAATGCATTTCGGATATCATCGATCTCTCGGGACATAACTATTTTCATTTATTTGTGTTTGTAGTATATTTGCAAAACAAAGTGATAATATTATTAATGTACTTTTCAAGAAAAATCTACACATATATAGTATTAATGTATTCAAAATGTACCAATAGTACCAATAGCTATAAACTTTTGTTGGTTGGAGTAGCAAGTATCCCCCAGAATGACATATAATTTTTTACGGAAAACAGTAGGAAAATTTCCTTCTGTAATTATATTAGAAAAATGTTATGTACAGGGATATAAAAAGCAAAAAAGAAACAAATTACATAAGGTTCTCAAGCCATTCTTGGAATTGTATTAGTACTTTTGCCTAGATCAATTGGACACCGTAGCTAACTCAGCTTCCAACTCTCAGTAATTGGATCAAGGTTCTCAAAGATATTCTTATTTCTTGTTGTCGAAATGCTCCATGAGGCAAGAAATATAATCTCCATGAAGAAAGACACTTGTAATGCATTCTTTACACGCATGAAAGGCTCATATAAAGAATTAATGTGCTGATTGTTGGTGCATATGAAATCCCAGCATTTCTTAGATAAAAGACAGTGCCAACATAGGTGCTCCACTGTCTCCTCCACCTGACAATTGTTGAGAACACATTCATAGCTTGATCAAGAATGACATATTTTTATGAACAGGGAATACTTATGGAAATTAAATTATTGCCTCTTCAAGTTTACGGCGTTCCTCCACCAAATCATGTCTATTTCCATTAATATAGCTGCATGTACTAAAAGGCTAGAGTGCTGATCACTCAAGCAATACATCCCTTTGGCATCATTACAGTTTTTTAAAACTGCAATTATCAGGCCTGTAACTTATGACCATGAAAATTGAAATGAAAAGAAAAACGAATTTGTTTTGTGCCAGAGCCAGGGTTTGATGAGGAGAAAGGTCATGTCATTGATCAAGAAGCTACCCTTGATCTGTAACTGCCAGGTTTGATAACCCTCCCTCGATCGTACTACAACGGTACAAATTAATTCTGATGCTGCTGCAATGCATTCCGAATAAATTCGTTACCATGCACTCGCAGAGATTCGAGATGTCCACTGACATAGTCCATCACGCCGCCGGCAAGCGCCTCTACACGACTATTGGCATGGACGCGGCGCGCGTCGGCCGGACGCGCGCGATTGGCGCAACGAACGACCCGCAGTGGAAGGAGGAGCCGTTCCACATCTACTGCGCGCACGACGCCAGCGACATCGTCTTCACCGTCGTCAGGGATGACGGCGATTCAGCTGACACCACCACCACCGGCGAAGTGCCGGTCGGCCACGCCTACCTGCCTGTCGAGGAAATCATCGGCGGCCAGCAGGTCGACCGCTGGCTTCCCATCTGCGACGACAAGAGGACGCCACTAGAAGGCCTTGACAGGATACACGTCCAGCTCCGGTTCAGCGACGTGTCTGCCGACCCGGTGGCGCGATGGGGCAAGGGCATCGCCGGCGGCGCACCGTACACGGGGGTGCCGCACACCTTCTTCGGGCAGCACCGTGGCTGCAGGGTGACGCTGTACCAGGACGCGCACATCGCCCAGCTTTCCGGCAGCAGGTGCTGGGAGGACGTCTTCGACGCCATTACCAACGCTCGGAGGCTGGTCTACATCGTCGGGTGGTGCGTGAACACCGACGTCACGCTGGTGCGTGACCCGAGGAGGCCGTCGCAGACGCTTGGCCAACTGCTCAAGAAGAAGGCGGCCGAGCGCGTCAAGGTGCTGATGCTGGTGTGGGACGACGGGGCGTCGGTCCGGGACGGGCAGATGGCCACGCACAGCAAGGACACGGCGAGCTACTTCCAGGGCACGGGTGTCCAATGCGTCCTGTGCACCCGGAACAGCGGCCTGCGCGACGTCGACACGGCCGCCATGTTCACGCACCACCAGAAGGCTATGGTCGTCGACGGACCTCGGGGCCTCGTGAGCTTCCTCGGCGGCATCGACTTCTGCGACGGCAGGTACGACACGCAGGAGCATCCTCTGTTCCGGACGCTCGGCACCACGCACCGCGACGACTTTCACCAGCCCAGCTTCCCTGGCGCGTCCATCAGCAAAGGCGGCCCGAGGGAGCGTGGCACGACGTCCACTGCCGCGTCGAGGGCCCGGCGGCGTGGGACGTGCTCGAGAACTTCGAGCAGAGGTGGCGGAAGCAGGGCGGCGGCGACAACCTGCTCGTCCAGCTCCAGAGGAGCTCCGCCGCCCGCGAGGCAACCGACGACGCCGAGTCGTGGAACGTGCAGGTGTTCCGGTCCATCGACGGCAGCGCGGTCGTCGGGTTCCCAGAGGCCCCGGACGAGGCCGCACGGTGCGGGCTCGTCGCGGGGAAGTACCACCGTGTCGATGCCGTCGAGCGCAGCATCCAGGACGCGTACATCCATGCCATCCGTCGTGCCAAGTTCTTCATCTACATCGAGAGCCAGTACTTCCTTGGGAGCTCCTACGGGTGGCATGGAGATGTCGATGGCGCGAACGTTGACGCGCTGCACCTCATCCCCAAGGAGCTATCGCTCAAGATCGCTAGCAAAATCAAAGCTAACGAATATTTCACGGTGTACGTTGTGGTGCCTATGTGGCCGGAAGGGGTGCCGGAGAGCGCGTCCGTGCAGGCCATCCTGCACTGGCAGCGGCGAACCATGGAGATGATGTACAAGGACGTGGCCTTGGCACTCGGTGCCAGGGGTCTAACGACTAGCCCCAAGAACTACCTCAGCTTCTTCTGTTTGGGCAACAGGGAGCCGTACAGTGCCACCGAATATGTGCCACCGGAGCGGCCAGAGCTCGACAGCGACTACATGAGGGCGCAGCAGGCTAGGCGCTTCAAAATCAACGTCCATGCCAACATGATGATAGGTACATGTACGCATATACTATCTCATATGTGCAATTGAAGGTTAATGCATGGCTGCTGTTCATTTGCAGTTGACGATGAGTACATCATCGTGGGATCAGCGAATATCAACCAGCGCTCCATGGACGGCGGCCGGGACTCGGAGATCGCGATGGGCGCGTACCAGCAAAGGCACCTGAATAACTACCCGAACGATTTGCCGACAGGACAGGTCCACCAGTTCCGCCTCGCTCTGTGGCGGGAGCACCTCGGCCAAGCAGCGGCGCAAGCCGGCGGCGACGAGCTCCGCTACCGGCCGTTCAGGTTTACGTGCATGAACCGGGTGAACCAGGTCGCGCAGCAGCACTGGGAGATGTATGCAAGCGACACGTTCCAGGGCAACCTCCCTGGGCATCTCATGGCCTACCCCGTGGGCGTCAGCGACCGCGGCGAGCTCAGGGAGACGGTCACCGTCTTCCCGGACACCAAGGCTAGGGTCTTCGGGAGCAGATCAGACAGCCTTCCGCCGATCCTCACCACGTGACCACCGGAATATACTTACCACTTTGCATGTCATGCGCACATATACACGTCGTAAATCTAACATGTGTGGCCAAAGATATTGTCTACAATAAGTTATTCGAATATATGAAAAATGATTTGAGCGAATCTACCTATCTATCTATCTATAAACAATAGGTGGAATTCACAACACCTTCTTCATTTTAAGAGATACAAATGGTGAAACTCGAGGCATCTCCTTTGTTTTGAGTGATAGAAATTTCCACATTAGTCTGAAAAAGAAAAATGTCAAGAAATTCCTACATTAATTGAGAGAAAAAAAAAGACCCTACATGTTCATCGTGTGGTCCACCTAAGATTATAACAGTTCAGATTCAATCAGATCAGACAAAGAAGTTAACGCGTTTGACGTCTATCACGTCTGGGTAGGGAGACCGTATTCAAGCTTGGAAAGAATTTTGGAAAGAACAAAATAACTTTGATCCTAAAGTCTGTAGAAATAGGATTTCGGACAGAAGGGTACACACTCAAGGCAGGTGGAAAAAGTTTTCTCGTACACAATAATCTCTTTATTTATAAATATAGGTTTTATTAAAATAACATTAGTTCTAGAGAGAAAAAAATACATAGCTTATTCTGGTGGAAACATGTTATATCTACGTAGATTAGAAGAAAATCTCCATAAGTTCATTAAGAGTGAAAAGTAAAAAAATAACTTAGATCTTAAATATGCAAAAATAGAATTGGGCATAAGCATGCAAAGCAAGTTGGGAAAGTTTTCTCATACACAATACTCTCTTCGTCTACAAATATATAGATCATTTTGACTTTTTACATTCTCAAATGCAAGACTTTGCCTGTAGTTTTGATCAAACCAGATCGTAACGGTGTGGATTAGTTCTAGAGAAAGAAAGATTTATACAACCTATGTTGATGGGAAAAGATAATAATGGTGCAGATTAGTAGAAATGTTCATTAGTTGATTAGGAGTGAAATAAAAAAATAACTTAGATCCCAAGTATGCAAAAATAGGATTTCAAGCAACAAGGATACACATAGAGAGCCCATAGGGCAAAGTTTTCTCATATACAATACTCCTTTTGTTCACAAATATAGGTCGTTTTGACTTTTCACATGCTCAAATGTAAGAAATTGAATATAGTTTTGGTGGGATTAGATCATAAAGGTGTACATAGTGTCGGAGAGAAAAATGGATCTGCCCCTCTTAATTTGGCGGTAATAGACTATAATGGTGTACATTAGTAGAAAATGTTTATAAGTTGATTAAGAGTGAAATAAAAAAATAACTTAGGTCATCGAGTCTACGAAAATAAATATTTGAGTTTTTCTTGTGGACCCCCTTTGCTAGACATGGCAACATTAGTAGAGAGGAGATGACGCTTGGTGGATGAGTGATAGAAATCCATGATTAAAAGCTATAAAATCCAACCTATTAGGAGAAAGTAACCAATGCAAGTGACAATGCATAAATTTGGATTAATGATAAGGGCGTATAGTATTTATCCGATGAAATGGTTTTTCTGTTAGTTAGACATTTATTTTATGTGCTTCACTTAATATCCTTATGAAAATTGCTACTAGTGAATATATATACATCGTGTCTTATTTTTCACTATTGGAACATCTTCCTAATATTTTTATTAGTAGTTAGGTTGCTACTTTTTATTTATTTTGAAAATATGCATCCTAATCAAGTAGTTGCGGGAGTAGCATGGAAATTTGATTCCGGTTTATTTGTAGAATATGGAAATGTTCGGTTCGTGACCAAATTTATCATACCAATTTCTTTGGCCATGTCAAAAATGTTGATCTTTCTTTACATGGTTGCCAAAATTTTTGGCATGCACATGCTCTTTTGTCCACCTCCATTGCATTTTCTTGCCGATCTTGGTGAACAAATGGGTATCCAAAGCCTTGGCTAAAATATTGGCAACCAAACATATTTACTCTAAAATCTGGTAAAACAATGTGCCGCGAAAAACTAAATATAGTCAAAGTGATGCATTGTCACGACTACCCTATAAAAAGTGAAATTTACTCTGTCAACTTTGAAAAATCAAAAACGTCCCTTTTCAACAACTATTGGAAGTAATCTCGTAGTAAAAAAAGAGAGAAATTAGTAAGGGATTGTAAGGCAGTAATTCCTTAGGACTGACTAGGATGGGGCTAACCAAATCATACTTACAAGGAGGAAAGATTCCCCCGCTACGTTATATATAGAAACGAAAGTTAGTGTCTGCCTCGGGGCAAGCCAACATTTGACTGCTCAAAACTCCCACTCTCTCGCACAAGCCAATCATAGTATCTCTTCAGGCAGACCCCTCTCTCGCTGCCCAGGCGCCACCCGGAGCGAAACCCTAGCGCCTCCCATAGTCTGCTCCTCTCTATCCTTCCTCACCACCGCTACCACCAACCTCTGCCACGGTGGAGACGGACCGCACTACCAAAGGACGGCAGAGTTCTCTCGGCAGAGATGCCTTTTGGGATGATAGTGGACGGCTCGCGGGCACATGGGAGCCAGGGCAACAACCCCGGGACAAGGCGGTGGTGGCACTTTGCGTGGACCTAGCAGGTCATGTGTTGCCTGTGCAATTGCACTGCGGCATGGCGGCGCTTCGGCCATGCAGGCGGTGGGGTGTCATGTCGCAATGCTCCGACCATGCGGCTAGTCTAGCGGTTCCCGGTTGTTGGCAATGCTCCAGGTGCACGGTGGCCAGGCGGCTTGGCTGCTAGGTAGTGTCGCCTCCACTCCTTGCAATCACACCCGCGTGACCTGGCCGCCTGGTGTCCGACAGCAAGGCTTGCCTCCTCCAACTTTGGTGCTAGGGTTGTTGGCAGCGATGTGACGGCCTCAGCGGTGTGATAGTGGAGTTGTCCACTGGCAGTCCATCATAGGGGAGCTGATTACGGCAGCCTTGTGGTGCATTGACAGCGTGCCCATGAGCTTGGCCGGATCTACTGGGTCCTAGTGGTGGCTCGTAGCGACCCCTTCCTCCTCCATTCGTCAACAAGTTGGGGCTTGTCTGGCGAGAGGGAGGTCTACTGACTTGGTTAGATTCACTCCCGTTGTTGCTTTGGTGGTGGCCTGGGTGCTTGGTGCGCGAACGACGATATGACCTTCATTATTTGGATCTAGCAACAAGGATTTTGGTGAGTTTTCAAACACTGATCCATGCTCTCGGGGTGAAAACCCACAATCTAGCCTTCACTGATTGGATCCGGCAACAACGATAGTCGTGTGTCATCTCCTTCTTGAATTCCTTGTCCTGGATATTGGCGATCTGACCTTCACTGGTTGGATCTGGCTACGAGGGTATGCTTACTCTGCGGAGTGAAAACCCCCGATCTGGCCTTTATTTTTTGGATCTGGCAATGTCGTTGTACGGTTGTCATCTGGCGTTTATTGGTTGGATCTAGCAATGTCGTTGTACGGTTGTCATCTCCTTCTTGAAGGTGTTGTCTTAGAAGATGGTGATCTACTCCCTAGGATAACTGCCATTGATTTGGACTTCACTATTTAGATTAGGTTTCGATCCTTGCTAGTGTCATAAGCGTTTTGACCTTCTTTTTTCTCACTGATTTGGTAGGTTCCGCTGAGGCTGGCTGCATTTTGATAATTATTTGTCTAATTATAATACCTTTTGTGAGCCAATTTGTTTGGTCTTTATATCTTTGGCACCACATTTAACTATAAAAAATATAGAAATGAAACCTAGTAACACCACAGGTCGATTAAAGTTTACATAGGCCAATAGCATGCAGCAGCTTGATAGAGCAGGAGCATGCAGATCTATATGATGGATATCCAAGAGACCATGATTCGAGTACTTTGTAATAAAAAAACACTCTAAGTACTCACTAGATATATCCACAACAAAATTACATAAGAAAAACTATTCTGCCATTATTCTATCCTCACATTAATCTTATAAATTAGAAAAAAAAACCCCAACAATGTTTTTTCTTAGCTCTTGGATGCCCCACTACTATCTGTGACATGCATTATGCTCTATGATTTGTGCTAAGAACATTTCACATTTACAACCTTGAACATTTCGGCTCTCCTATACAAACTCAAATGCACCTGGAACACTACATGATTCAATCTCCCCACCTCCTCTCTCTCTCTCCTCGCTTATTCCTTCCAGCCCCATCGAGTCCCTCTCCTCTCTCTCTCTCCCCGGCAGCGGTTGCCCTCTTTCTCTCTACCAGCAATGACGCAAATTCTAAGTCATCACTTCCCGATGGCTGATTTGGAAACGGTCCGCTGCGAGCTCCATGGTTTCCTCTGGCCTCGCTGACCCCCACCGCCACCAGATCTTGCTACCTCGCCACCACCATCACCACCTTCTTCCACGATGAGGTGCTCGAGCCACGCCCCTACCTGATGTGACAGAGTGCTCGATCTTTCGATAAGAGGAGGCGGTAGCTATTGATTTATGGAATCAACCTTGACGGTTTGACTATACCGTACGTGACGATACGCCTTGGCAATTGCTAAATCAACACTGGGAGGTTATTATCATGCCATGGCACAAACAATCTGAACGCGAAGTTTGTAGTTCCACCATGCAATTGAAGAACATTCAAGAACTCAAGTAATTGCAATATGAAATTGCTAGTACAAGATTTGGCATAGAGTATAGTAGAAGAAAGATTTGGGATTTCATTGAAGATCTAATAAGGTGGTAGTCCTACACAACTTGTAGATACAATCTTGTAGCATATGCTTACGACTCAGTGAAATCCAAGTTTGATCTAGGAGGTATGACTACTATTTATAGGCGCTTGGGCGCCTCACCTAAACCCTAATCCAAACTGGACTCAGAGTAGAACTCGCAGTTTGGTAGTACATGGAAAGGAGGCTAGGCAGTACATGTAAAGGAGGCTGGGTAGTACATGGCCATGAGGCTCGGCAGTATATGTATAGAAGCCTAGGCTATACATGCATGCATAGAAGACTAGGCAATACATGGCATTGAGACTAAGTCTTGAAATTCTTCTAAGTCCTTATGGTCAATTGAGTGTCCTGTGAACACCATCCCCATCATCTCTTTCAATCCTCTATGTCCCTTACTACCATGAAGTATTCTCGAGGTTTCTCTTGTCCAATGTTCAACGCCATTATTCCTGAGCATAAGTAAATCAACACATGAGGATGTTATCAAGTTCTTATCAGTTATAACATTAATACTTAGAAAAGAGAGTACCTGGCAGTGGAGTTGATGTGCACGATCTCTAATCAGTGGACCCAAAGGAACTGGCGAAGTGGCAGTTGTAGGTATAGTAGTGGGTTTAACAATGGTGGAGATGTTCTCATCATCCACCCTTTTCAAATCGAAGTCGTTCTAGACGGTAGCTAATTGTTTTCACTCAAATATGGCATCAAATCTGCAATGTTAAATGTGAGACTAATCCTAAATCTGTAGGCAGATCAAGCTTATATGCATTATCATTAATCTTTTCAAGCACTTTAAAATGTCCATCAGCACGAGGCATTAATTTAGATGTGTAAATCAGGGTAGCGATCTTTTCTCAAGTGCAACAGAACCAAATCACCTGGTTCAAAAGTAATATGCTTCCTACCCTGACTACTAGCAAGTTTATATTTAACATTCATGCGCTCAACGTTTTCTTTGTCACTCATGCATCTTTAGTATAAAGTCAGCACGCTATTTAGCATCAAAGTTGACCTTCTCCAAAGATGGAATAGGTAATAAATCAACAGATGCACAAGGTATAAACCCATAAACAATTTCAAAAGGGAACAATTTTGTGGTATAATGAACATAATGATTATAAGCAAACTCTATATGAGGTAGACATTCTTCCCACAACTTCAAATTCTTTTTCAAAACAGCCCTAAGCAAAGTAGACGGAGTAGGATTAACCACTTCAATTTGACCATTAGTTTGGGGATGATAAGTAGTACTAAATAGAAGCTTAGTCCCCAATTTTGTCCATAACACTTTCCAAAAGTGGCTAATAACATGATCTGAAACAATTGTATTTGGCACACCGTGTAAACGAACTACTTCACGAAAGAATAAATCAGCAATATGAGTAGCATCATCACTTGTATGACAATGTATAAAGTGTGCCATTTTTGAGAATCTATCAACAAGAACAACAAATATGCTATCCCTCCCCCTGGGCAATGCTTAAAAAAAATCCATAGAAATATCTTCCCAAGAAGTGTTAGGAACATGAAGAGGCATATATAGACCGTGACGATTTAATCGTGACTTAGCTTTGTGGCATGTCGTGCAGCGAGTGACATAATACTCCACATCCCATCGCAATTTCAGCCAAAAGAAGTGAGCAACTAGAATGTCTTCCGTCTTCTTAATGCCAAAATGTCACATGAAGCCTCCTCCATGCTCCTCCTACAACAACAAAAGACAAATGGAGCTATCTGGGATGCATAGCTTGTTAGCGCAAAAAAAATTCCATTAGTGAAAAACTTGTTTGAAGTCCCGCCTTCTCTGCAATTGAGCAATATATCTTAAAAATTAGCATCATTAGCATATTGCCCCTTCATCGTTTCAAGTCCAAATATTTTGAAGTCAAGTTGACATAACATATTATAGCGTCTAGACAATGCATTAGCAATCACATTTTCCTTTCCTTTCTTGTGCTTAATGATGCAAGGAAAATATTTCAATAAATTATACCCATTTTGTATGTCTACGGTTCAACTTGCCATGACTTCTAATGTGCTTTAGTGATTTATGATCCGAATGTATTACAAACACTTTGGGCCATAAATAATGTTGCCATATTTCTAAAGTCCGAACTAGAACATATAATTTCTTATCATAAGTAAGTTACAGCTTTACCTTCTTGCAAGAGAACACCTTCAAGCCCTATGCCGCTAGCATCACATTCGAGCTCAAATATCTTATTAAAATCAGGAAGTTGTAGCAAGGGGGCATGTGTTAACTTATCTTTTAGTAACATGAAGGCTTCTTCTTTTGTGTCACTCCAAACAAAAGGTATATCCTTCTTTGTGAGCTCATTGAGCGACCCAGCGGTGGTACTGAAATCTTTCACGAATCACCAATAGAACCCAGTGAGTCCGAGAAAACTCCGCACCTATGTGACCGTTTTAGGAGTTGGCCAACTCGGTATTGACTCCACCTTGGATTTATCTACTTCAATTCCATGCGGTGTCACAACATAGCCAAAAAAAGAGACTCGATCTATGCAAAAAGTGCATTCCTCAATGTTACCAAATAAAGGTGCATCACGTAGAGCATTGAAGACAGCACGTAAATGGCCTAGATGCTCCTCTAACGACTTGCTGTAAATTAAAATATCATCAAAGTAGACTACCACAAATCATCCAATGAAAGCTCGTAAAACTTCGTTCATTAATCTCATGAAGGTACTAGGTGCATTAGTCAATTCGAAAGACATAACTAACCACTCATATAAACCAAATTTGGTTTTAAAAGCTATTTTCATTCATCGCCTAATTTCATACGAATTTGATGGAATCCACTTTGCAAGTCTACTTTAGAAAAAATAACAAAACCGCTAAGTTCATCAAGCATATCATCTAACCGAGGAATATGATGATAATAACGAATTGATCAATGGCTCTACAGTCTATACACATGCGCCAAGTACCATCTTCTTAGGAACAAGAATAACAGGAACAACACAAGGACTAAGAGATTCGTGAACATAGCCTTTATCGAGAAGCTCTTGAACTTGTTGTTGAATCTCATTGGTCTCCTCTGAATTTGTGCGGTATGGCACACGGTTTGGTAGCAAGGTGCCCGGAATCAAGTCAATTTTGTGTTTGATGCTTCTCAGAGGTGGCAGTCCTGGCAGTATTTCTTTTGGGAACACATCAATAAACTCCTGCAAAAGGTTAGCAACAATAGGAGGCCAAGAAAGAGGCATATCCTCAAATAAAAATAAAGCTTCTTTGCAAACCAACCCATACCATTCATTAGTACTAGCATCTAGTTCTGAAATTTTAGCATGTGTTGCTAAGAATGCAGCTCCTTTCAATTTTATTTCATTGGATGAACTAGGATGAGATTTATCTTTCTTATTAAACTTTTCTAACTCATCAACAACAATCTGATTTTCAGATTTAGAATGCTCCTGATGTTTTTCTACTAGCTCTAGCAAGATCATCTTTCAGAATTTGTCTAGGACTATTTCCTTTCCCTTGTGTGTGAGAGAGTATTAACTAGTTCTACCATGATGTATATAGTCCTTAACATATTGCCATGGCCTACCTAGGAACATAGAACAAGCTTGCATAGGCACAACATCGCAATCAACATAGTCATGGTATGAAGCAAAGGAAAATGGACTCTCACCGTTCTAGTGACATTTACTTTGCTGCTATTATTGAACTATTGAATGTAGTAGGGCTACAGATATGGTCATCATGTAGGTAGAGTGAGCTTATCCACCATGTCAATGCTTGCTAGGTTGTTGTAGCTGCCTCCATCAATGATTATGCGAACTGAACACTCCTTGACGATGCCTTTGATGTGGAAGAGGTTGTGGTGCTGGTGTTGCATGTCTTTGACAACCAGATCACTAAACACAGTATGTGCAATAATACTCATGTACTATTAGCATCTTTGGCACTCACATGCTCTTCTTCTTGTTCTGAACTTGGGTCGCCATCTTCATGTTCAGCAAACCAAGCATAGGTCGCTTCATCGAGATCATTCGTGGAGTCGTACTTGCCGTCTTCACAAATGATCAAGACACACTTGCTGGGACAGTCCTTCATGTCATGGCCGAAGCCTTTCTAGCGGTGGCACTAAACATCCTTGATTCGTCATGTGGATATTACCGATGATGACAAGCCTCTGGATGGAGCTGGTCTAGCACTTTTCGTCGGCGTAGGAGCTCGTGATGCTAAATTGTGAGGATCCGGACTTAACTTCCAGACCCTCCCTGTGTATCTCCTCATTAGTCCAGGATCAAGCTGATGAACACAGGTGAATTGATATCACTGCATACATCACGAAACATTTTAGAAACATCAACAATTGAGTTATAGCAGTGATATGACTAAATAAAGTAACTAGGACTTATGTCCCTTACCATTCAGAAACACAGCGGAAAATACAGCGTAAATGTCTCCATCTCAACCACAGGCAGTCGATGGAGGCCATGTGACCTAAACCTCAGCATTGACATAGAAGATTCCTCATAGCCCTCATCATCCTCATAAATATTTGAACACGTCCAACAAACAACATGCTCGATGAGTACTTCATATACTCAGCAAGCCACCTGGCAGCAGATGGTCCTACCATACTACATGCAAGGCTTCAAAGGAAGGCTCTATGGTTTATTTGCGTAAAGCAACTTTTAGTTGAAATATTACGGTAGATTCAAAGGCATCATTTTAATGAAAACCAATTTTAATATCAGGGGTGTTTTCAATAGGTGTGGTCCACGACCAACACACTCGAGCAAGGACTCCCGCCTTAGCTCGACCATAGGATTCATCAGCAAAGGGGTAGAGGGAAATAGCAAGGGGGAGAGGGACATGTCCTTTTCATCAAGAATGAGTCATGTGCTGTCCATAACCGTGGACACGGCTAATCGATTAGTTTTAACTCTGCAGAGTTTGTACACTTTACCCACATGACACAATCTCATTTTGTTGCCACTGACCGTCGCCAGCGTAGTACACACCCATCGGTGTACCGGCAGGGAGATTGTGACGAGGTCTTTTAGCTAGATCCCCCTCTGATGTGACATGCCCACCGGGTCTGGCTCGGAGTTGAGAGTACGTCCCCACCCTCCGATCCCCCCATCTGTGCCGAGGGTCCTCGTAGCTACGTCCACCCCTTCTGCGGTACGGCAACATCGACACTAAAGGCTGACTAACCTACTTGACCAAGCCAGTGCCCATATAGCATGTAGTTGTACTGTTGACACAATTCTCCAATTACATGACTTCGGCCTTATGCGGTACGGATGACAAATGGTTCCTTTAAACCGGCCTTATGCGGGTAGGCAACCATATGCTCTTTCAACACTGATTCAGCTGCCGCCCGCACCATATTAGATGGTAAGTTTCACCTAGAGTAGAATAGGAAGAATAGAGAGAGAGGGAAACATCGGGCATCCGGCCCTAGCTCAACGAGCTCAACTGGTTCCAACAAGGATCATCGATCTGAAATTCATTCCTCCGTAGAGGCAATTCAAAACAACCTAAGGATATAATTTAAGCATGGCTAAGCATTTCTCTACTCTATTTAGAATAAAACCTATTAATCTACTCAGGGTATCAAGTAAACATGGCGACAAGCGGATAGGGTAAAGTTGTGTCAATCGACACGCTAACTACTGGATTAAAAACAGCATGCATGTTTATAAATAATAAAATATAATGACTTCGAAAAATATAGGATCAAATATGATCAAGAAAAGGTGGTATGCCTTCGTTGGCGAGTTGGTTTTCTTCTGCAGGAATTTGACCCGCTACTTCCTATTCGTCGCAACAGCAATAAAGTGCAAGACAAATAAATATAAATCTAAATTAAATATCAAATGGAAATACCAAAAGAATAGGACTAGCAGGGTTGGATAGGTGTCAAAGGACAAAGGTGAAGAGATAGGATTGTCGAAAGACAACTAGGAAGGTGTGAGATTATATATCTCAACCAGTTAGAGTACATGTACTCGAAAGATGGTCTTCCGGATCAGATCATTCTGGAAAAAAAATAGATTTATGGAGGATAGAATTTGCATGTAAAAGGACTAAAGTTAATCCATATGCGAGATAGGGATAGATATGCGACTGGGAACAATATATGGTCGATGACAACAATAGCACAACCATATGATTAAACATGGAAACCTGACATGATAGTCGGCAAGAAATGATAACAAGCGATATGACAATCTATATGGACTATCATGCAATACATAATTAGACATCATGTAACAAATTAGATAGACGGCATGAAATAGAGACTAGTCATGGCGTAGCATAAGATAACATATGATCATGCAGTATAATCTAATAACAATCGTTGATAATGCAAACGGTGATTAAACTATATGGCCAAATAACAACTAGCATTGATATGACATGCACCAAACATACATGCAATCTATGACATAACATTAACTCTACTAATGTTATTGTGTGTATACAATGCAGCAATCAACCTACACATACTACACATAACAATAACAGTATTTTAGTAAAGAATGATTATTAGCAACATATATGCATATATTATAATCGATACCTAAATGTTAACCATGTATGTGTGAGTATACACCACCTTATGGAAGTATAACATAAGATATCAAGCTATGCATACTAGTACATACATATTATATGTCCATCAACTAACATATGATATGATTAAATAATAATAACTCAGTAAGGGATTATTATTCCAACATGTAGATTGTCAACAATATTAAGTCTAATTATATATATATATATATATATCTCTCTATATGCAACTACATGATTATGCAACATAAAGTCATATTGAACATGTGCAACTTAATCGTGTTTAAACAAACAATTAAATTATACACATGAATAAAATAATGTATCAACCATTGCATGACGGATTATTATCTAAAACATGGATTAGTCTACGCATATATGCATAAATATATACACATAGCTGCATATGTAAACCACATGAAATGCATCGAACAAATATGAGACATGTGTGTGATCTTAACCATTTTATACACAGAGGTTTCTATTATGACTAAATATTTTACAACACCATTAGTTAAAACAGGAAGCATCTATATATGTAATAACTTTATATTTTACATAACATCATGTCATACTTCCATTTAAATCTACACATATATATCTTATCATGTTATCTACACATGGTGATATGGGAATCATAACATGTTTATTAAACAATCATCATCACGTGTGATTAAAGACACTAACATGGTAGTAAGCAACCTTATGCCATATACAATAATAATCTTATGCGTGCTAGAAGATGTACATTATACAAAGATCAACTACCGTATGATATGTCATATTAATATTAGCTTAGTAAGATTATGGTTCTACTATTATAGGTCATATGCAATATTAGGTTCGGTTATATATTGTATAACACAATATATGTGAACATACATAAGATCATGCAATATGAATCTTATTAAATATAAACAAATTTATCCGCAATATAAACAAGATTGAACTAACATGTTGAACTACCTCATGTCTACTAACTATTAAAACCGAATTATATTGTATATGCGTATGTTATATTCAACTATACAAACATGCAACATGTAGCTATATGGATGAATAAACCTAGTATTGAACTAAACATGATTGATCACATGATGAATTCTAAGCATGAATATTACATAAATAGAAGCAATGAGAACTAAGCATATAAATATATGAAACTATAGTCTAACATAACATTCAATTTAATTTGGTGACCAAGCAATAATGAAGAACATTATAGATGAACATAGGGTGATGCGAGTGATTTCAAACAAGGATTAATGGTGTAAAATAATGTCATGATGCACCACAATATGATAGAAGATTAACTATATGGGTGGGGGCGACGTTCACAACACGAAACGGTTGGAACTGGACATAGATCGGTTCTGGACAGACCGGAGGATTTTGGACGCTGCACGATGCTCGCTCAACGAAATTGTAATCTGCCAATTGGGTTAGAAACTAGACACATAGAGGTACAATCTTACCAAAGGGTTTTCGAGAATTCTTAGCAAGTCAACGGGAAAATATCAGACAAGTTAGATGTTCTGCAGATTGAATCTGGACATCCGCGGACAGCACGTCGGAGACGGATCAATTCCTGCCAAACGGCTATATGGATCAAAGAGAAAATTTATAGAGGTGCTCATAGGAACCTAAGGTACAACTTGACCAAAGAGATTCTTCAAAGACTCACCGGATCAATGGGGAAAGAGGTGATAATGCCACTGCACCATTCACACAGTCAAATCTGGACATGAACATCAGCACAAATAAATTTGATTTCCCGGAGATTGGACCATTGGATTGTCTTCAAATTTTGTGGAGATGATCTTGACAACATTACCCAGGATCTCACTGAATGGATCTTGAAAAGGAGGTCTGAGCTGATGAGGGCGTCGTTCCAATCTAGATGCACGAGCAGAAAATCTAGGTGCAAACAGCATGTTATTATTTGGAGATTTTCTGATGATTGCACCGTTGGATCTTCACCAAATTTTGCAGAGAGGTAGAGGGAAAGGTTAAGAACAATCTCAGTAAAGGGATTTTCCAAAACATATTCGAGGCGATGGGAATTGAAAAAAACTGAGGCGATACGTGCTGTTTAGAAACTGCACGGAGGCAAAGAGGGGGTGGCGACTGTTTGGGGGGTTTGGGGGCTAGGGTTTCGTGGGAAAAGAGTGTGGGGGAGTGGGGAAAAGGTGGAGGGGGTGTGGGGTATTTATAGGAAGGTTAGGAGAAAGAGATTTAGGTCAAACCCTATTGGAAAAGAGGTGGCGACGCATGTTGCGCTACGCAGCACTCGCCGGAGTGGCTGCTCAAGGGAGGAATGAGACGGCGGGATGCCGGGTGGGGATGAGCCGGGATGGCGGCCATAAAGGAAAGGAGGAAAGAAAAGGAGAAAACCAAAATAAAAACAAAGAACAGTAGAGCGAGATTGAATATCAAACGAACTCCGAAAATTCTGAGAAAAACTCTGGAGACATATTCCAAGTTTGAAAACAACTCAAACTCAAGTTGCATTAACTCAAATTAACTCTGGTCCAATTTGTGAAATTCCAATTAGCTTTAATTAATTAGAGAACAAATAACGAAATTTTCTGGCTCTGATTTTTAAATAAAAGATTTTAAAAAGCTCTGAAAATCAGGATGTTACAGAAATTAGAAGTAGTAGGGGCTGATCTGGAGGTCATAGGGCTCAGTGTAGTGGTATGGATGAACGGACCAGCAGGGGCACGCGGCGTCCATGTAATATTACGTCCTACAGAAAAATAAGTAACTTGGTCTCGAGCATCCCTGCACTTCACATTCTCAATTAAACCACAGAGTAACATACCAATTTATAATTCTTGATAATATTCTTCTACTGATTTATTACCTTGGTTTGAACACTGCGATTTGTTTAACAAGTCTTTAGCACAGTATAAGGGAGCAAATCTACGTCTCATTAATTGCTTTGATGCTTCCCAGGTGGTTAGAATATTATGAGGATGTACTCCACAATGCTCTCTCTATCAAATGGAATCAAAATTAGAAAACTCACTAGTAGCAGCCCTAACATGATGATCCTCAGGAAAATCATGACATACAAACTTTTGGTCAACTAGTAATTCCCAAGTGAGGTACGCATCTGGATCATATTTATGTTCGGCCATAGTGAATTTTACCTTAGAGAATGTGTCATCTCTATCATGGTCTCGCTGTGGTGGATCACATCGCATACCTTCTCTATTGTAGCATTGTCAACAGTGACCACGGTCATCGTTGTGGTTGACGTCATCCTCATCCTTAGAATTAGCAATGTAGTCGTCCTTGTCTCCTTCCTCTTGCTCATGCCGTGCATCTGCTCCCAATCCCGCGGATGCCGCCAGTCATTGAACGGAGGTGTTGGAGATGCTGGGGGCCGTGGGGTTTTCTTAGGTAGCAATTGAAGGAACCCACTGTGCATGTTGTAGTTCATTGTTGTGAGGAAGGTGAGCTGCAGGTATCAAAGGACTTGCAAGATTTTCAAGGCAAGCCAAAATAGTAGCAATATTAGTGTTAGTTGTTGCTTGTCCATCCTCCATAACTTTGAGACGGTTCTCCTGCATTTGCATTCATTTGTTAGTTCAGTGGAGATCCTCTGTGAGGCCCTTTGTAGTGACTTCGTCACCTGACATGGTTAGCAGTGAATGGAAACGAAATCACAGATTTATATTCCTATCACCACTAGGATGTGGTGGAAAAGTGGGGCTCTCAACACTACAGCAAATACCAAGCTCTTATCAGTTCTTACCATGTTGCAATATTTGTCGGCTGTGGGCGATATTGAATACTCTCAGACGATATGCAATTTATTACCAAGGGTCCAAACAACGTATGGTATAGAGAGTGAAGCTTGGTGAAGGTTTCCTCAACTTATAATGTTAGTGGCACAATTTTAACAAATAGTAATGCAAGTTGAAAAATTGTTCAAACTCCTAACCAGTGCTAGTAGTCGACTAGCAAGGTAAAACAACCTAAGCCCAGATACTGAACAAAGAGAGTGGAAACAAAGGATCGATGTACAAAGGTGGTAGCAAGTGCAGCTCTCAAATAGCCCCAAAGTAGCAAAACAAGAGCCCCAAAATATATATCTCTCTCAGTTTTTTTCCTTTTTTTTCCTTTTTTTCATCTTTTTAGGCTTCTGTGTGGCTTCTTACTCTTCTTCAATTTTTTTTAGGCCTCGGAACAAAATACGGTCAATTTTGATCCAATTTGGAGGAGGTTGAAAAACACTAGTGAAAAGATTTGCAAAAATCGACCTCTGCCAAAGTTTTTGGATGGCTGCAGTAGGATGTGCGCAGGATGCTCCTTGACTCAAGCTTTCCAACACAACAAGAATCACTCAATTCAAACTCTAGATGATGAGGTTAGAAGGGCTACCACAGTCGGAAAAATGACTCCAAAAACTTCCTGGGCTTAGAACTCAGTCTTCTAGGCCGATTTGGAGGGTCTAGAATTTCATATGCCTCTTGTTAAGTTGAGTACTTGTGAAGCTAAAACGGACTTCGAATGCAAAAGTTACGGCTGTTTTACCGAATACCTCTCGAATTCAGATTCCCTACCGCGTTGCCGCACTATCCTTGCGCGTTAGAGATTGTGAACTCGATTTTCTCTTCAACTGTGACTCTGAAAAGAGTTTAGCAGATGGATCCGAAACCTATTCAATCTTGAATTTCTTTCCATCTTTTATTTTGTTGCGGCCGAGCGAAGATGCAAGCGGTTATGTTCTGGATTGATTGCAACAGGAACTAGAGAGCAAAAAAACAGGTATGATCTAGTAGATTGTTCTAGCCCCACTAATATAAACCAGCACCAACTCTAAGATGAATGCAACAGTAATTCAACATGCAAAAACTAGAACCAAAATTGCTAGAGGCTAAGAGAAAGGTTCGGACGGTTGCAAGGCGCTAACCCTAAATTTTTTTTTGGCTTTGTGGTAGGTTGTAGGTACTGAAATTAAAACTAATGTACTAAAACTGAAATCTTTCACCGATCAACATAGGTTCTGATCCCACTTGATGCGACGGGGTGCTTGATCTTTCGATGAGAGGAGGTTGCTATTGATTTGTGGAATCAACCTTGGTGATTCAATTATACCGTACATGACGATATGCCTTAGCACTCGCTAGATCAACGCCAAGAGGTTATTGAGCATACCGCGGCACGAACAACCTAAACACGAAGGGTAGTTCCTATATGCAATCGAAGAATAGGAAGAACTCAAGTAATTGCAATTTGAAATTGCTAGTACGAGATTTGGCATAGAGTGTAATAGAAGAAAGATTTGGGATTTCATTAAAGATCTAACAATGTGGTAGTCCTATAAAACTTGTAGATGCAATCTTGTAGCATATGCTTACAACTCAATTAGGCAGTACATGTAAAGGAGGCTAGATAGTACATGGCCATGGGCTCGGCAGTACATGTATAGAAGCCTAGGCAGCACATGTATAGAAGACTAGGCAATACATGGCATTGAGACTAAGACTAGTCCTTATGGTGACTTGAGTATCCTGTAAACATCATCCTCTATCATCTCTTTCAATCGTCTGTGTCCCTTACTGCCATGAAGTATTCTCGAGGTTCCTCTTGTCAAATGTCCAACGCCATTATTCCTGAGCATAAGCAAATCAATACATGTTGGTGGTATCAAGTTCTTATCACTTATAATATTAGTCCTTAGGAACGAGAGTGCCTGATAATGGAGTTGACATGCATGAGCTCTAGTCAGTAGACCTAGAGGAATTGGTGAAGTGGCAGTCAAGGATGTAGCAGTGGATGTAACAGTGGCGGAGATGTCCTCATCACTACCTCTGTTCTCTACCCCCGCCGCCAGATCCGTGTGATGCTAGGTGCTCGAGCCACACAGCCACCTCTGTTGGATCCAAACCTCACCAGTGTCGACTTCCTCCACCGCGTCGGCTACATCGTCTTAGCCCGCCATGAAAGCAACGGCTACCTCCTCGGTGCCTCGTCTCGTCCACAGCGGCTATCGACGCCCCCCCCCAATTTTTCTTTAATTTTTTTCTGAATATTCTTTTTGCACAAATGGGGATCTATTCATGCTGTATGTAGTGACTTGGTTTAATTTTGTTCATATTTCTGATCCGCACGGAATGGGATTTGGTTTAATTTTTGTTCATGTTTCTGATCAGAACAGGATGGGGACTTGGTTTAAAAATTTTGAACTGAAAATTGGTCATGTTAATGGATGGAATGGGGATTTCAGATCGGTTTTTATTTGTACTCCAGATCCAGTACGTTCTTATTGAAATTTGTTCCGGATCTGTTTTGGTTTTAATGTTCTACATCCATTCTTGTTGCATGCTCCAGATCTGTTATTGTTGCAAACAGAGTCTTCCCATTTTTGTTAAACGATGGAGCGGCGAGTGATCCAAAATCTGCTACAGATTTTTTATTTTGCAAGTTTGTTTTGTTGGTGAAGTCAGGAAACGGTGGTGCCCATGAATCTTTTGTTCGTGATGGTGAAAATTTTCATGTTCACACGATTTCTCATGTTCAAGAATTGGTTCATCACGTTGTTCACGTTATTTTCTCAGTTCTGAAACATGGTGGAATATTTTTTGTTTGGGTGATCCGAATGGTACATGGAATGTTTGATTGTCCATGAAGAAATATACTGGTTCAAGACAAATTTGTTTTGTGAAAATTGTTGTTCCAATTTGTTGGTTCCTGCTTCGTGCATCCGAAATGTAAAAATCTAAATTCTAAATATTCCTGAGAAATGATGATTTCTTCATGTTCTATGTTAGAGAATAGAGAGAGAAGTTTCTATATGTTCCTGAAATCTTGTACAGATCGAATTGATCATGTACTGGAACTTTTGTATGAAAATTTTTCATGGAAATTTTGTATGGAAATCTGGTACAAATCTGTTTGATGATGAGATAGTGTATAAATATGGATGCAATGGTTCAGTCAAGGACTGTTGGTTGAGAAACATACGGACTATGGAACTGGGTGTAATACAAAATGGGAGGGACTGCAAAATGGAAAATGGATGGGATTGGAGGTTTCCTTTAAAGAACATCAACCCGGATCATAAGGCAACTTCTATAGTGTAGATAGTAGGTGGACGTCCATCTAAGAGCGGAATCGCTTCTTCGAAAAATCCCCTAATTATGCCATACCAGCTGAATCATCTAGACAGTTGAATCTTGATTTTACGGCTAGGATCAGACAAGGAGTGGAGTCAGATGGGAGAAAACAAAGTCTGCCGCTTACAATCGAAGAGATGTGATCGAATTTAGAATGTAAATTAGAACGGATATACATAACCGCATCTTTAAATCTTGCTTTGATATATGAGAAACGGTCTGATTTTGGTCTTAATCTTTTCTGAAAAGTTAAACAAGCAACTGAGCGCTAGCTGTTTAGATGTTATATTCATCAAGTCTTTTCTTCTTGCACATGAATGATCCACGTCTTCAGAAAGGCAACCTATTTTATATTCATTTTAGTATTCTATTGATTCATCTATTTTGATCTTAATATCGTACACATGTGTACTGTATCCCACATATCTAAAATGATCCAGGGCTGCTGCACGTACGAAAGGTTATCAATGATTAACAATTGTGATAAGTATACTATGCAGATTAGCTATTTCAGCCATTATACTCTGAAATAATAAGATGTGGCTCTGCTTCTACGTACCATGCTAAAGCTATGAAAACTGATTGCTTTCCTCGGTTACGCTCTATCACAATATATTAGACAAGAATTGGTACTGCAGAGACCGTGCCCAGATTAGTCTTATTGTGCGGTCTAGCGACCACATGCATTCAACTTCGAGCTGTCCGAAAGCATGTGATTACACGAGCACGGTGCACTCCTCCATGATTGCCTCTTTTGCTCTTTTTTTCAAATCTTAGTGAGAGTGCACAGTGCACCCACTAATATGCTTGTCAATCTAAAATAGCTGACACTATCAAAGATTTTTTCAATTTTAGAAATTACAAATGTATTAGCGTTTAAATTATATATCCGATTAATGATCTATTTTCACCATTAGATTAGTTGTAACAAGAGTTTCGAAACTAGATTCCACATGAATATGTTTTGATGATTTTTTTCGTGTCAATAGTTATCATATATACATTATTATGTTAGTTACCAAATTATAAATGAATAGTCTTCACGTAGTAATTGATTTATTGTTAGACCATTCTCGCTCTGTTAGTGCAGAGAGGAAGTGATGAAGTGTAATCAAGTATTAGTTGATGTATTATCAGACTATTGGTGCACTATTATGTTAGTCTGGCAATTTGTAGTGGAGAAAACATATCGTCCATTGGATTAACGGTTGAGAAATAAAAATATTTTGAATTTTCAAAACTAGAGGAATCTCCGACGTCAACAATTTTGGCTTAGTCTACGAGCATTGAGCGGGACTCAGATTTCACAAAAAGACAAATCCTACGTTACTATGGTACGTCACTATCTCATCTAGAAAAGGGACAATAGGATATATGCCACTGCAAAAAGGTCGAAATTCAGAAGTACCATTACTATTTGAGCCCTATTAGAAGTGCCATTAAAATTTGACAATACTTATATATATGCCATTACGAGCGTTTTAAACCATTTTCGGGGAAATACAGCCCCGTATTTCACACGTATCTACGTTTTGGTCCAAAATGCCCCCGGTGCCCGGCTCTAACACCACTGGTCGCACCCGACCAGCTCTTTCCATCCTCTTCCATCGCCGCCGAACAGCTCCTCTCCAAACTTCCCAATCCCTAACCCTAGCGCGATGGCGACTCCGGCGAGCGGTCAGGAGTGAATCGGCGAGCGGTTGGGAGAGTGCGAGTAGCTGGAGCTCGTGATGGCCATCGTCTTAATCGCGAGGTGGTAGCAGTACCCCGTGAATCCCGTCTTCTTCACCGCCAGGCGACCATGGATGCATCCAGCCCCGCATCCCCTTCACTGTGAGTTCTTTAACCCCTCTGTAGATGCATCAGCTTGGTGGTCGCGTTTGATAAGTACGCTGTTCTTGTTCTTGTTCTTGTTCTTGTTCTTGTTCTCCCCTTCTATAGGACGGACACAGCAGATTTGCTAGGTGACGAGTTGTTTAGGCTTGACATTAAAATTGAAGGGTTTAGCAGTCAACATCCGTCGGGCTTGAAGTCCTACTACAAGGGCAGAGTCCTTAAATGGATTGTAGACCGTCAACATCTGACAGTGGATGCACTGCAGTCAGACTTAGCCGGAGTTCTGGATTATGGTGTTAATCAGAGTGCTCATATCTGGTTTTTTGACAAGAACCGTTGTGATGACATCTGCCTACTCCATGACTCACAGCTTCCAGCTATGTTTGATATGTACCATCCTCAGAAATTTGTTGATCTCTCTGTGAAAGTCGTTAACAATCCTAATGGTAATGCTAACATGCAACCAGAAGTAGCAGCATGTTCCGAACAAATCTCAGAACACAGTAAAGAGACTAGGGGAACAGAATGTGTAGATGTGTTTGTAGATCCAATGGCAGGTCCAGAAGCAGAACCAGAACCGATACTATTTTCAGAGCAGCAAGAAGAACCTATACCTCAAGTAGATCATGAGGGACATCCAGAAGAAGTAGAGACTGATCCTTTTGATAATGAGGAGTAGTACGTAGGTGTTAATGATGAGCATCTATATGATAACAATCATGTGGATTTTCCTCCTCTTGAGGTGTTCACAGACTTACCAGATACTGAGTTCCCAGATTCTCTTGGGGATATTCCTGAAGAGGTGCCTATAAATGATGAGGATCCAAATGATCTGAAAGTTCAGGATGACCCACTGAACCCCACAATTGAAGAGGGGGCTTTATTTCCAGACATGGTTACTTTCAGAAAAGCTATTAGACACTACGCAATTAAGAACGACTTTGAGTT
Source organism: Stipa capillata (assembly GCA_019208055.1). Classification (NCBI taxonomy): domain Eukaryota; kingdom Viridiplantae; phylum Streptophyta; class Magnoliopsida; order Poales; family Poaceae; genus Stipa; species Stipa capillata. The sequence goes on from JAGXJF010004981.1 coordinate 205,698, forward strand.
TGGGGGCTTGAAGACAGATCCAACACGATTTATAGCTAAGTGTTCGCATGAGGATTGTCCATGGCGTATACATGCTTCTAGGCTGCAAGATGGGTGTACCATTATGGTAATTCGTTATGCTTGTTTCATAATAGCTGCATTCGAAGTAATCTTACTTGATCTGAACATTGTTTTGCAGATCAAGAAGCTACCATTTGAGCACACCTGTCCTACTACCAAATTACTAGAGGGCAAAATGGCAGACCAACGTTGGATTGCTGACAGGCTGGGAGACTGGTTGAAAGAGAACCCAGGTGCTGGTGCTAAGCAGGCGCAGAAGAAGTTGCAAGAAGAATACAAGATCAGGCTGAACTATTGGAAGACTTGGGCAGGTATGAGGATAGCATTTGATCAGTTTCATGGTAAATATGAGGAGACGTTTCAACATTTGTTCAATTGGAAAGCAGTGGTAGAGGAAAAGTGTCCAGGTTCTATAGTGGAGATAGAATTAAAGAAATTTAAAAGTAAGAGGTGCTTTAAGAGGGTGTTTGTTGCACTGAAACCCTGCATTGATGGCTTCTTGCAAGGCTGTAGACCATATATAGGAGTAGATTCTACTGCACTTAATGGGTATTATAAGGGCCAGCTAGCCTCGGCAACTGCTGTAGATGGACACAATTGGCTTTATTATGTAGCTTATGGGGTCTTCGACAGTGAGACAAATGATAATTGGGAATGGTTTATGAAGCAACTCCATAAAGCAATAGGGTGTCCACCAGGTCTTGTGATATCATCTGATGCTTGCAAAGGGTTGGAAGTAGCTGTAGAGAAAGTATTTCCTAATGTTGAGTGTAGGGAATGCATGAGGCATTTGTATTCCAATTTTATGAAGAAATACCATGGTAAAGTCTTCACTGAAAACTTGTACCCTGCTGCAAAGACTGCCTCCGAACAAAAATTTAGGTACCACATGGAGAAGATAATGGCAGTATCTCCGGAGGCTATTGAGTATCTAGACAAGTACCATGGTAGACTTTGGTATAGATGTGGTTTTGGAGAAGATAGCAAGGTTGACTATGTGACAAACAATATTTCAGAGAGTTTCAATAAGCAGGTGAAAGATTTGAAAGGTCTGAACATATGTCAGCTTGTGGACCGAATTAGGCAGCTCATAATGGAGAAATTTTGATTCCATCAATGACAGATAGGACTCAATGGCCAGAAGTTGATTTAAGTTTCAAAGTACACCCCCCCTGTACAAGAGAAGAGAGTGGCAGGTAGGCCTAGGACTCAAAGGATTAGAGGCTTTATGGAGAATCCTCAGAGAAGAACTGTGAGGTGCAGAAGGTGTAAAGGACTGGGCCATCAGCAGAGAACATGTAAGCTTCCGCCACAGGTCGATGAAGGGTTTGAGGAAAGAAGCTCTGAGGAGGAAGCACCAGCACAAGAAGCCACCAGAGTCAGGTACATGCCACTGTTTCTGAGAATAATCTTACTGCACAAAAGACATTCATAACACAATGCTTCTTGATGCACATGTTCTGCAGGACCAGGAGCCATTCAAAGTCACCACATCAAGAAGCTTCTGCATCAAAATCTCCAGCACAAGAAGCCACCAGAGTCAGGTACATGCCACTGTTTCTGCTGCACAAAAGACATTCATAACACATTGCTTCTTGATGCACATGTTCTGCAGGACCAGGAGCCATTCAAAGTCACCACATCAAGAAGCTTCTGCATCAAAATCTCCAGCACAGGAAGGGAGGAAGAAGTCTGCAGCAAGCACAGCTAAATCCAAAGGAGAGGGACAAAAAAAGCAGCCCGTGACTTCACCAAAAGGGAAAGGGAAAAAGCGAGCTGCAGCAAAAGGAAAGAAGATGGATGCGCCAAGCACTCAAGTTGGAGCCAAAAGGAAGTTGAGTGATTGGCTTGTTGATCAGGAGTAGAACTCAAGTTGAACTGTCTTTATGACTAGAACTTTATTTAGTCAGTTGATCAGGACTAAACTTGTTGTCAGTTAAGGCAGTGAACTTGTTTTTATTTTGTCAGTTGATCAGGAGTAAACTTGTTGTCAGTTATGGCAGTGAACTTGTTTTTATTTGCTGAACTTATTTATGACTAGAACTTGTTTTTATTTTGTAAGTTAAGCCAGTTCTTTTGAGGGTCTGCAGAAAATGTCTCCCTTCTTCATGTCTCCCGTAAGTAAGTTTCAGTTGATTTGTTGGACTTACCTCAGGGCATTATCAGCAAGCATATACTGGGCTTGTTGAGTTGTTATTGTTTGGTTGATAAGGTTTAAGTGCTAGCTGCAAAATATACCTGTTATACTTTGTCAACATCAGTGCACTCCGGAGTAATACTGATGCATTGATTGTTCTTAATTTCTGAGAATAATCTTACTGCACAAATGTATCAATAACATCTAGTTTTCGCAGAACAATACCACTTCAATAGCATCCACACAAAAGACATTCATAACACAATAGTTCTAGTACATTAGGGTCCATACAACTTGACCAGTTAGCACATTGAACAGTTCTACATCCAGAACTGCTTCTTTACGTTGTCTACGGAATCATCGCTATCGAATTCAATGTCCCAGTCTTCACAGCGCTCCCAAAAATCTGGCACATCACTGTCATCGCTCTCATACTCCTTAGGGATAATATCATCAGGACCAAGACCTTGTTCCAGCTCCTCTTCCTCAGTTATTTGTTCCAGCTCCTCTTCCACAGGTACTAACACTTGGCTCATAAGCAGCTCCTCTGACTGCGTCCCAACTCGATCAAGGGAGATGGCAAGTTCTTCTATTTGTTGTAGCACAAGGTTCATTTTGCTTGAGCGAGGAGAGCTCGTGGGTGAATAATTATCTAAGGCTAACTTCCTAATAGAGCTAGCTATCCCCTCTATTTCATCAACAGTCCATGCCCAACCTTCAATACTTATCTTTGCTTCGTATCCATCATTTACCAGTACCATTGTGATGACAAATCTGCACCAGGCACATTAGTTCAACATGAATGGAATATAAATGAGCTAAACAAGCTAGCATAGATGTGATGCAGAACACTGTACCTATCCCTAACCATCGCGTGTAGCTAAAGAGCAACCATAAATTCCCCAACCCCAAATTCCCCAACCCTAAATTTCCCATTTCCCAACCGGCGCCATGGAGAGGACGGAGAGCCGACGAAGACCAAGGGGATTCAGAACGGGTGGAGAGGGCAGCATGGAGAGGAAGAAGAGGGCGACGCGGACGTACCTCCGGATTGAATGCGTCGGCTCTAGGGCTCGCCGGACCGCACTCTCCCAACCGCTCGCCGATTCACTCCTGACCGCTCGCCGGAGTCGCCATCGCGCTAGGGTTAGGGATTGGGAAGTTTGGAGAGGAGCTGTTCGGCGGCGATGGAAGAGGATGGAAAGAGCTGGTCGGGTGCGACCAGTGGTGTTAGAGCCGGGCACCGGGGGCATTTTGGACCAAAACGTAGATACGTGTGAAATACGGGGCTGTATTTCCCCGAAAATGGTTTAAAACGCTCGTAATGGCATATATATAAGTATTGTCAAATTTTAATGGCACTTCTAATAGGGCTCAAATAGTAATGGTACTTTTGAATTTTGACCTTTTTGTAGTGGCATATATCCTCTTGTCCCTCTAGAAAAAGGCAATTTGATGATTTGATTTAGACCTCGCGTGCACCATCTAATGTAGAAGAGCGCGCCACACATTAAGATAGGAACAGGCACGTCTGGCAATTAGCATCGAATCAGAATCGACAGTCATAATGAACTGCTGTATTTAGCACCTGCCTCCTTGATGATTTGCCACCGTTATTATTCAAAGTTACTGGTATATATAATGGTCGTGGCCCTCCTGTACTGATACAGTAATGTAAAACCATAATTGTCTTTTATTGTGATGAGTAAATCTGTACTATCCGACTTCTATAAGTTCTCACCATCCTTTCGAAGTTCATCTGTCATACAGCTCAAGATCGATTGCATTCTCCATTCTCCACGCTGCTATTCTCCAAATCTCTCAAGAACTCGGCAAATGCCACTCCAGAAGACCCGCCTTCCTCGATCGCGTCCAATGCCATCTTCCTCGCTGCCACCAGCCTCTCCCTGAGCTTCTTCCCTTCCTCGGTCTCCATTACCAGCCTCAACTTCTCCTCCACATGCTCACCCTTCACCAATCCCTCCTCGTACCCCTCCATCGCCACCGCAATCTTCATCTCCTCCACCATGAACACCTTGTTCATCCCCTGCTCGGCGTACAACGGCCAGCATATCATCGGCAGCCCGGCCATGATGGCCTCCAGCGCCGAGTTCCACCCGCAGTGCGTGACGAACGCGCCGACCGCCTCGTGCTGTACCACATCCGCCTGTGGCACCCAGTTCTTCACCACCATACCCCTGTCTCCCGTCCTCTCCACGAACCCCGCCGGAAGAAGCCGCTCCAAGTCGGGCTCGGCGGGGAACTTGATCTGCTCCTCGGGTGGGTTCCTCACAGCCCACAGGAACCGCTGGCCGGAGCTCTCTAACCCATGAGCTATTTCCTTCAACTGCGCCGCGGAGAATGCGCCCTTGCTGCCGAAGCAGAGGAACACGACGCTCCGCTGTGGCTGCGAGTCCAGCCACGCGAGGCACTCGTGCGGCCTCTCGCTGCTCCCTCCCTTGTTGCCGTCGTCAACCAATGGCCCAACGCAGTAGACCCTTGGTGTTGGTCGGCCGGGCACGCAGACGCCATCCTTGAGCGCTCTCAGGGCCTTGGGCTCCAGCCAGTCGAAGGTGTTCACCAGTACCCCCCTGCCTTCAGGGATGCGCGTGAACTGGTACAGCCGGACCTTGGTCTGGTCGCTCTCCTTCTCCTGCATAGACATCGGCATGTCCAGCGCGCGGATCGGCGGCATGCCGCCAGGGCATCGCACGAGTGTCTTGCCCATGTCCTTAAACGACGGTACGTTGGGATAGTAGTACGGCATGTTGAGCAAGACGGCGAGATCGCCGGCCGCAGAGGCAAAGAAGAAGTACGCGGGGACGTCCAGCTCGGCGGCTACGTCGAGCGCGTCTACGCAGAACATGTCGAGCAGGAGGGCGTCGACGGCGGGCCAGCGAGCGCAGGAGGTCTCGGAGCACGGGGTTGGCGAGACGGAGCGTGTCCAGGCCGCGCTTGATCGGGTGCGCGCCGAGGTCGGGGCTGGACGGGGCGGGCAGGAGCCGGAAGTTGATGCAGGGGTTGGCCGCCGCGAGGCGCGCCATGGCGTCGGCTGAGACCGCGTCGTTGTCTGGTGGGTCGACGACGGCGATGACGACGTCGAGGCCGCGGCTGAGCAGGTGCTTGCCCAGCTCCACCATGGGAATCAGGTGGCCGACGCCCAGTGACGGGTAGAGCACAAACGTCTTGGTCGTCATGGCTGCACCTGCACGCCTAGGGTACGTGTTGTTCCAACGAGATGGGAATAGCAGACGAGGAAACTGCACCAAGGATGAGCGATGCGGATGGCCAGGCACACATGCGCGATGTTTATGGTGATATATAGTGATGCAGCCGTTCCATACTTGCCTGACAAGTAAATGGCGCGTGCATTGACAATTGGTACTATATATCACTTGAAACCCGAACATGCTCGATCGGTTTAGGATTTGTCGTGGATGGTTCCTTACATGTTTGCTCGCTTGAACGGAATCGAAGTCAGCAGGTCGATCAGAAGATTGGTCCCAACTCTCACGGCCGCTTTCGTGAGCCATGACGATATATGCTGTACGCGTTCCGTGGAACCGAGCGCGTGTTGGAATGTTATCAAGGAGCTTTATATCTCTCTGCATTTCATGTGCAATATCGTTGAGAGTATTTCGCTTCGGGCTTAAGCTCACTGGATCGGAGCATTCCTTTTTTCAACAATCGTCACGGGTGACAGTAACAAAAGTTAAAGCTTGTACCTAACCGACCAATCTAAGAATGACAGAGCACCGCGCTCTTTCCTTCCTCCACCATCTTGTTTCTTTTGTTCCTTTCACACTCTCCCTTTTTCACTCACAAGCTCCATCTCACTGCTCCTCATCCTACGCTTGCTACTGTCGAGCGCCACCCACCGTCGATGCCCTTGGCTCCACTGTGCTCCTCGCTGCCACCAATCGTGCGCCATCGCGGGAGCTCGGGACGGCCATTGCTCCGCCATTGAGCTCGGGAAGACGAGGAGGATGCGCAGAATGGGTTGGACTCGGTAGATCTAGTGACAGTGGGGCTCTGACAAGCTGAATTTGCCACCAGCGAGCGGTAGAGCGGTGGCTCCAGATGTTGAGGTTAGTGTCTTCTGATATTGTTTAGTGTTATGTAGGTTATTTTTATATGTTGCAAGTGCGGATTTTTTTAATTGCATATGGTATGTTATAATAATTTTAGATGTCTGTTGCATAAATTGTATGCGGGTTGGAAAGATTATTTTTGCATACATTTTTATATATTGCATACGTTTGTTTTATGTTGTATATGTTAGAGTCATCTTTTAACCATTTGTTGTATCGATCGTAGATTTGTTGTATGCATATATATATTTTTTGTTGTATCTATGTATTTAAAATGTTGTGATATTTTTTTCACGTTTTCATTAAATTGCAACCATGTTGCATAATATAGAAAACATGTTGCGTACGAAATTTTTTTATTAGGACGACGAGACGAGATCTTCAAATCCGACGGCGCTTGATACGATCGATTTTTCTCCGGCCACCCGACCGACGCCTAACGTCGTCCGAAGCGGTCGGTCTGTCGCTGATCGGGACAGACACGGATGGTTCATCCATTCTTGTTTACCTTCCCGAGGCCAAGCAATGGGGGCCAGCAGTGGTTGCCAAAGTCACGGAGAGGAGAGGACAAAATTTCATAAAGGCATGATTCCAAGGAAACTGCCGCACATGACTCTCACAAAACGAACGCCACGTACACATAACCCATATTTACTTACAACCAAAGCTTGATACGTTGCCATTGTTCGGAGCTTCTTCATAATCCGCCACTGAAATTAATGGCCATAGCCGGGGTACTTCTGACGTTTGAAGCTACTGTTGTCTGACTTGATTGTGTGGGGTGACCGGCCAATGAACTGACATTGCAAGTCTGCAAAGGCTGCAACACATGTTGCAGGCTTTTATATTTATACCGCTAGCCTAGAGAGTGGGACGACGGCACGTCTACGGCGGCACCAACCTGAATAATCGAGTCGTAAAGTTGGACCTTTTTGTCTCGACTCCATGCCCATAGCTGGTTTTACTTTCCCCTAAGCCTGCAAAGCTAGCCCGGTTCGAAATAACAGTCATTTATGGTCGGTTATATTCTCCGCCATACAATATATTTTAAATATGCTATGTAAGTAAAATACTGATATAGAGGTTTAATTAAAAAAATATATAACATTCTTATTTTTAATACGTCTCTTATTATGAAACCCAAAATAAGATATTTTTTTTGTTATAGATGGTCTTTGATGTTTACTCATCTTTAATGGGTGTTGTAAAGGATATGGTAATCATTGAATTTTATCTTATCCTGCACAAAAAATAGATAGCAAGTAGTAGCCTAGCTGCATTACCTAGGAATCATATTTGTACATCCACATATACACAACAGATTCACATATATACAACATCTAGCTTGCATTCATCCACATGAAGACATAATTCATAAAATTGCAATGTAATTAACTAAGCAATTGTCTCGCATGAACATGAAAGCATAAACATGTAATTAACTTAGCAATTGTACATGTACATCATAACACAAATTGTCTCCATGAAGACACATCCATGGTTCTCTCTCTCTCTCTCTCTCTCTCTCTCTTTCTCTCTCTCTCTCTCTCTCTGAGTCTATGAAGTTGCATGAAACTCCCCTTCTAGGGCTATGACCTCAGCATTGATGAAACAGGCGACGATTCTACGAATTCGCTTGACTTCGTCTATTTCCAAAATGCCAACACATGAGGCCATGGAGGATGTATGGAAGGGGATGAGGACGAGACTTAGGTTTATTTGAGTTTTTTTTTAGATTTTTCAAGTGGAAAGCTTTGTTCCGGGTGGTTTGTGTTCAATATATTTAAAACTTCAGATTTTCAAAGTGAAAAGTTGTTTTTGTTTCTCTACAGATGGAAGTAAGTGTTCTTGGGTTGAAAATTGATTTATATTGGGGTTAAAAGCTGATTTACATTCGAGCGAAAGTTTAATTTGGTTAAAACCTTGTGATATATTTGGTCGAAAGTTCAATTTTAGGGGCAAAACGATGTACAACATTCTGTCAAAAGCTAGGTGTTTGTTTGACTTTTGTACTTCTTCTCTTGCTCTGTAACGATGGTGCCTCCACCACTAAAGATGGCAACGGGTATAATACCCAGCGAGGTAAGATCTCCGTACCCGATACCCGCCTCCTCTACTTTGCCCGTTACCCGTACCCATTTACCCGCCCGAGTATGATTTTCCCCCGTCCCCGTTACCCATCGGGTACCGGGGCCCGGCGGGTATCCGTACCCAATAAAAAATGGGCTAGCTATGGGCTGAAAAGGCTATGGGTTGTGGGCCTGTGGGCTAAATTGTGGTATAAGGTTATTTTTTATTTGATTTTATGCCGCGGGCCCACCTGTCATAGGTACTAATGGGTACTCACCAGGTATCGGGGACGGGTAACAAGGTCCCGTCCCTATCCCTGGTTTACCCGGTGGGCAACAAATTTTGCCCGTTAGCATCCCCATACCTGATTCCTAAACAGGTAAATCCCCACCGGGTATCGAGTATCGGGTACTCGTTGCCATCTTGATCCACCACCATAGATAGTTAGGGCTAGTGGCGGTTGACTTCACTTGACTCACAAATGTACATGATCAATGAGAAAGAGTGTCAAATTCACAAGTGTTAATTGGTCACACTTAATCAAATCTGAAATCACACTAAAAAATAATAAAAGTGAAGGTTGAGATGCACAACTGCCTTTCTCAAATAGTTCTGAACCCCCATGGTGCAATAAACAATTAAAATAAGCAATTACTTGACGTAGGAAATAAAAAATATTTTCAGAATAAATAAAGATAGAAAATAAATAATTATTTAAAAGTGCTCGGTGATGAGGATATCCCTGCTGCAGTGACATCCACAGTCCCTACACCTTCACAAGATACTACTTCTCAAGTGTCGAAAATATAAGGATCCATAACTAGAACTTGTGTATGACAACTTAATCATCAGGTACCACATAATTACATCTGAATGTGATGCTGTCTAAATCAAATGCTTTTATGTTATTAAGGAACCAAGGACCAAGCATGGCTATGGAGGATAAGCATTGAAGTATGAAGCTAAGGAATGAATATGATGACATCAAGCATTCAAGTAATAATCCAAGTGATGATTGCAGAACATTGAAGGCACGATAGAAAGGACTTATAGAAATTCTTGGCCTCCTCTTCACAAGAGTTTCGGCCAAGGCAACCTAATTCAAAGGGGTTTGGCTCCACTCTATCTAGGAGTTGCACACCATATCTAGTCGGCCCAAGGCCATGTAATCTTTTCCCTTTTAATTCTGAGTTTAAAGGAAGTTAGAGATAACGTGTAGAGGAGAAGGACATCTAGGCGGATTCAGCCACCCCTTCCCTTGGGTTGGCCGAACATCCCTCCCTCTCCTCCTTTATATGTTGGTCAACTCCCCTAGGATTAGTGTGACATCTTGGTTAATATAATTGATAGACTATTCATATCAACAAGGTGCACCTTCTTTTCCGGAAGCTCATCTCCAAAGAACCTCTGGGTTAAGCGTGCTTGGCTTGGAGAAAATCTAGGGATGGGTGACTAACCGGGAAGTTCTTCCCGGGTGCGCACGAATGAGGACAAAGTGTGCAGGAAAGACTAGTGTTGGTTTGTGGGGCCAGTCTGGATCCCAGGTGATAGCCAGGCATAACGACTGCCGGTCCGAGTGAGAGGCTGGGGTGTTACAGAATGGTATCTGAGCCGACCCTCGCGGTTACACGGGCGTGTGCGGGTCAGGGGCGTGGACATGTGGCACATGGCGCATGTGGCCCATCGAGGCGCACGGCATGGCACATGTGCCAGCACTGGACGCATGGACGACGTGTGCCAAGAGGGAACGTTCCTGCTAGGCCGATGAGGATGTCGGATCCTTTGGGGGGGTGTATGTGACATCCTGGTTAATAGGATTGATAGACTACTCATATCAACAAGGTGCACCTTCTTTTCCGGAAGCTCATCTCCAAAGAACCTCTGGGTTAAGCGTGCTTGGCTTGGAGCAATTTGGGGATGGGTGATCGACCGGGAAGTTCTTCCCGGGTGCGCACGAGTGAGCACAAAGTGCGCAGGAAAGACTAGTGTTGGTTTGTGGGGCCAGTCTGGATCCCAGGTGATAGCCAGGCGTAACGACCGCCGGTCCGGGTGAGAGGCCGGGGTGTTACAATTACATGGGTTTTGTCTAGTTAAGAGTTTGCTACATCACAACTTTGTGTTCAACAACCAGTTACTTGGGAACCCCACCTAATTCAGTTCTCCATTTATATTCACAATTTCATATTACTATTTTCATAATTCCTGCTTGTTCTTCGATTGCTCGCTGGGATTAGAACCTCATGTTCTGGTTGACCATGCTTCCGTCATCGCCAATAACATACTGGAGTTGGTTTAGCCATTTCTAAGGAGCATCGGGTTGTCATATGATGTAGCTGGATTATGAAAATCGTCACCACCAAATCGATCATATTGTTCTCATCCAAAGATTGGGACACCAATAGTGCTATCACTTGGTATTAGAGCTAAAGGTTGCTCAGTGAGATTTTCCAGTTTTCATAGTAGTAGATTCATCTTTTACCTACTGTCCACATATAGTGACGAAAAACAAAAAACATTAAGGTTAGATCATCCTGTCAAGCCAATCTGAGCCTTCGCAATTTTCTTTTCAGTGCATTGCACCCTTGAATTTTTTGTTCCATAGTCATGTCAAGTTCGAGTTGCTAATCTTTAGTGTCTAGATGGTGTCTAGTTTGTCATGTCTACTTACATCTTTTACCCTGTCATAGCTTGCCACCACCTCGTCGCATCTTCGCTATCGCACCATCCATCAACTCACCATAAACCATAGCCATGCTGCCCTTCATCTTGCTGTCTTACGTGATCGTGCATCTTTGCCATGCATATCTTGCTTGCTGCACTTGTGCATCTTTACCGCGTTGCCTCTAGTAGATCGGATCTCTTCAATTTATGAAGTCACCGAATATTACCCAGTTTTGGATCAAAGAGATCAGGAAAGAACCGACATCATCTTTGGTTCAGATAGGAAAGGTTAATTCGGTTTCAACTCACCAAAACATCAACTTAGTTTCCAAGTCAATAAGGATTCTGAACCACAGTATCCTAGCTAGATACTGTTTCAGATAAGGACCACACGGGTTTTGGGGACTTTGAATCGGTTTCGGTTTGCCCTGTTTGAACTGTGTTCGCACAGAGGAGTTGTCGTTTGAGAGATAAGAGTCCACGTCTAGTTCGGAAGAAAGAGGTTCGGTTCCAGGCGTAAAAAAAAATTCAGCCATCTAGTTCGGAAGCAAGAACTCGTCCAAATTTTTTTGTCCCAATGCTGTTTTTAGGTTGTAGCCTACTATATGAGACACTCAGCATTATTTAAAAAAAATTGGCCTGTTTTGCACCTGCCGCAGTTTCAAAAAGAATTCTAATTTTTTTGGCCCAATACTTGTTGGAAATATGCCCTAGAGGCAATAATAAATTGTTATTATCATATTTCTTGTTCATGATAAATGTTTATACTCCATGCTATAATTGTATTAACCGGAAACATAATACATGTGTGGTTTTATAAACAACACCGTGTCCCTAGCAATGCCTCTATCTGGCTAGCTCGTTGATTAAATGATGGTTAAGGTTTCCTAATCATGGACATGTGATGTCGGTTAATAACGGGGTCATGTCATTAGGAGAATGACATGAAGGACAGACCCAAATTAAGTTAGGCAATTCGATCACGTCACAAAGTTCATATTGCATAGCTTTCCATTGTTAAATGTTCCGATCCTTAGACCATGAGATAATGCCACTCCCTGGCACCGGAAGAATGCTTTGGGGGCATCAACCGTCACGCCGTAATAGGGTGATCATAAAGGTGTTTTTCAGGTATTTCGGAAAGTACTTGTTGGGTTGCATGTATCGAGAGTGGGATTTGTCCATCCATGTGACAGAAAGATATACTCTGGGCCCACTCGGTAAAGCACATTCTGTATCGCTTGCAAGCACGTGACTAAAGAGTTGGTCACAGAGAATGTGGCATTACGGAACGAGTAAAGAGTACTTGCCGGTAACGAGATTGAACTAGGTATGATGATACCGACGATCGAATCTCGGGCAAGTAAAATATCGCGAGACAAAGGGAATGGAACATTCGACATCGTGGTTCAACCGATAAATGATATTCGTTGAATATGTGGGAATCAATATGGACATCCATGGTCCCGCTATTGATTATTGATCGGAGAGGTGTCTCGATCATGTCCGCATATTCCCGAACCCGTAGGGTCACACACTTAAGGTTCGTTGATGCTAGGGTATAAAATGAGATATTAATATGGTGAGACCAAAATTTTGTTCGGAGTCTCGGATGGGATCCAGGACGTCACGAGGAGCTCCGGAATGGTCCGGAGATAAAGATTCATATATGGGAAAGTATTTTTAGGGTTCCGGAAAAGTTCGGGATTTTTCCGATATCGTACCGGGAAGGTTTTAGAAGGTTCCGGGGGTCCCCGGGTGGGGCCCACTTATCCCGGAGGGGTCCACATGGACCAAGGGTACTACATGAACAGTACACACATGAATAGTGTCACGTGAACAGTAACCCCCCTTCCTAGATGGATAAGATTGATATCCCTTAAAAATAGGAGATTAGATCGAAAGGGGAGGCTTTACTTGGGGGGAGGGTACTGTTCACGCGCGTACTGTTCACGCGTGTACTGTTCACGGGTACTATTCCTCCTCCTCCAAGTTTCCTCCTCTATATAAAGGAGGGGAGGGGCAGGCCTCCGGAGAGATCCATCCCAGCCGCCGCCTCCCTCTCTCCCATCTCCTCTCTCTCGTGCGCAGCGCTTGGCGAAGCCCTGTCCGCGGAGAAACCCCACCACCTCCACCACCATGCCGTCGTGCTACCGGAGTTGATCTCATCTACCTCATCTCCCGCCTTGCTGGATCAAGAAGGAGGTGACGTCTTCGAGCCGTACGTGTGCACATCTCGGAGGTGCCGCTCGTTGCGGTGCTTGATCGGATTGGAACACGAGAAGATCCCTCTCGCGGCTGGGAGGTATAACCTAGCTGCGGGAGGCTGCGGGCTTCATCGACAACGGTCAAATTCTCCGCTGCGTTGACGTGTTCGTCGAGGGTATGTAAATATGATCTGTCTCTCGTTGCAAGCTTCTTCTAGATTGGATCTTGGTTTTCTAGATTGAATCTAGGTTTTCGTTTGCATCTCGTAGGAAAATTTTTGTTTTCTATGCTACGAATCCCATCAGTGGTATCAGAGCTAGATCTATGCGTAGATGCTTTGTACGAGTAGAACACAATTGGATTGTGGGCGTTGATTCTCTTGTTGCTACCTCTTTTCGTGCACTTTGGGTCTTGCGGGATAGTAAGATGAAGCGGCCCGGACCAACTTACATGTCCTCGCACATGAGACCGGTTCTGCGATCAATATGCAACTTGTATTGCATAAGCAGCTGGCGGGTGTCTGTCTCTCTTGCTATAGTGAGATCTAAATTGCAACGGGAGGCTTGAAGAAGTTAATAGCAATACTTGAATCCACGTTGTGGCTTTGCGTAGGTAAAGAACGGTTCTTGTATGCAGCCCCTAGAAGCCACGTAAAACTTGCAAACAATAAGTAGAGGCGTCTAACTTGTTTTTGCAGGGGCATGTGATGTGGTATAGCCAAAGATGTGATGTGATATATGTGATGTATGAGATGATCATGTTTTGTAATATTTCACGGCTTGCATGTCGATGAGTACGGCAACTGGCAGGAGCCATATGGTTGTCTTTAATATTTTTGTATGACCTGCGTGTCAACTCCAAACGCCATGTAATTGCATTACTTTATCGCTATGGTTAGCAGTAGTTGTAGTTGCAATGCGTGGTGGTGACAATCATGTGCGGCGCCCAAGGACCTAGGCGCCATGCTAGTGGTGATAGAGATCATGCCGGTGCTTTAGAGATGGAGATCAAAGGCACAAGAAGAAAAAGGCTATACCATGTCACATTATCTATGCATGTGATGTTTATCCTTTTTATGCATCTTATTTTGCTTGTATGACGACGGTAGCATTATAAGATGATCCCTCACAAAGTAATATCATGTTCGTGTTCTCCCTTAGTATGCACCGTCGCGAAAGTTCGCCGTTTCAAAGCACCACGTGATGATCGGGTGTGATAGACTCTACGTTCACATACGACGGGTGTCTCGACGAGCTTAGCATGTACAGACATGACCTCGGAGCACATGCAGAATACTGGGGTTGTCTTGACGAGCCTAGCATGTACAGACATGGCCTCGGAACACAGCGAACCGAAAGGTTAAACATGAGTCATATGGACGATATGATCAACATGTTGATGTTCACCATTGAAACTACAGCATCTCACGTGATGATCGGACTTGGTGTAGTGGATTTGGATCATGTACCACTAAAACAACTATGAGGGATGTTGAATTTAGTGGGAGTTTATTATCATGAACAACTAATCAAAGTGAATTTGCATAGTTCATAGTAGTCATTGGCATCCGTTATCTACCTTACACTTAGCTTGTTAATTGAGATAGAAAAACTGAATTGATCTGGTAGTAATGATACGGAATGGTACCATATTAGTGCCAAGTTAAGATAAAGTCCTATTGCAAACTTTCGGTAACCTGACCTAGCTCCATGTGATTTAATAAGTTGTATTAATCCAAGAGCAATGATTCCAATTTAGTGTCTAAAGTCATGTTTGTCTCCGTGAAACTTGATCTACAAAATTGTTTTGAGAATTGAGGAGATTATGAGATAATCTAGGAGCTGAAAGGATTGTTTCAGAAGTGAGCAAGGAGTAACCGATATGTGATATCTAAAACCTTGTTTTGCTGCAAGATGACTGAGTATAATCTAGTGAGAAAGCGTGTGCTCATATTGTATGAGTATATGCAAAGATTGAAGACGCTAGGCGTCTTGATTTCTAAATAGTTTGGCACTGAAATTATTCTCGCATACTTCCCTACGAGCTATAGTAGCTTCATCATAAAATGTTATGATGGGATGGATAAAGTGTATGGGTAATTTATTTACCATACTTAAAGATAGCTAAAAGTGGAATCCGAAAGAACGCCAATCATGTGATGATGGTGATCAATTTCAAAGTGCAAGTCTAAGGGTGCTAGTACTTGACTAAAATCCTAAGACTATGTGCCAATGTGACTGGTGCCATTGTTGATGTTGATAGATTCTTCTAAAAGGAGAGGGGACGCTGAAAGAGGATCTGAAAAATATTTGGCAGGAAAAGAAAAGACTGGAAAAGTCCAGCTCAGGTATATAGATGATATACATGTTGTAGATGTATTCTTTGCTAGTAAACAATGTAATTCTTAGGTATGTGATACTAGATCGGTTGGTATGGGTGTCATACAATGTAACACGATACAAGAACTACAATGGCCTAAAAAACTAGCAAAAGATGTGGTAGTGATGCACATTGGGAACTAAATAAAAGGGTTTATTATATTCACCGTCTGCATCCTTTCGAGCCTTTGAGATTGATTATAAGTGCTTAGTAATTGTTATTTTGTTTCGGCTTTATGAGAACAATGGTTGTTCAAATTATGGCCATGCTCCATAATGGATGGATCATTTAAATCTTGATGGTAATACCAACATCCATAACACTGACGCTAAAACGCCGCGAGGCTAATGATTTGAATTTCACTTATTTGTGACACCTGTGTTTAAGTCATATTGGAAAGAGATGCATGAAGAAACTCCATGTTGATGGATTTTTGGAGTCATGTGATTTTAAATCATTTGACACTTGCAAATCTTGTCTGAAAGGAAGATGACTAAAAATCCGTTTATAGGCCAAAGTTGAACGGACGACTAACTTTTTGGAAATTATACATAATGATGTATGAAGTACGATATGTGTAGCCGTGTATGGTGGATTCCTCTACTTCATAAACTTTCACCGATGATTTGAGTGGATATATATGGATATATCTATTTGATGAGAAAGAAGTATGAAATATTTGAAAAGGTTCAAAATTCAGCGTGAAGTAGAAAATCATCGTAACGAGAAAATCAAATGTCTATGATTGGATTGTAGAGGAGAATATTTGAGTTACGAGTTTAGCGAACATCTGAAGAGTTATGGAATTGTTCCACAACTTGCGCATCCTGGAACGCTATAGAGTGATGGAGTGTCTGAGAGATGTAATCAAACCTTGTTAGACATGGTTAGCTCGATGATGTAATTAAATAAAACTGCCGTTATATTTTTGTGGATTATGCTTTAAGAGATTACCGCTTTTACACTGAATAGAGTGCCATCATAATCCGTTGAAATGACACCATATGAGTTATGGCATGGGTAGGAACCCAAATTGTCTTTTCTTAAATTTTGGTATGCATAGCATATGTAAAGTGTTTACAACCAAAATCGGATTAAAGATTCTTCAAAGGTTATCCCAAAGAAACTTTTGGGTATTTCTCCTATCACCGAACTGAAGACAAATTTGTTTGTCACAAAAGGTGGATTTCACGAGAAAGTGTTTCTTGCGAAAAGGTGAGTGGGAGGACAGTGCAGCTCGGCAAGATTGGAGAATCTTTGTCATTAGGTCAGAGTAGCGCAACACCGGAAGTTGTTCTGGAGTTTCCTATTATGACTGAAATGGAAGCCACTACATGTGTTGTAGAGACTTCGGTCGAGATTGCAACTGAACCACGTAGGTTAAGCAGACTTTGTACTAAACCAGCGTGTGGTTTGAGGATGAAGTATTGTTGTCGTGACAACGATGGATCTGCAACTTACAAGGAAGCAAATGATGGGGCCCTGACTCCGCTGAATGGCTGGACGCCATAAATTCCGTGATAGAGTCCATGTGCAAAAATCAAGTTTGGAACTTGGTAGACTCTCCGGAAGGCATGAAGCCTATCGGACGTAAATGGATCTATAAAATAGGCAGATGTGGATGTGTCCATCCATTAAAAGGCTCGACTTATCGCAAAGTGTTTTCGACTAAGTTCAAATAGTTGACTACGATGAGATTGGATCTCCCGTAGCGATACTTAAGTCTGTAAGGATTATTCTAGCAATCACTGCATATTTCAATTAAGAGATATGGCAGCTGGATGTCAAAACTAAGTTCCTTAACAGGAAGCTAACCGAGGATGTATGTGAGATACAACCAAGGGTTTTGTCGATCCAGAGAATGCTAGAAAGGGTATGCAAACTTCAGCGTTCTATTTGAGGACTGAAGCAAGCATCACGGAGTTGGAATTTTTACTTGATGAAATTGTCAAAAGAGTTTGGTTTCATCAGGGACGGTGAAGATGCTTGTATATTTACAAGAAAGTAAGTGGGAGCGCTAAGACATATTTCTAATACTTTATGTAGACGACATATAGTTGATTGGAAATTATGTGTCTTTTCTTGATACGGTTGAGATTTCATTAAAATTAGATTTTGATGAAAGACTTAGGCTAAACAGCATATTGGGCATCAAAATCTATGGATATAGATTGAGGCACCGAATATGGTTAAGCCAAAGTGCATAGATGAGATATTGAGTTGGTTCAGTATGGAAACGCCAAGAAAGGGTTCTTGTCGCATGGAAGAGGTTGATGCAAGACTCAGTGTTTTACAAACACTTGATGAGCTAAACGCATGAGCATTTTTTTAATCATGTACGCCATGCTATGCACACAAACCAGATATGTCGTATGCTCTGAGTGTTACGAGCATATACCAGAATGATCACATGTTGATCTTTGAACAATACTATGAATATCCTTAAGTACTTTGGAAGAACTAAGGATATGTTTTGTATGCAGAGGTGACAAACGGTCCATTGTAAGGTGTTACATCGGTGCTAGTTTTGTTACAGATACAAACAATTTATCTCAATTAGGCTATGTGTTTAATAAAAGGTGGCACAATGGGCAGGAAGGAGGTTCCATGCTGGATTTAGATGAATTCCAAAGTTAAACATTTTGATGGATTCCACAAATGAAGGCTGAGTATATCGTTGTTTTAACAACGACAAAGGAAGATGTTTGAGTCAAGAAGTTCGTTATCGAACTTGGTGTAGTTCCAAGTGAGCCAGTACTATGAAGCTCTATTGTGCGACAATGGTGGCAACATAATTCAGGACGAGGAATTAAGGTCCCACCAAGTGACCAAACATATACAATGCCAACTCATTCGAGAATGAGTGATGCGTGGAGACACAAAAGATTTGCGAATACATGGACCTGAACATGTCAGATCCATTGATAAAGTTTACCACATGCAAAGCATATGAATAACACCGGAATGCCATAGGTGTTAACTGCTTACTTATTGACTAGATTATTGACTCTAGTGCAAGTGGGAGATTGTTGGAAATATGCCCTAGAGGCAATAATAAATTGTTATTATCATATTTCTTGTTCATGATAAATGTTTATACTCCATGCTATAATTGTATTAACCGGAAACATAATACATGTGTGGTTTTATAAACAACACCGTGTCCCTAGCAATGCCTCTATCTAGCTAGCTCGTTGATTAAATGATGGTTAAGGTTTCCTAATCATGGACATGTGATGTCGGTTAATAACGGGGTCATGTCATTAGGAGAATGACATGATGGACAGACTCAAATTAAGTTAGGCAATTCGATCACGTCACAAAGTTCATATTGCATAGCTTTCCATTGTTAAATGTTCCGATCCTTAGACCATGAGATAATGCCACTCCCTGGTACCGGAAGAATGCTTTGGGGGCATCAACCGTCACGCCGTAACAGGGTGATCATAAAGGTGTTTTTCAGGTATTTCGGAAAGTACTTGTTGGGTTGCATGTATCGAGAGTGGGATTTGTCCATCCATGTGACAGAAAGATATACTCTGGGCCCACTCGGTAAAGCACATTCTGTATCGCTTGCAAGCACGTGACTAAAGAGTTGGTCACAGAGGATGTGGCATTACGAAACGAGTAAAGAGTACTTGCCGGTAACGAGATTGAACTAGGTATGGTGATACCGACGATCGAATCTCGGGCAAGTAAAATATCGCGAGACAAAGGGAATGGAACATTCGACATCGTGGTTCAACCGATAAATGATATTCGTTGAATATGTGGGAATCAATATGGACATCCATGGTCCCGCTATTGATTATTGATCGGAGAGGTGTCTCGATCATGTCCGCATATTCCCGAACCCGTAGGGTCACACACTTAAGGTTCGTTGATGCTAGGGTATAAAATGAGATATTATATGGTGAGACCGAAATTTTGTTCGGAGTCTCGGATGGGATCCAGGACGTCACGAGGAGCTCCGGAATGGTCCGGAGATAAAGATTCATATATGGGAAAGTATTTTTAGGGTTCCGGAAAAGTTCAGGATTTTTCCGGTATCGTATCGGGAAGGTTTTAGAAGGTTCCGGGGGTCCCCGGGTGGGGCCCACTTATCCCGGAGGGGTCCACATGGACCAAGGGTACTGTATGAACAGTACACACATGAATAGTGTCACGTGAACAGTAACCCCCCTTTCCTAGATGGATAAGATTGATATCCCTTAAAAATAGGAGATTAGATCGAAAGGGGAGGCTTTACTTGGGGGGAGAGTACTGTTCACGCGCGTACTGTTCACACGTGTACTGTTCACGGGTACTATTCCTCCTCCTCCAAGTTTCCTCCTCTATATAAAGGAGGGGAGGGGCAGGCCTCCGGAGAGATCCATCCCAGCCGCCGCCTCCCTCTCTCCCATCTCCTCTCTCTCGTGAGCAGCGCTTGGCGAAGCCCTGTCCGCGGAGAAACCCCACCACCTCCACCACCATGCCGTCGTGCTACCGGAGTTGATCTCATCTACCTCATCTCCCGCCTTGCTGGATCAAGAAGGAGGTGACGTCTTCGAGCCGTACGTGTGCACATCTCGGAGGTGCCGCTCGTTGCGGTGCTTGATCGGATTGGAACACGAGAAGATTCCTCTCGCGGCTGGGAGGTATACCTAGCTGCGGGAGGCTGCAGGCTTCATCAACAATGGTCAAATTCTCCGCTGCGTTGACGTGTTCGTCGAGGGTATGTAAATATGATCTGTCTCTCGTTGCAAGCTTCTTCTAGATTGGATCTTGGTTTTCTAGATTGGATCTAGGTTTTCGTTTGCATCTCGTAGGAAAATTTTTGTTTTCTATGCTACGAATCCCATCAATACTATACTTTCGTGACATGGGTAGTTGATTGAGATAGTTACCCACATTCCGTATTTTTGGGCCTCTGCGGTATTTCATTTTCTGTATCAGGATATTTGTACTGATCGCTTGAGCTTCATTTTTCGTTGCAGCGGTATGCTACATTCTATCCTAGTGTGTAGCATCGTTGAACCTCACTTATATCCATTACATTCTTTGCTACATTGCTCTGCCTTTGCCACTATTGTTGCTACATTCTGAGCATCACTTACATCCTATAGACATCGAATAGCTAGCTCTTTCTAGCCTAGGGATAGCAACTAGTGACTAGTACTTTGAGCAATTATTCAATCTGCATTCTCTGATTTGATTATTGATATTTCCTTGCTACTCACGTAAAACCTTCCAAACTCCTCTTTTCTACACAGTGCAGCGTACGTTCACCTGGCAATCGCTTTACTCAATCTTTGGAGGTATTTGACATTGTTGGTTCCCGGTCACCACCTTTGGCTTGGCAAGGATTTGTAAGAATTTTAATTTAGCTTGAGTGTTGAGCCACTTGTCACCGCATCCTACTAGTTGATAGGAATATTATACTTGTGATTTTAGATTTAGAGCAACATCACAGTAAGGGAAAATCTGAACCGAAATTAGTTAATGAAATAAAATTGAAAGGTACATGTTTGCTTGCTAGTAAATCTGATATTTCTAATTTTGATGCTAGTGATTATGTTTGCTATGCATTTGTTTGCAAAGAAGCTTTGTTTTCATTTGAGGATATGCCTCCCTCTTTTCCCCTATTGTTGCTCACATTTTGTAGGAGTACTCTGATGCCTTAACAAAATACGTACCACCGGGATTACCATCTATTCAAGAGATAGAGTACAAAATTAATTTGATCCCCGGTGCTTCGCTACCCAACCGTGCGCCACACCGTACCAATCCCAAGGAGATGAAAGAAATTCAGCAACAGGTATAAAAACTACTCAATGTATCATGTTGTATGTGTATTAACTATAGAGCTATCAATAATATTATTATTTGTTATCGTTATCCTATTCCTAGGTTAGATGATATGCTTGATGAATTAAGTGGCTCTATTATTCTCTAAAGTTGAATTGCGTAGGGTTTACTACCAGATTCGTATAAAATTATGAGATGAATGGAAAACAATATTTAAAATTAAGTTCGGCCAATATGACTGGTTAGTCATGCCTTTTAGTTTAACTAATTGTGAGGACCTGGTTTCAACTACCAGACCCCCCTTGTGTATATCCTCGTCAGTCCAGGATCATGCTGACGGTACACAAGCGAAATGAATAACATCACATGCATTCAAAGTTAAAGACATAGTATTTGAGTACGATATGCCACACGGCTTACAAGGTTCCATGTCTTAGCGACATTATTACATCAAAGGAAACAGCGGAAATAGAAGCGAAGCGGCTCCATCCAAGCCACAGGCAAATTGACGGAGGCCACGCGACCTACTCTTCGGGATCATCATAGAAATAGTCTTCATCGGCGCCTTCTTCAGCATGCTCCTCTGCACACCACCACGAAACACATGCACGATGAGTACTTTACGTACTCAGCAAGCCACCTGGCGGCAGATGGTCCTATCATACTACATGCAAGGCTCCAAAGGAAGGCTTTATGGTTTATTTGCGTAAAGCAATCTTTTTAGTTGAACTACTTAAATAGATTCAAATGCAGCATTTTGATGTAATCAGTTTTATTATCAGGGGTATTTTCAACAGGTGTGGTCCACGACCAACACACTCGAGCAAGGACTCCCACCTTAGCTCGACCATATGATTCATCAGCAAAGGGGTAGAGGGAAATAGCAAGGGGGAGAGGGACATGTCCTTTTCATCAAGAATGAGGTATGTGCTGTCCATGACCGTGGACACGGCTAATAGATTAGTTTTAACTCTGCAGAGTGTGTACACTTTACCCACACGACACGATCATCCTCTTATGCCAAGCTGCGCAAGCTTGTACACACGCCCATCGGTGTGTCGGCAGGGTGACCGTGACGAGGTCTTTTAGCTAGTCTCATCCCGATGTGACATGCCCACTAGGTTTCGACACAGAGGAGCATACACCTGCTTACCCTGCGTGCCCTCCTTTTGTGCCGAGGTCCTCGTAGCCACGTCCACTCTTCTGTGGTACAGCGATGTCGACACCAAGACTCGACTAACCTACTTAACCAAGCCAGTGCCCATATAGCATGTGGTTGTACTGTTTTCACAATTCTCCGATTACATGACTTCAGCCTTATGCGGTACGGATGACAAATGGTTCCTTTAAACCGGCCTCATGCGGGTAGGACAACCATATGCTCATTCAAACCTGATTCAGCTGCCGCCCGCACCATATTAGATGGTAAGTTTCACCCAGAGTAGAATAGGAAAAACAGAGAGAGAGGAAAACATCGGGCATCCGGCCCTAGCTCAGCGACCTCAATAACAAGTATCAACAAGGAACATTGATCCCAAGATCATTCCTCCGAGGAGGCAATCAAAACAGCCTAAAGATATATATATAAAGCATGGCTAAGCATTCTCTACTCTATTCAGAATAAAACATATTAGTCTACTCAGGGTATCAAGTAAATGGCGACAAGCAGAAAGGTAAAGGTGTGTCAATCGACACGCTAACTACTGGAATAAAACAGCATGCATGTTTATAAACAATAAAATATAATGACTTTGAAAATACAGGATCAATATGATCAAGAAAAAGTGGCATGTCTTCGTGGTAGTACTCTCCTTCTTTAGCTGCTTCGGTCACCGGGTCGGTCTCTTCACTCCCTATCGTTGCAACGAAACGAGAACGAAATAATAAATAACCAACTCCAATAAACATTCCGAAAAGCAACCCGAAAGAGAAGCACGACGAAGATAAGATAGGGTGGAATGGAACGATGGCGCGATAGCGTCATCACGGTGAAGATATAATAGGTTTACTAGGATTGGCCATAACCATTTATACATACCATATATAATATATCTAGAAATAACATATAGCATATATCCCTTACCAGGTATTAGAATAGTTATTCTTATACATACCCACATAACATACACCTTAACATGCTAATAATCACAACAAAAGGTAAAATAATAAATCTAAATATTTATAATGGTTAACAACAGTAAAGAACAATTAACAACATCTAACTATATTTACACATGCTTTTCTATTATTTTAAAAACTAGAAGTTAAGCTAAAAGGTATTCTCTACCATTAACATGAACTAGTTAAACATGAAACAACTTGGAACATGTTAAAAGTACTGGAACAGTACAAAAATGATTTAATAATAATTTTTAATCTGGACATTATTTAATTAAAGCATTTTCTAGCATTTCTAATGTAACAATTAAGTAGGAAATACTAATTAACATCAATAAATCATGAAATTGGATCAACATGATCTAATAGAAATTCTAGAGACATTTCATGTTTGCAAGTGTTCTAGAAATAAAATTTAAGTAATTATAACTATTATTCTAAGCATGAAAATTACCCTAAAAGCATGGTAAAACATTATTTAATCATCCCGAATGGGTTCTAATGACTTTACACCATTCCTAGAATATAACATGATTTATTGGGTACTGGACATGAAATTTTAATAGCTAAAACTGATTTATAAAGGATCTATTACTAAAACAGAATTTAAATAACAATTTTAAATAGATCTAGAACACATCTTGATTTTCTATAGCTCAAACTAATGTAGGAAAAATATTTTGGTTTACATGGTAAATGAGTTCTAGGGTTCTCTGATCCTAGGCAAACATTTAATAAAAATAACAGAGAGCATTTCTATTTTTAATAAATGAAACAGAGCTTAATGTAATTCTAGAAAATTCTGCACTAATCCAAAGTTTATGAAAATTTCCAGAATCACTCCCTATCATACTAATGATCTCCAGAAAAAGATTCACTTCAAAATAATCTTCCAGTACAAAGATATCACAAAATTAGGTCAAATTTCGTACTAATTTAATTATAATTCAAAATCCGGTGGTCGGATTAAAAATCTGATTGCACCATTAGATTCCTGGGGTTCTAATGATTCCATTTTACTCCTAAGATCATGGATTGGACAAGGATAGCATGGATCCAAAAATTGGACAAAGGGGAGGCTAGGGTCTACTGTACATGTGTACTGTTCATGCATGTACTGTACACGGGTACTGTAGCAGAGGAGGTTTGGGGAAGAATTCCATGGTTGCATTAAGGAGATGAAGATTGGATCAAAATTGGTTGAGGGAAAATTCTCCTTGGGTTAATAGGAGACTACCTCGGTGGGAGATTGGAGAGAAGCTCACCGTGGGTGGAGAAATTGAGGAGAGAAGGAGATCGTCGGAGTTGGAGAAGAACTCGCGGTACGGTTGATGTAGTGGAAGAAGCTCCCGAATTCTTGCGGTAGGAGAGGCGCGACGGCGTGGGGAAGCTCCAACAACAAATCCTCGGTGTAGGGGTGCGTCGGTGTGGCCGGAATTGCTCGCCGGACTTGTCGCCGGAGTTGGAGAAGAAAAAGAGATGAAGAAGCAATTTTAGGTGTGGGAGAGCAAGGAATAAATCACAGGGATTGGGGTCTATTTATAGAGGAGAGGAGGGAGATAAAAGAGGCAATAACACTGATTATTGGAAAGAATAATTAGGAAAGGAAATTTGGGATTAATTGAAATCAAAACGGAAGGAATTAGAAAAAGAATCGGAGAGCCTGGCCACAGCAGCGTCGCGCGCGAGCACGCGCTGGGCCCAGCGCACTGCAACCAAGCTGCATGCATGCATGCCCACGGGCAGGCTGGCCCACAAGCCCTTATTTATTCATTTTCAGATTAAATTAGTAGGGAAAAAGAAAGAAATTCAACGCTGGTTCAAATGGGCTCCAAAAATTATGAAAAAATTTCAGTAAGTCAATTTGAATATGGGGAACTCAATAAAAATATTTTTGGAGCAAATTTTTAAATGATGGCCCACTGAAAATTCAAAAACAACACTTCTTGCTCTCAAATTAATTCCTAACCTTGGATTAATTTGAGATAAAATCCAATTAAAATATTTTTAACATATATTACATAGTTACACATCCTTCTCTCTTTAAAAAAAAATTTAAGCCCGTAAAATTGAGAATGTTACAACTCTACCCTTCTTACAAAGAATCTCAACCCCGAGATTCGAAGCTAGAGAACAGATCTGGAAACTCTTCTTTCAGGTCTTCCTCTCGTTCCCACATTGCTTCTTCCTCCGAATGGTTGCTTCACTGAACTTTGAAAAACCGGATCACTTTCCTTCTGGTAGTTCTTGCTTTCTCGTCCAAAATCTTAATTGGATACTCTTCATAGGTTAAATCATCTTGAACCTCAATATCCTCCAGCGAAGCTTTCCGAACTTCTTCTTCTGGTTCCTTGAAGCACTTTTTCAACTGCGACACATGGAACACATTCTGCACATTGGACAACTTCTCCGGTAAAGCCAACTGATAAGCTACCTCTCCACGACGGGCCGTTATCTCAAAGGGACCAATATAGCGAGGTGCTAGCTTGCCCTTGATTCCAAAACGACGTATTCCTCTAAGCGGGGATACCTTCAGGTATACAGCATCTCCTATCTTGAAGCAGATGTCCTTGCGACGCTTGTCCGAATAACTCTTTTGTCTAGACTGTGCCACTTTCAATCTCTCTTGGATCACTTTCACTTGCTTATCAGCCTCTTCCAAAGTGTTAGGTCCAAACACTTGCTTTTCTCCAACTTCATGCCAATTCAAAGGTGTACGGCACTTACGCCCATATAAAGCTTCAAAAGGAGCCATTTGCAAACTGGCTTGATAACTGTTGTTATATGAAAACTCAGCATAGGGCAAACTCTTATCCCAGCTTCGCTTGTACGTGAAAGCACATGCTCGGAGCATATCTTCCAAGATCTGATTTACTCGCTCGGTCTGACCATCCGTCTGCGAGTGATAAACGGTACTGAAATTCAACTGCGTGCCAAGTGCTTCATGCACTTTCTTCCAAAACCTCGATGTAAATTGTGTCCCTCGATCAGACACAATCTTCTTCGGCACTCCATGCAAGCACACAATTCGGGACATATACAGCCCTGCTAGTGTCTCTCCACTATACTCTGTCTTTACTGGAATGAAGTGAGCTGACTTGGTCAATCGATCCACGATGATCCATATAGAATCATATCCTGACGATGTCCTCGGGAGGCCTGTGATGAAATCCATTCCGATTTCTTCCCACTTCCATTCAGGCACTTTAAGCGGTTGAAGCAATCCTGCCAGCTTCTGGTGCTCTGCCTTAACTCTGCGGCATGCATCACATAGAGACACAAACTCTGCGATATCTCGCTTCATGTTGGACCACCAAAAATTCTCTCACATATCATGGTACATCTTCGTACTTCCGGGGTGAATAGAATAGGCAGACTCATGAGCCTCCTTCATAATGACTTCCTTGATCTCCTTCTGATTTGGCACAAACAAACGACCTCGGAACCAAAGGGTCCCATTCTCATCTTCCTTATGGTCAGGTGCTTCACCCAACTTAATCTTTTCTCGGATCTCTTCAACGCCCTTATCACCTTTTTGGGCTTCTCTCACTTGGTCTTCAAGGGTTGACTTCACCTCTAGCATATCATCATTCTCGGCGATACTCACGTTCAAATTCAGCTTTCTGAACTCTTCATAAAGCTCTGGTTGGCTTTCTTGAATCATCAAATTGTTACTGTAGGCCTTCCGACTCAAAGCATCGGCCACGATATTGGCTTTACCAGGATGGTAATTAATCCCAACATCATAGTCCTTTATCAACTCTAACCATCTTCTCTGCCTGAGATTCAATTCTGACTGAGTGAAGATATACTTCAAACTCTTATGATCCGTGTATATCTCACAGCGATTACCAATGAGGTAATGTCGCTAAATCTTTAAAGCATGCACTACGGCTGCTAACTCCAAGTCATGAGTAGGGTAGTTCTATTCATGTGCACGTAACTGTCTCGACGCATAAGCAACAACCTTGCCTTGTTGCATAAGCACACATCCCAAACCTTGCTTGGAAGCATCACAATAAACTTCAAAATTCTTCCGAATATCGGGCAAGATCAATACTGGTGCAGATGTCAACCTCTTCTTGAGCTCTTGAAAACTTGCCTCACAAGCTTCTGTCCACACGAACTTGTTCTCCTACTTGGTCAATTGGGTCATAGGTCTTGCAATCTTGGAGAAATCTTCTATGAACCGGCGGTAATATCCCGCTAGTCCAAGAAAACTGCGGATCTCTGACACATTCTTCGGTCGCTTCCAATTGATCACAGATTCCACTTTAGCTGGATCCATTGCTACTCCTTCGGCCGATATGATATGACCAAGAAAATCCACCTGCTTCAGCCAAAATTCACACTTACTAAACTTGGCATAGAGCTGATGCGCTCTTAATCTTTGCAAAACCACTCGAAAATGCTGCTCATGCTCTTCTTCACCTCGGGAGTATATCAACACATCATCGATAAATACCACGACAAACTTGTCAAAGCAATCCATGAACACCTTATTCATCAGATTCATGAAATAGGCAGGTGCATTTGTGAGTCCAAACGACATCACAAGGAACTCATATAGCCCATATCTGGTCACAAAAGCTGCCTTAGGCACATCTCCCAGTACAAAGATATCATGAAATTAGGTCAAATTTCATACAAATTTAATTATAATTCAAAATCCGGTGGTCGGATTAAAAATCCGATTGCACCATTGGATTCCTGGGGTTCTAATGATTCCATTTTACTTCTAAGATCATGGATCGGACAAGGATAGCATGGATCCAAAAATTGAATAAAGGGGAGGCTAGGGTCTACTATATACGTGTACTGTTTATGCATGTACTGTACACCGGTACTGTAGCAGAGGAGGTTTGGGGAAGAAATCATCCCATGGTTGTATTAAGGAGATGAAGATTGGATCAAAATTGGTTGAGGGAAAATCATCCTTGGGTTGATAGGAGACTACCTCGGTGGGGGATTGGAGAGAATCTCACCGTGGGTGGAGAAATTGAAGAGAGAAGGAGATCACCGGAGTTGGAGAAGAACTTGCGGTACGGTTGATGTAGTGGAAGAAGCTTCTGAATTCTTGCGGTAGGAGAGGCGCGACGGTGTGGGGAAGCTCCAACAACAAATCCTCGGTGTAGGGGTGCATCGGTGTGGCCGGAATTGCTCGCCGGACTTGTCGCCGGAGTTGGAGAAGAAAAAGAGATGGAGAAGAAATTTTAGGTGTGGGAGAGCAAGGAATAAATCACAGGGGTTAGGGTCTATTTATAGAGGAGAGGAGGGAGATAAAAGAGGCAATAGCACTGATTATGAGAAAGAATAATTAGGGAAGGAAATTTGGGATTAATTGAAATCAAAACGGAAGGAATTAGAAAAAGAATCGGAGAGCTCGGCCACGGCAGCGTCGCGCGCGAGCACGCGCTGGGCCCCAGCACACTGCCGCCAAGCTGCATGCATGCATGCGCACGGGCAGGCTGGCCCACAAGCCCTTATTTATTCATTTTCGGATTAAATTAGTAGAGAAAAAGAAAGAAATTCAACACTGGTTCAAATGGGCTCTAAAAATTATGAAAAAATTTCAGTAAATCAATTTGAATATGGGGAACTCAATAAAATATTTTTGGAGCAAATTTTTAAATGATGGCCCACTGAAAATTCAAAAACAACACTTCTTGCTCTCAAATTAATTCCTAACCTTGGATTAATTTGAGATAAAATCCAATTGAAATATTTTTAACATATATTACATAGTTGCACATCCTTCTCTCTTTAAAAAAAAATTTAAGCCCGTAAAATTGAGGATGTTAAACTAATGCACCTAGTACATTCATGCGATTCATGAATGAAGTTTTACATGCATTCATGAGACAATTCGTGGTGGTTTATTTTGATGATATTCTGATCTATAAAATCTTTAGAAGACCATCTTGATCATCTACATGTTTTTTAATGCTTTGCGCAATGCTTTGATCCTTTTATAGAGGGTTCATCTAGTCGTACCGTACATGGACTTACGTCCGGGTAGGATTCTGCCTTCCTTAAACATCGGGATGGACTTCTTAGTTTAAGAGATATCTTTCCTCCTTTTTAGGGGTTACCTTACCATCCTGGGATCCTTACCGGATACAGGGTATATTCGGTAATCCAGGGAATCATATACAAATACTTCCTAATATACGGGATACTGTACTATCTATCGTCAAGCCCCCCATCAGTACATGAAGTGAGGTCATGACTGTTCGGTAGAAAATCTGCCCTTCTCAGGATGCAGCTCCGAGTAGGCGAACTGAGTAATCCTTATCGATGACTTTTTCGAGTAGGTACGATCTCTACCAAGTAGTCGTGATAATCTTATCAAAATGGCCGTGGAAAATCAAAGCTTTTCTGATTTAATCTGACCCGTCAATCACGGACACGCATTTGCCTGGCGGATTTCTGGGAAATCGAACCGTCGTGGTGGAAATTTCGCGTGGTGATGAAGAATCTTTCCTTTTTCTGCGCTACTATTTGGCTGACGTTAGCAGCAACGCATCGCGCTTGTCGGGGTCATGGGTTTGTCAAACCTCTTTTTCTCGTGCAACGTCTCGTATGCGGGAAAAGCAACTGTCCCGCATTAAATGCGACGGAACAGATCGTGCCGTTAACCGTGCTCGGTTAGGTGAAAAATTGAAACCTTGAAGAAACCAAGAGTTGGGGTTTTTGCCCGCATCCCTTTCTGTTCCTTAGCCTTCCCACCGTCTTCTTCCTTGCGTCATGGCGGGGCGTTCGTCGGCTGGAAACCCATGGCCGCGTTCGGAGCTAACTCAGGCGAGGCTCGCATCTTCTCTAGAACTGACTTTAATTCAGTCGACCTTTCAAGCCGAGTTTCGCCCTGTTCTGAACGAGAGGATTCCCATGCCCTGATCCCTGGTTGGTTGGTCATTTTTTCTGATTTCTTTCGGTGCAGGGTTCTTTTTTCCCCCGTCTACCTTCCTGTCTTCCGTTTTCCAGTTCTATCGGGTCGAGATAATTAACCTCGATCCGACCTCCTACATCATTCTGAGCGTATTCGCCCATCTGTGCGAAGCTTTCCTTGGAGTACGTCCTTCTTTGGACCTCTTTAGATACTATCATACACTGGAGAGGACGAAGAAGGAGATTGTGGGAGGTGCAAGTATCCGCCTCCGAGGAGAAAAAATCACGGAATACATAGATGTTACCGGGATCCGGTCTTTCCCGGGGTGGGAGAACGAATGGTGTTACTGCCGTCCATCGTCCACCCTGGGTATCAAACACTGGGGATCTCCACCCGAAGTTGTACCCTCGTGGTCTGATGAGACAGCGCTGGACTCCCGCCCTTAGGGGTCTAATTGATGAGATCAAGATCCTCCGGACACGAGGCCTGTCCTCCTTCGACGTCGCGCCGATTTTCGTTAGGCGCGGGATATGCCCTTTGCGGTTGAGGGAGACAGGTGCCTGGGATTCCTCGAGTGACCCTTATCAGAGGCGGAAGAAAATGGGTAAGCCTCGTACCCTTTCTGAGATCAACAAAGAAAAAATTTCGGGCTACTCTGACTTCCTTTATTTCCCTTTTCTGATCAGCTCTCTCGGAATCGGAGGTGTTCGAGAAGGTGAAGACCTTTTCAAGAAAAGACGCCTTCACCGGGTCATTAGGATATCCCTTCATCGCTACCCCTTCGGCCTCAACATGAGCGGGAAGAGGTTCTCGCGGTAATCTTTTGTTTTCAAGACATCCGGCTTTTCTCGGTCCAAATAGCACTGACTTTAGGTGTTATTTGATGGACCTCTTCAGCGAGAAGGACGCGGGGTCTCAGATCCTGAAGCGGGGCCCTCCCTTCCTAGTCGGGATTCAACCACCGCTGAGGATCGGCGTGATGAAGACGTCGGATGCCTTGAGGGTGGCTCAGAACAGATGAAGGGGAAACACGCGGGGGTGGACTAGAATCTCCCGTGATAACTCCCGAGTCGCCTTTCCAAGCTTCACCCCTTTCTCCTCGGGGAGCAAGTGCTCCTCCGGCTCGAAGAATACGCTCTGTCTCCTTGAAGAGAGCGAGGTACTCTCCCTTCATCTCCCCCTAGTCGAGCTTTTTGTATGTCGATCTGGGTGCTGAGCATGATCTGTAGGGACCTATCTCCACCGAGTCTGACAGCGACTGTCCTGAGGAGGCGCTTACCTGTCTCCAGATTCCTACCTAATCGAGGGTCCGACTAGCGGGATGGATCTGCCTTCTCCTGATACACGTCAGCCGACTTCTAGCCAGCAGGGCAGGGAGACTTCGTCGAGGATGATCCAGTGGTGCTGCTCAGACTATTGGTGGAGGTAAAGAAGCGTCTCCACTTGTCATCTGCCTTTTCCATAAGATGTTCTGACCTTGGTGTTCCTCTCAGCGTGTCTAGGGTAATGGAACTCCGTCCGCGACGAGGTCTAGGGGCTTCGGGACCGGTCGACTCAGCTTTCCGATGCTCTTTCCCAAGAGAAGGCAAGGGCTTCTTCTCTCGAGGAGAAACTCGTGATGGTGACGGATCGCCTAGAGTCAGTACTTCGAATGGTCAGCGTGTCCCTCCGGGACACTGAGAGTTTTCCGGATCGGTTGGCGGAGTTGGATCGGGCGGCTCAAGATTTTACTGGACGTTCGCATGCGACCGAGAAGAGGATCCCGGAGGCGTGAACGCATAGTCGATCTTGTTTTTTGTACGTGCCAGACTTTTTGTATGGGGATTCTGATTTTGTCTATCTTGGGATCTAGTGTAATTTTTCGATGAATTTTCAGTGTCGATGTCATCTGATCACCTTATTCAGCCCCCAACTGTGCACTCGAGGATGTTCTCGAGTGGACAGTCAAGTAGTCTTACACATAGAACTTCTGGAGCTGATCGATGTTCCAGGAATTTGCTAGGACTCGGCCATCCTCCATTGCTAGTCAGAACGACCCTGGTCGAGTAACCTCGGCTACTGTGTAAGGACCTTCCCACTTGGGGGAGAGTTTATTGTTGTTACTCTTGTTCTGAACAAGTCGTAGAACGAGGTCCCCGAGCTGGAGCGAGCGTCGCCAGACGTGTCGGTCATAATAACGACGGAGGTCCTGCTGATATCCGGTAGCGCGGAGTAAGGGCTTGAGTCCGCTTTTCCTCGATGAAATTGAGGTCGTCCTCTCGTCGAGGGGTTTCCTCCTTGTCAGTGTACAGCTCTACCCGTGGTGATTTTAGTGTGATCTCGCAGGGGAGCATGGCCTCCGCTCTATATACCAAGCAGAATGGTGTTTCGCCCGTGGCACGACTTGCGGTTGTTCGTAGTGCCCAGAGACTGAATATAGCTCTCGCACCCACGCCTTTGCGTGCGCGGAGAGTCTGTCGAAGACGCGAGTCTTCATTCCCTAGAGTATAAGTCTGTTGGCGCGTTCGACTTGCCCGTTACTCTGTGGATGGGCGACCGAGGCATAGTAGATTGTGGTACCCAGTCTGGTGTAGTACTCGATGAATTATGCGCTGGAAAACTGGGTGCCATTGTCGGTTATGATCCTACTCGGAACACCGAATTTGGTCATAACATTTTTCATATGA
>JAGXJF010004982.1:0-104497 GCA_019208055.1 Stipa capillata
CTTCATTCATAGATTCCAGTCAGGCGAGTCTTCCGTCATTGGTGGATGTCTTCTCCCTCTCATTGTACGTGTATTTTAAGAACTTTTTTTTTATGGTTATCTGTTGCTACAATTCTTTTAAAGCTAAAGCCTATTTTTCATTATTAATTTTTGTTTTGGTGCAGATAATTTATTTTGAGTTGCTGGACACTGATTTGCTAATGAACACTTGCACTGTGCCATGTCTATGTCTTTGGACATCTGAAATTGTCAAAAAATATGAAAGGATGGATGCTACCGCTGATGGTGGGTTGTATTATGGAAGGCTACCGGTATGACATCTTTTCAAACTCAAGCAATGCATATATATTTTTTCTTTTGTAATCTACCTATTTCAACTTTATGGACATAGTCAGTCCATCTTGTCTTTTGTTTTTCCAATTTGTAATGCACTCAATATTGAACATAGCAAATCTATTACAGATGAAGAACATATCAGAAACACCTTTCAAGAGGAACAACCAGGATGATGCTAATATTCTTCCACCTATTCCTGAGGAGCTGTTGCATCTAATTCTTTCATTTGCTCCAGAGGAAAAAACCATGCATTGGTATGTTTTGGTTTTTCGTGAAAACTCTTTTCTGTTGTTTATTTTTAGTTATACAAAATGTACAACCGTTTTTAGTAGACTGCTAATTGCAAAAGGTCCACTGATTTTTAAAACAAGTATATCATATATTATTTTTAGTAGATCTGAAACACATTTTCTAGTATTTTCTGCTTGGGTGCAGAACATAGAGTACGCAATGTTTTCTTTGCACTCCAGCTCTTATCTTGCTGCTTGAAAGCTGAAAGCTGTTGAAATAAGAGGTCTTATTTCAACTATCTTTGTGCAGTATCAAAATCTGAGTCAATTGGATCAAATGATGGCTTACACTTTGCATAGTTAGCAATTTTAACTTTTAGGTTGGTCAGGTGGCTTAGTGTCTTCAGCGTTTGGTGAAGCAACAGCCTGTTTGGCTTGTGAAATACCACCAATTATCTCCCATAGCTTCATTTTGAGCACTTCACTATTGGTCTTGGTTTTATCAGCACATTCCATTTGGCGCTTTCCTTACAAATTCACAAATGGTGTCTTCTAGTGTATCTAGCTCGCTGGCTTGTTCCTTCCTTGTTCCAAAGGAAAAGGTTCCCATTTCCTTATGTGCATTTTTATGATCGGGTTGTGATACACAAACCTTAATACGAACAGCTTCAGGTGCCTTTTTAGCAGATCCATCATTCTTTGCAGTTTGTTGTGAGACCTCGAGTGAAGGATTATAAACTTTAGGGTGTCTAGATCTTCCATCAATTCCCTAAGACAAGTTCCTCTGGAGTGCAAGGGTAGCAGCAGCATCTCTGCCTCTTTTAAACATAACCTGCCCTCAGAATTGTGATGTCAATTGATACCTTAGGGAATTTAGCAGATGGATACAGGTTGCTGGCCAAACTCCAGTAATCACTTGATGTAGGCTGGATACATCATAATGCATGAATTGCTAGATAGTAAAATGAAAGAGAAAGCTAAACGTGAAAAAGAGCACATCCTACATTTTTAGCAAGACAAATTTGTAACTTACTCTCTAGATGTTTGGCAGCTCAAATTCCATCTATACAGCTTCTAGGACAGTAGTATACAAAGTTAATTAAAGTCAAACCTGATAAATAAGAAAATAACTGCATTAGATAAGATTCCACCAACGTGAAAGCATCTTTTAGAATCAAATTAAGATTCACAAATGTATTATAGAATACTTGCAAAGAAGCATCAGTTAGAACTCAGAGAGCAAAAGTATACTGATTTTTTTTAAACAAGTATATCATGTATTATTTTTTAACACAATTTTTTCATGTGTTTGAATATGTAACAAGTATATCATGTATTTTTTTCTTGAGACATTTTTTTCATGTGTTTGAATCAGGTGACAGAAGAAGTGAATAGAATTATGCGAAACATGTACAAAGATGCACTTGCAGCGATGCAGCCTGCTATCACTAACATTTTACAAGCATGCTTCAACTTTTGTTGCCTAGTACCAATAATGCACTAATTAGGGAGTTTAACCATTCTAGGCCAAAGCTTGTTCAAAATCCTAAGCTTAATTCAACAATGTGAGTTGGCAATACTTGTCAGACACAGAATAGGGAAAGTGTATCTCAACATTCCACTATCCTTCAAGAAACAAAAGAGAAAAAACCTATATTGGAAACAATATCAGTTATCCCTGTTATACCTGAAAAAAAGTTTACACAGAAAAAGAAAAGGAAGATTTCATTGACTCCTTTGTAAAATCATTGCCACAAGTTTCTGAGGAATTATTGGATAAGCAATGTCCAAAATTGGCCCCCCTCAATGATCTGCTGCAAACACTAGAGTATATGCCAATATCACATCAATCAAACATACCTTATAGTGCAGAACTGTTAGAGCACATAATGCATCCACAAAAAATTGAGAGGACATGCAATACTCAGACCGGTGGAGGTACATTTGATTTATTGGCTTATGCATCAGAATTTTTAGGTGGAGAAAAGCGCTTGCTCACTGCACGAACAATTGGAGTAGGGATAACTAAGGAACTTGATGAGCTACAATGTCACATAAGAAATGAATTTGAGATATGCAGCCCCACTCAGAGTTTGAGAGATATAAAGAACACTAAGGTAGATCTGAACCACAAGAAGAGGGCAACATGCATGTCGTTGAATGAACTTGGTACATCATATATCGCTCTGAAAAAAAGAGCAAAGATGTTTGTGACTGAGAGTGGAAATCAAAGCATGCCTATTAAGGAGCTGACGCCACTGCCATTTACTGAGGTTGGTAGAAATCTTCTTGCTGACTTCAACTGGGACGACCCAGATGAAGTTGCTCAGATCGTGCACTCATCTGATAAGCTGACAGAGACATTTTGTTCTCAGAAGTGTTTAAGTGGGTACAACACACCCATTAAATAGCCAATTGATGTTCCTCATTTACCACCACAAAAGCTGTGCTGCAGTCACTTCTCTACACCTGTCGAAAAAGACGTGTACAATGATATTATAAATCGCATCCCTGGTCATGGTATGAGAAGGTACAATTTCTCCTTTTTTTTAATCTTGCTCAATAATACAATGTGCTGATTTATGCAATTCAAAATTATTACCTCTTCTTTTGTTTTCAGTCCTAGGATTATCAAGATGGGGTCATCATGGGCAGATCACAGAACCTTTGGAAGTAATATGAAAGTATATGGAAGGATTAACAAACATATAATGAACATTATGGGGAAGGCTGTGATGGTGGAACTCATAGAGAAAAGCAAATCGGGACTATTGCATGATGGGTACTGGTCAAAGTATTACATGAAGTGTGAAACAGCGGTATGCATAGCCTTGGTCTATAATGTTTAATTTTAACAGGTTTTTTATACTATCTGCCTATGCATTACTACATGCTACTTATTTCTTCTTCTTTTTGAACTTAGGCTTTATTCCAAGCTTCATTTGAAAATCCTGCTGACATCCATATACACTTGGCTGAGAAGTTAACTGACTACAGGTTAGATAAAATAGACATGGTAAGTAGTAGTTTGGTTAAATTATTACCTTAATTTAACTTTTATTTTCCCCTTCTTATTTTGTTCTTTTTTATCTGCTATTTTCTCTACAGATCTTTTTACCATTGTCCACATATGGTTTTTGGTATCTGATTGTTGCAAACTTTAGAAGTAAGGCATTTGAGATCCTTTGTCCAAACAGTAGGTTAGAATTGATAACTGAAGAAGCAAAGTCAGTTATATGGACATTTCAGCGTTCTTTTAATATTGCTTACCCAAGATCGAACAGAGTCAACATCTTTGATATGGAGACTGTTTTCCGGAGTGTATCTTGTTCAACCAAAGAGTAAGGGGATATATTTTACTTTTTTTGATATAACAATCATGTCCAATGTTTTTAAACATATCATGTTTTTCTTTAACCTTTTGAAGTAAAAACAAATACAAAGCACAGTTTTAATGTGACAATGCAGAGCTGACAGCGGCGTCTATGTGATGAAATTACTGCAAAGCCATGATGGTGAAACTACAATTACTTTCAATCCCGTACGTGCACAAAATATCATGTGACACGCATTTTTTATATGGGGGATTATAATACATCTGCTTTTTGTGTTTTCTTTCTTTTTTGTCACCCACACAAGCAGGATGATGCAAAAGCTGTTCGTGAGGCTCTGACATACTACATAGTAGCTCACCCATACAACGAAAATCTAATGCAAGAAACAAAGGATATATTAGCTAGATATGTAAGATTTGCATGATATAAATCAATTTTATAATACAACATTTCAATCTTTTTTTTTCAAGAAGTTGCTAACCATTGTTTCTTTCTTTTTCTTCCAGAACATAGTTTACAACCAACAGGTAATAAACAATTCTTTTTTTAATTCTCTTATAACATTCTTATTAAATTGTACTGTTTTTCTATTTTTTGCAGTCAGCAACCTATCTAGCAAAATAATGTTTTGCTGGGTTCAAGGAGAATTTATTGGTGCCACCATGAAGCTGATTTCATACGCATATTTTTTCCTATTTTCCACTGTCCTTTTTTTCTATTTCTGCATTATTTTCTTTGGATTATACATCTGAAAGTCCCAAAAATCCAAGTGGGGAATTATCCATGGTGTGTCAAGTTATCATCTACCAGAAAGCCTTTTTTTTACATTTTTCCAACTAACAATTTTGAATCAGAAAGCTACAAGTGGAAATGCCTACTTTTTGGAATCATGTAGTATCTAAGTTGAAATCCTGGAGCTCTCTACTGGAAGGCTCAACATATCTTCTCTTTTACGATGGCTCTACTTGGTTAGTTGGTATCTGGGATCCTTTTTTTTTCTAAGTGCTCCTAGTTGAAATACAGGAAGCCAATTCCTTACTTTTTTTTCCATACCCCTAAGTCTAATCTCTATAACATTCAACTAGAAATTGTCTTAGTCTCATAGTTGGAAGCTCAAACCGCCCAAGAAGAAAGCTGAAAATGTTGGAAGTCCATGGTGTATATGTAGAAAGCTTATTGTTTCATAGTTGAAAGCTTCATTTTAATTGTTGTTTTCATGCTGTATATGTAGAAAGCGTATTGGTTTTGCATTTTTTAAGTAGAAAGTTGAAAATTTACAAGTGTAGGATTCTTTAAAGTAGGATGCTGAACTTTTACAAGTTTAAAGTTTTTTTACACTATTTCAAAAGTAGGAACATTATAGTTTTTATGTAGAAAGTTTGTAGTTTCTAAGTAGGAATCTTCGTGGTGGAAAGTTTTGTATTGTTTAAAGTAGGATGCTGAACTTTTACAAGTGTGAAGTTTTCTGACACTATTTTAAAAGTAGGAACATTATAGTTTTTATGTAGAAAGTTTGTAGTTTCCAAGTAGGAACCTTCGTGGTGGAAAGTTTTGTATTCTTTAAGTAGAAAGCTGAAAATTTAGA
Source organism: Stipa capillata (assembly GCA_019208055.1). NCBI lineage: Eukaryota > Viridiplantae > Streptophyta > Magnoliopsida > Poales > Poaceae > Stipa > Stipa capillata. The sequence goes on from JAGXJF010004982.1 coordinate 5,487, forward strand.
AGTGTGAAGTTTTTGACAATATTTCAAAAGTAGGAACATTATAGTTTTTATGTAGAAAGTTTGTAGTTTCCAAGTAGGAACCTTCGTGGTGGAAAGTTTTGTATTCTTTGAGTAGAAAGCTAAAAATTTACAAGTGTAAAGCTTTTTGACACTATTTCAAAAGTAGGAGCATTATAGTTTTTATGTAGAAAGTTTATAGTTTCCATGTAGGAACCTTTGTGGTAGAAAGTTTTTGCATTCTTTTTTAACAAGTGAAAAGCTTGACTTTTTTTTGGTTGAAGGTTCACCACTTTGCAGTACAGTTGGAAGCTCAATGTGTTCCGCTGGCCTATTTTGATTTTTCTGTGTGGAAAGTTTTCAGGTCGCAGTTGAAAGCTTGACATTTATTTGTAGAGAGCTCTATGTTTTGTAACTGAAAGCTAAACATGTCCCGTTTTATATGTCCCGTCTGTAATTGAAAGTATTATTTTAACTAACATGTTTGTAGTTTTTGAGAAAAAACTTTTCAATTAGTTCAAGATGAAAAGGGTTGCTTGAATTTTTAATTTTTTTTATTGATGCATAAACATCTTCCTTTTTTCATTTAAGATGAAATACAAATTGCTAGGCAAAGTTAGTACAAAGTGGTATTCCCCACCCTATTTAATCCCTTTAAAAACTCCCATCCCAGAAATGGAAAAGAGGAACAGGCCCTGGGCCATCCCAACAGACGTGTGTGCTGTAAACAAGGAATAGTGGAAATAGTGAATAGTGAATGGCCTTTTAATGGAAACCCCGCCTGGCCCATTAATAGAAAGCCCTGCCTGGCAGCCCGTCTGGCCCATTAATGGAAATCCCCGCCTGGCCCAGCCTGTCGGAACTGACCGCCGCGCGGAGCGTGGGTGGTCAGTCGTAAATTACCAGCGCCCCAAGACAAGCGTCAGTATCCTAAACACAGAAGCCCTCCCGGGCCCGAATTGGACACCGGAGAACAAATCGTGCCAGTTGGGGAAGAAAATGGATGGGGCGTCGGCGTGGGAGGAAGAAAGGGGAAAAGAGGATCAAGTGGTGGGGCGGTGGCAGGACGAGCGCAACACGGGGTAGAGGGCCGAGGCCCACGTGCGGGAGAAGGAGGACTGGGCCAATGGCCCAGTATGGGAGGAAAAGGTTTATTTGCATTCCTTTTTCTATGCGTTGATCAAGTTATTTGAAATTCAAAATGACAGGGCAAGGACTCAAATGAGAATTTAGAATTAGGATGTTTAGACCAGATTTCCTAAGACATTTTCAATTTCCTATAAGTTCTCTTAGGTTAACGTTAATCTAATTGGAGTTCGCACTTAAACCTGAAGCAATTCAAAAAGAAACTTGGGATAAATTTAAACTTGCTAGTATTTCAACCTTCTGCCCAAAGTCCCTACGTAAACCTGGTTATTCCGATGATTCTGCTACCAGGCATTTCAAAACGATTGCACTGAGAAAAGTTGACTCCGGTTGCTAGAGTTTGGGTCTGCCCTAACGCAAAATGTTTAAGTTTTCGATTCCGATGCACAACTTCTAAATGCATGCAAAGAAAACTTTGGTTTATTTATCAAATGAGTTCTTGCTAACTTCATGATATTATAGGAATTACGAAAGAGTCTTTACAGTACCCAGGGTCTTTGGGAGAACATGAAGACCCTTCTAGGTTTAGTGGGGCTTATCTGTCTCACTACTATACATACTTAGTTGAGAATCCTCGAATTGCCAGGGCATTCCACAAGTTGGACGTTGAGGACAAGCTGATTTGGATTGCTAGGTATGTTAGCAACCACTGTCCTAAATGACGGCATGTGTAGTAGTTGTGTCGATGCATGGTATATGGGGGTACCACTGAGCGTCCTCGTAAAGCACGGATTTATACGGTAGCGGGGCGATGACTCAGGTCAACTTGGTCTGGAAACACCGATTTACCCAGGTTCAGGCCCCGAGATGGGTAATAGCCCTACGTCCTGTTTTGATTGGATTGATATGTGGTGGAGAGTACAGACGATTACAAGGGAGAACTCGGCGAGTATGGAACTCGGCGAGTCTGGTCTCAAGATGGATGGCTCTCGAGGGTGGCTAATCTCCTAAGGCTATGAGATCTAGATTGATTTCTGCCCCCCTCCTGGAGGGGTCTTGTGCTCCTTATATAGGCGGAGCAAGGCGGTTTCCTTGGGTAGAGTCCTTGTAGTACACGAGTTGGACTCTGCCCAAGGGTATGTTGAGAGTTGTTATCCGACCGGAGTCCTCGTAGTACACGAGTCGGACTCTTTTCACAGGTATACGGTAGTAGTACTACCCATCATCAAGCCCCCGACTGTTTGTGCGAGTTAGCAGGAACTCGGATGAATAGTCTGGAAAAACTTCGCTATGCCATCCCTTGACTGTGGGTGCGAGTTAGCAAGAACTCGGCTGAACAGTCTGAAGAAACTTTGAGAAGTGCCAGCCCCTGATTGTCCATCGGGCTTGTACCTCAATGTAGGCGGCCGACGTCGGGGAGGCGAAACGAGTTGAGGAACTGGCCGTGCCCAGCCCCGCGCAGATGCAAGGTTGCTATCCACTGTTGCAGGTGTGAAGAGGCAAAACGAGTTAAGAAATGTCGTGTACATGCCAGACTTCAACCGATGTAAGGCATGCGTCGCCGTACACGAAGGGGGGAGTTACGTTGTGGAACGTGTGTACTGCCCAGCCCCCAGGCGAATGCGAGGCGTGGTGCCTATGTGCCTGTGTCGGGGGAATCGAGTTAAGAAACTCGTGAAGAAGTCGACCCCGAGACGTTGTGGCGAGGCGTGTGGATAGCTGACCGGATCTGGGGGCGGCGAAACGGGGTGTGAACCTGTGTACGTGCCGGCCCTCGAGTGCATATGAGGCGATCATCATGCGGCCCAACTCGAGGAGGTGGAAGAGTCGCGAACTCGTGCTCGTGCCTAGTCCTGAGCCCTTGAATGCTTGTGTGCTGAAGTCTGGGGAGGCGAAAACAAGGTTTCGACTTGTGCGTACCTCCCCGAGTTCTGGCAAAGCATGTTGGAAGTGTTTGAGTATACTGATGAGTCGATGATTGCCTGATAGAAGCCAAAAATAACTTAGTATTAGTAAAGTATAGACACTACATCCGTAGAGGCACGGGTTACCAAAAAGGAAGTCATGCGGGGAGGCCGAGAAGCTATATCGAAGCGATCGGGTAGCGTTTGCTTGATTTAGGCAGCAAGGGCCCGTGAATAGGTGGCTTTCTTCCCAGCTGCTGAACTCGGCGTGGCGGACAAAGACGCATTGAAGCCGGCGGGAAGACGAATCGCCTGGGATGTGTTATCTGCTTCTGATGTGGTGATGATCGAGTTGTCGAGGCGCGAGTTTGTTGAGGCGCGAGTTGGCGCTGGGACCGTCTTGATGCGATTTTGCTCCGTAGATCGCGCAGATCGGAAGCGTACGGGTTGAAACTGGTACGGCCACGTGGAGTGGCGACAACTCGTAGAGCCGCAGAGTGAGATTGCTTGTTCAACCCCGCGAGTTGACGTTGAAGTCGGAGAGCATCTGTTCGATGAGGAGCGCTGGTGTAGCTGTTGCGATATCCAGTCGAGACGTCGTAGAAGTCTTTGTCGTCGAAGCCCGTGTACACCATCTTGTCGGTAAGTGCCGTTGAAGCAGAACCAAGTTGACGTAAGTTCCCCACGAACGGCGCCATTGAAGCAGAACCAAGTTGACGTAAGTATCCCCACGGACGGTGCCAGCTGTCGATGGATGGTATATGGGGGTACCATTGAGCGTCCTCGTACAGCACGGATTTATACGGTAGCGGGGTGATGACTCAGGTCAACTTGGTCTGGAGACACCGATTTACCCAGGTTCAAACTCCCGAGATGGGTAATAGCCTTACGTCCTACTTTGATTGGATTGATATGTGGTAGAGAGTACAGGCGATTACAAGGGAGAACTTAGCGAGTACGGAACTCGGCGAGTCTGGTCTCGAGATGGATGGCTCTCGAGGGTGGCTAATCTCCTAAGGCTATGAGATCTAGATTGATTTCTGCCTCCCCTCCTGAAGGAGTCTTGTGCTCCTTATATAGACGGAGCAAGGCGGTTTCCTTGGGTAGAGTCCTCGTAGTACACGAGTTGGACTCCTCCCCAAGGACATGTTGAGAGTTGTTATCCGACCGGAGTCCTTGTAGTACACGAGTCGGACTCTTTTCACAGGTATACGGTAGTAGTACTACCCATCATCAAGTTGCATCACACTTTTGGTACTAACCCAAGACAAGAACTTGTGTTGTTGCTCAAAATTTGTGTTTTGCTATGAATGTGTGCTTCTCTAGCAACCCGAGACAATGACCTCTTTTGCTATCATTGGACAGCAGTTGGATAATATATGTTAAGTGTTCATGTCATATTTGTCATCTTGTATATGTTAAGTTGGTTATTTGTTGATATATTGCTCAAAATTTGTCCTGTGAAGTTTGGTTTCTATGGTCAATTGGTTATATCGTTGATGTATTGTTGAAAGTCACTGAAATTAGAGAGATATATTGCTGAAATTCAATATACAAGGTAATTAGCTAGTACTACTACTCCTACTACCGAGTACTACTACTCCTGCCTAGATATTAGCTAATATTAAATTAAAGCTAAGTCATACAAGGTAATAATTAGCTAATATTCAATTAAGGTTGAGTCTTGCAAAAAATTAGAATGAACTAATTCATCAAAATAATCTGGATACAAGAAACATCATATATACAAGGAGGTAATCTCACTACCTCATGACAAAAAAGTCATCACAACAATTTAATAGGTTCAAAAATATTTAGATTGGTGAGGTGAAATTAGTATCACTAGATTTTCCATGAAAATATTTTAAAGTATAAATTTTATAATTTTTTACTAACATATATATATATAAAGTGACGGTCAAAATACATATTAGAAACCGTGTCAATATCTAAAACAATAGCTATTTATGAATAAATTGAGTAATAACCTATCCACGGACATCTAAGATCATCAGTTGATCACTTGGTCTTGCTCTTACAAAAACACTAGCAACACCTGACCATAATTTGTCAATCAAATTCCCACTGCAACTCACTGTGCTCGTTATGTTGACATTTGGAATTTGTCAAGGCCTCAATCTGTCTGTCATATTCTCTGCCTAGGTTTCGCCCACGCATGCTGATCGATGTCTCGAAGATTGACATGACGACAACTGTTCTCGGATTCAAAGATATCCATGCCCATAATGATTGCTCCCGGTGCCATGCAGAAGATGGCTCACCCAGAAGGTACGTCGCTAATCTCAACACCTCTTCTCAGTTTTGCAATTGGTTTGCTTAATGAAATTAGGTCTTTTCAGCCAGCCCAAATCAAGATTATTACATTCACCTAGGAACATTAATACCATGACTCTAATATCACTGTAGTAACTGATGTAGGAAGAGTTAACTAAAGTGGCATCTACTGAATAATCGTAGAATCAAGGCTGATTTTGCAACGTATGTTAAGTTTCTTGAGCTAACTTATACCCTGTGTGTCTTCAGGAGAGTATGCAACGGCACGGGTATCAGCAGCAGCACGAAGTATAATGGTATGTTGTGTCCAATGGCACGCAATGTTCGTACCAAGGGACCAATTACCAAAGAGAAAAACAATAGTTACCGCAAATGCATGCCATATTTGCAAGATCCTGAATTAATACACCACGATCGATGCTGCCCTGATTTTATACGCAATCTGAGCATAGCAATAACGTTCGGATATTCTTTTATACGCAACTTACTTTAAATTTATCAACTGATGATTACTACACAGATACGAGTAATAGGGATGTCCAACAATAATAGAGCAGTGTTCAAAACTTCAAATTTGAAAGAGGAAAAGCTGCCTTCAAAAAAAAAGAAAAAGAAAAGGAAAATAACCCACACGCAAGCGCAACCGCCTCTCGCACTATATAACCACCCACGCCAACCCGCTCGCCTGCTCGTAGAGACCCAGACCCCCTCTTTCCCCTTCTAGAACCCCACAAATCCCCTCTCCTCCACCGCCATGGCCGCCACTACCCTCGCCATCTACCTCCGCGGCGCCTCGCCCACGCACCGTATCTTCGACGTGACGGTCGCCGATAGGCACGTCGATGCCGTGGTCACAGCCCACGCTGGCGACGCGCACCTGTGGATCCACACCACCCTCCTGGAGAACCGCGAGCGTATCCGGTCTGGCCGCTTTGTGGTCGGCCTCGGCGTCCAGTATACTCCGACCAGCGCCGCTCTCTGCGAGACCCGCCGCGGCCGGCCACCCTGCAGCTGTGCGCGGGGGACCGCTGCCTTCTTCTACAGCTTGCGCAGGTTGATTACATCCCCGCTGCGCTCCGCGACTTTCTGGATGACCCGCAGATCAACTATGTCGGGCACGGGATATGGTCGGACCACCGTATGCTGTGCAATCTCTACGGCGTCCGCATTGCGTCCGCGTGGGAGCTGACGGCTATGGCTGGGATGGGCACCTATGCCTCCGTAGAGCGCATGGCGGAGCGATTCCTAGGATACCCCGGGATCAACATGCTCAGGTATGTCGCCAGGAGCGCGTGGCACGCGCCGCAGCTCTCGCCAGCGCAGGTGCAGCACGCGTGCATCGGCGCATACCTCGCCTTCCGTCTCGGAGTTGACATGCTCTGGCCCGAGCGCTCTCGGCTTCCCCCCATTCTCTGGCCCGGGCCGACGTGCCCGAGCGGGACGATTCTTCAGGTTGACTCATTGTTCTGTTATTAATTCCAGCAAGGGGATCAGGGGAAGTAGTATGCATTGGATTTTGTTTTGTTTGAGGGGATCTGGGGAGTTCTTTCCTATCAATTTTATACCAGCATTATATACATTTGGTTAATAGACTTTATTTCAGAATGCCCAGAGATTGACTCCTTGTTCATGAGATTGGTGGCCACTGGAGACCGCAACCTGGAGGAAATGGTCCTAAGGGGGATAAGGGCCCTAGCCGACGTCAACCCAGCGTGGCAAGAGTATTTGGAGATATCCGATCCCAGTAGCGAGGAGGATGACCCCAATCCAGGACCCAGATTATGTGGAAGGACAGGAGGAGGAGGAGGAGGAGGAGGAGGCGGAGGAGGAGGAGGAGGAGGAGGAGGAGGGGGGAGATGATGATGCCGGTGACGAGGACTCTGATGATGACGACTCTGATGATGAGAATTCAGATGATGAGGATGATGATTCAGATGATCCAGACTACGATCCCACGGAAGATGATCACAACATGAGCCCAGTTCCTGCTATTGTCAGAATAGTCGTTCATGCCACCCTCTTGGACGACCCTGCTGCCGCCAACTTGGACAACCCTGCTGTCGACACCTTGGACAATGTCTTCATCGTCCGTGATCCTGCAGTTCACATTCTGGACTTCGGGAACTTGAATGTGCTACAGAAAATCAAGCTATGGCGTCGTGGAAGCCGCAGAGGATTTGAGTTCTTCCCATCGGAGACCCTCAGGTACATCTGGCGCATGAGTTTGCTCCTGAGGGATTTGAACCCAGGACATCCTGATGTCGCCATCCACGAGCCTCCCGTCCCCAATCCTGGAGACTATGAGGAAGTTGGCTGGTCAGACATGGAGGACTACGTCGACTACAGCGACGACGATTAGCTCTGCTTGCTGCAAATGATCTTCCTCGAGTTCCATGGATCATTTTTCGTTCTCGCACTGCATAATGCACTACATACGCTGGTCTGTTTGACGATACAATTGCGGTACACTACATTGATCTGTTACTAGGTGTTTTCATTTTTCATTCTCTGCAAATTGTCTGCTCAGAATGCGTGTTGTTTCGTTCTGGCACTGCATAATGCAGTATACTACCCTGGCTTGTTCTGTGATGCAATGCAGTACACTACATTGGTATGTTCAGAATGCTAGGACACTGCCCTGGTCTGTTCAGGATGCTGGTACTCCACTGACCATCTAACAAGCATAATGATGATTGCATGGTTTTTGCCTGAAATTGCAAAACCGAATTGAGTGTCTTCCAAAACCGAAATGAGTAATTTCGATACAAACCGAAACATTCATAAGCTCAAAAAAGAAGACATATTTCTGGTCTCATAGCTAGACTTGGGTGTTGGTGTTGTATGTCAGTAAACGACGTTACTTCTTTGAGATGACTAACACCTGCAGCCGTACCTGATGATCTTGAAACCGAATCAAATCGAGCTATGGATGTTTATTTACATATTGCAGTCTAATGATAAGAAAGCTAGGTGGTACACACATCAGCTTACAAATGAATAAGCAGAGATTATCAAATTTCCAATATATTTGATAAACAATGTTACTTTTAGATGTATTTTAAAGAATCTGCATCTCGTTAGGAGATGAGGAAGTTCTTGATCTTTTCAGCATTATGCCATATACTGCACGCATATTCTTGTTATTACAATACATATACAGCATTGAGTTTACAGATACTCAAATCGTGCATTGAGATCTTAAAGCTTACGTGAACAATAATAACATTATTTTTAGAATTCCATGGGTTGCTGCAGTCAACATCTTCATCATTGGGTATTCACAGGTAGGGGCAGCCAGGTGCCCGTGGTTGGTGATGATGCGTTTTGCCAGCTTCGTTCACGATGACGCGACGATGCTCTTGGAGCAATCTGGCGATCAACACGTACTTCACGAGGAAATAATTTGATCGTTGTTTCTCTGACAAGATAAGGCAGGTTAGGTTAGGCCATTCACCCTTGTCTCATTCGGCCCTCCCTTTGATTGCTGTGTGTGACGAGAAGGCTCGGAGATGGACCAAGAAGCAGCTGCTCGGACGACGGAGCGCGTGGACGAGGTGACCCTCCGGCGGTTCGACCTCGCCGACGTCGACACCGTGATGGCGTGGGCGTCGGACCCCGTGGCCACGGCCTTCATGACGTGGGACCCCTGCCCGTCCCGCGATCCCCTGCTCGCGTTCCTCCGGGACACCGTGCTGCCGCACCCCTGGTTCCGCGCCGTCTGCCTCGGCGGTGGTGACGTCGTCGGCGCGGTGTCCGTGACGCCGACGGACGACCGGTGCCGCGCTGAGGTCGGGATCGTGGTGGCGCGCGCGCACTGGGGCAATGGCGCCGTGGCCACGGCGGCCCTGAGGCGCGCGGCGGCCACGGTGTTTGGCGACCTGGAGGGCGTGGAGCGCGTCGAGGCGCTCGTCGACGCCGACGACGCCGCGTCCCGGCGCGCGCTGGAGGAAGCAGGGTTCCGCCGCGAGGCCGTGCTGCGGAGCTACCGCGTCGTCAAGGGCCGCCTCAGGGACATGGCCATCTACAGCTTTATCTCCACCGATCCACTCGTCGAGTGATACACGTCGTGCATGCCAACTCTCGTGCAATGTTGTCAAAACATGTGATGCTAATAAAATGGACTCATGTATCCGAAAAATTCCATCAGATGAATGCATTGCATGATGTTTCCAAGAAACCAAATTGCATTGCTGCGTTTCAGCTATGAATTACACGGAGATGATGCAGCGCCCAGTAGATCGTACTGCTACTGTTCTGTCAGTCTCCAGGGAGAAACACGTAATGCAAAAGGACGCGCAAAGCTTTTGCGTCGTTCTTGAGGAAAAAAAGTCTTCAAGAAAACACACGGAATTATTGAACTGATTTTGCCGGGATCGCCATTGATGGATGGATGCATGATGAGGTCAGGCCTCCCATCCCCTGAGGACGGTGGCGCGGGCGACGCGGTTGACGCCGAGGGTGAAGGCGCCCATGCGGAGGTCGCAGTGGTGGCTCCTGCACATCTCCTTCACGTCCTTGAACGCCCGCCTCATGTACGTCCTCAGCTCGTTGTTCACCTTCTCCTCGTCCCACATGAACCCCTGGATGTTCTGAAGAAACCACAACCACGATAGCAGCGTTACAGTCACATTTTGTTCCAACAAAGCACAACAAGATTTGTGCTTGTGCAGTAACTGACAGAGAGTTGAGAGTGCAAGGATCTGTCTGAATTGTTAGCTGCTACTGACCTGAACCCACTCGAAGTAGCTCACCGTGACGCCACCGGAGTTGGCGAGGATGTCTGGGAGAATGAGGACGCCTTTCTTGGCTAGGATCTGCACAAGGAATTCGGAGAGGAATCGTTACAGATAGTGGCACATTTCTTTACTGTCAGGTACTGACACTGAGATTTGATGCACTTGCCTCGTCTGCCTCAGGGTCTGTGGGGTGATTGGCAGCCTCAATGATGTACTTTGCTTTGATGTCATCAGCATTGTCCCTGCAAAATCATGGTCAAGAATAATCTTTCCTTTACAGGTAGATTTGCATATATAGAAACAGCTAGGGGGATCCCCCTATAACTGAACATACAACAGTAAACAAACAGAAATTAGATTTGACTACTGGTGTTAGGATGAAGTGAACTGCAATGAGAAGATGATTACTTGTTTATCACTCCCCCCAGTGCTGCCGGGATGAGGACGTCGCATTCTTCGGTGAGCAGCGAGTGCGAGTCGACCGCGTCTCCTCCGTCGAAGCCCTTGATCCCGCGGTTCTCTACGGAGTGCTTCATTAGCTTGGAGATGTCAAGGCCATTGCTGTTCTTGACAGCTCCTGTCACATCACTGACGGCAATCACCTTACCACCAGCTTCAGTGATCAGTTGAGCAGCCCAGGAACCAACATTACCAAATCCCTGAAAAGTCAAGCAAGGCAATAGTTGATCATCTATGGCAGACAGCCTTTGCAGATAAGGCGATCAGCTGTCCTGCTTTGGAATGCAAATGAAGACAAAGAAAATACAATACTAGCCTTATTAATGAATTCCCTTTTGTAATCATCAAATCGAAAAACACATATTATGCGATCCACTGACGCTATGTAGTTCCTTTCTGTTATTTTTATTTATTTAATTATTCCTGAATTTGCGGCTGCATTATTAGAGTGAGCCTTCATGACTCATATCGCACTTGGTTCCCAATTTCTCATCACTTTAAGTCCAAATAGCTTAATCTACACATCATTTACCTGTATTACAAAACTCTGGCCTGCAATGCTTTTGCCATGCTCTGCAAGTAAGGCTTCAGTAGCAAACAGAACACCCCTTCCAGTAGCTGCATCTCTTCCCAGTGATCCTCCAAGGTCCTATATCGAGCAGGAAGTTCATGAACATTTGTAGAATAACTAGAAATCCATCTGAGTGATCATTCTGATTGTTCTAAGCACCATAATCTTGCTGCACCCTATCAAAAGGATTGTGCTTGACAAACTTTATTGTGGAATTCTCTATGGTATCTTCCAATTTTCATGTAGAAACTTCATTTTGATTGCATATTACATGACAGAGTGCAGGATGGATACTTACAACAGGCTTTCCTGTCACCACAGCAGGTGAGTAACCATGAAACTTTGAATACTCATCCAACATCCATGCCATTGTCTACATCCACGCAACAAACAAAATAAGCCATATCAGAATGCAGATGATTAATTCTCACCAGATTATTAGACAAAAAACTATACAAAGGAAAATTAGTAACCTGTGCGTTGGTGCCCATATCTGGAGCTGGAACATCAGTATGGATGCCAATTAAGTCATGAATTTTTTGGGTGAAAACTCGGGTGAGTCGTTCAAGCTCCGAGACGCTCAGTTCGCCAGGACTGCATCCTATTCCACCTTTAGCTCCTCCATATGGAATGTTAGCCACGGCTGTTTTCCATGTCATTAGTTGCGCCAAGGCATTGACCTCATCAGGTTCAACCTGAATTTTATAATATCTTTTTAATGCAAAAGACTAACTGTGACTATACATAATCTTGGTTGCCACTTTTCAGCGTCTTAAACTGGTGTATGCACATGGCAGCTTCTATGGAAAGTAGGGGCGGAGCCAGAAAAAACTATCATTGGTGTCATATAAACTATTTCTTCTCACAAATTGGGTTCATTCTCTCTATTGAGTAGAGATATCTCTTAGCTTGACCAAGATGCATTGGTGTCACTTGACACCAACGCTTCTTTACTGGATCCGTCCCTGATGGAAAGAAAGTCAGAACGTGATTCCATCTAGCAGCTTTAGTGAGATGTCACTAATTTCCAACATAGTTTTGTTCTGCATTACTGCAGGTAGATATTGCAATTACGAACCTAAGTCTAAGTTGAACAGTTAGTCATTTGAACTTTTTAAGAAAAAAGGAGGTGGTACCCCGGCCTCTGCATGGAACGATGCACAAAGCCAAGTCATTTGAACCATTTGGAAAGGACTACGCTAAGTATGACAGATTCCTGAAGAAAGTAGAATTTATGCTTAAGGGCCTGTTTGGTTGAGCTGTGGCTGTTGACAAAGCTGTTGTTGGCTGGCTGTCTGAAAAAACTGCTGTGGCTGTGGGAAAGTGAATATATGGCTTTTGGTTGACCTAAATAATCTACAGCATTTTGAAAAATGAGCACTGAAACTTCAGCACATTGCAAAAAGCTGATAGAATGCAGCTTTTTCAAACAGCTGAATTTGCACTGCAAAGCCCACAGTTACCGTTAGCAAAAGCTGCTGAAAAGCTGGCCGTTTGGTTGGGCTGCAGCTTTTTCCAGTGAAAAGCTGCTGAAAAGCCCAACCAAACACCCCCTAAGGACCATTTCAAGTCGGCAACAGTGTAGCAAGAATCAGGTACTGACTGGTGGTGTCATTAAGAACAGAAGAACCCAGGAATATGTATACTCACCTCATGGTGGTATCTGATTCCACCCTTCATAGGGCCCCTGGCATTGTCGTGTTGTACCCTGAACCCAACATAGGATGCTAATGTCCCATCATCTTTCAGAATTGTGCATTCAACCTGCAACCACAAGCTTCATGTTACTGAAGAATGAAAGAAACACACTTCACCTTACATAGACAAGAAGCATGGTCATAAGTTAGAAGGATCCTGCATACAGATTAACCTTGCAAAGTAAGTGACTAGGAAGTCAATTCAACAACTTTTTGCCATGTTTAGCAGGAAATTCTCTCCGAATAACTTAACATGGACATAGTAAGTGAGTGAGAGGGGGAGAGAGAGAGAGATCAAGTGAAGTAGTAAACACAAAGATATCAAACAAAAATAATCTAGTTACCGAACTCAAAACTAATAATTTTACAGACTAGGTGAGAGAGAATACATTGGTCAACTACCTGAAGTGATTGTTTTCGGTAAACCCTGAGCTCCACAGACTGACAAACGTAATAAATCTTTGTAATAGCGAACGGAACGAGCAAGGGGGGCTTGCCAGAACAAGCAGCATACATGGGCAATCCAGATTCGTAGCCAAAAAAAAAGAGCTGGGATCATCACCTTGATCTCCCTGAACGGGATGAGCAAGCTTTTCTCCAGCTTGGAGTCCAGACCTAGCAGCTTGGCCGCCTGCTTGAAGTTCCTGCTAGTTGCTGCCAATGCATTCATCCTGTTCGATGAACTTCCCCTTCAGAGCCGCACCTGAAAAACGGATCAAGAAATCCAACGGGACGATGAGCAACAACGCAACAAACCTAATCACAAGAGCTAGAATGGCCATAGAATCCAATCAAACCTGCGCAAGAAACCAAGGACAATCTACTTTTAACTTCACAAGTAGCAGCAAAGTATTGGTGGTGACTGGTGAGCAGGGCCAGCACAAAGACTCTGGAGAAGTTTCAGTGCGAGAGGTAGTTATATAGGAAGAGAGCTCGTTGGTGGAGTTTGTATCAGTTCAAAAAGCAGATGCAAGTTGTATTTGGGATAGTAGTACTAGTAATAGTGACAAGATCTGGTTCTTGCCCTGTTTGTAATTATTTATTTATTTCGAAACCGGAGCCCTGTTTGTAATTAATGCTCCACATTTTTGCTGTAGTTAATTATTCCCGACCTACCTGACCTAGTAGTAGTACATTTACTGTATAGTATACAGCAAACAGCTGATCAGGAACTAAAATATGTATCAGACTATGTACAGGAACCAATCCTTTCCCCCTTCAGAAAAAAGAAAGAAGAAAACAGTGTCTGGATTTGGAAGTGATATTTTTGGTAAGTTGGATCAAGATTTTGAGCTCAGCAGGCACAGCACTGCTTGTTTTTGCTGGAAAACATCCAGCAATCCATCCACAAATCAATGGAAGGAGTGTTCAAGGAAGCCAGCAGATAACTCATTCCGTTAGGCATGGCCTGTACTGATTGTACAGCTATTGTGTCCTCTGCTGTATGGCCAGCCGCTGAATTGCTGACGATGAACAAGAACAAGCACATGTGATTGCTTTAGTACCTCGTATATCAAATTTTGCTCGTAGACAATCATGGTTACGTGTATGAGCCTAGAGTTTTTTTTTAAATATTATTTTTTTTTCAGAAATTTCAGAAATAATACCGCTACTGAAAAAATTGCAAAAATAACCTTCAATCGCCATGGGTCATGGCGGTAGGGTCCAATCGCCATGACCCGTGGCGATTTCTGCGTAACCGCCAGCGCATGTGCCGATTCAATACTGAATCGTCAAGCGCCATGGCGGTTGGACGTAATCGCCAGAAGCCATGGCGATTTCCCGTAATCGCCACGAGCCGTGGCGATTTCGCCTAATCGCCACGGCTCGTGGCGATTTCGCGCCGAAAGTGGCCCTGCGCCACCCTACCCCCCTCCAGCGTCCTTTTGTCGCCCGTGAAGGTCACCTCCTGTCTGTGAAGTGAGAATCCTAAGCCTCCTGCCCGCTCTCCTGCCCGCCTCATGCGCGCTCTCTATTTATTCACCCCTCACCTGTCTCTACCTTCCACCAATTCATGGAAAATTGAAAAATCGATACAGAGAAGAGAGGGAGAGGGATTAGGGTTTGGGAGCGAGGTGAGAAGAAATAAGCTCTCGGAAGTAGGGTTTAGGGTTTAGGGCGGTGTGAGGTAAATAGTTGCGTTATTATTTTGTTTAGTTTCCTAAAAGTAGTAACTATGGCGTATTCCAAAATGGCAGGAATGGCCTCATCTGGTGCTGACGAGATGCCGAAGCAGAAGATGGTTGCCGACCTGCCCGCAGGTGTCGAAGTTCCCCATTGCTGGTGCCAAGATCCGTGCAGACTGATGAGGTCGGATGAGTTCGGCTACACGTACGGAAGAAGGTTCTTCATGTGTGCTAACTACGACGAAGAGCCACCGAAGTTTGGCATGCGCACACGGCGTGAAAGGGTAAAACTCGCACATACCCGCATTTCTAACACGATGCAATACAATGGTAACAGTCGTTTGCTTGCAGTCTCGACCTACTATATGTGACTACATACAGTGGCTGGACGTGACCCAATCGAAAGAGAATAAGGAAGAACTTAGGTGGATGGTTGTCTGTGCTCGAGGTCGGATTGAGGAACGCATGCACGAGGAAGAGGAGGAGGAGAAGAGAAAGCGTTGGCAGGAGATGCAACGCAAAGAAAAGGAGGAGGCGGAACGTCGAGCTGCGGAGGCACGTGAGGCCGAAAGGGCGAGGAAGCGCGAGATGGCGCGTCGCGCGAAGGAAGAAGGGGAGGAAGCTCACGCTCGTCGTATGAGGAAGGGAAAATATCCGAAAGGCCCTGAGTAGCTATTTCAATATTCTATTAGGTTGTTTGGCTGTATGCGAATGTTATCGTACCGTGTTGTCACGCCATGCGTAGTGCTAACGATGTATCGAACTCTATATTTCGAAGAAATAAACTGAGTGTTCCATGCAATTCAGTAGAACAAATGGTACTCGAAATACGAAGTGCTGATAGAATATAATGTAATACAGTACTAAAGTGCTGATAGAATATAATGTAATACATCATGTTAGAACAAACGCGGTGGATGCTCTAACGGAGTAAATTTCCCTAGCCCTAACAACACTATCCTTCCGCTGGATTTATCCTGATTTCATAGCCCTTTTTTATTCGCGTCCTCCCCCTGGATCTATTCCAGCTGTGTCCACGTCCTCTGCCTCCAGCATATGCCTCTAGCAACTAGAGCTGTATCATCCTGTTCATCATTGAGCATATGCCTCTTATCACACCAGTTCTTTTTGCAGTTGCCCCCTCGTCGGCCGACCAGCCAGAACGATATATTATTGAATCACCAGATGCCATGGCGATAACTGATTTGTCAGTAATCGCCAGACACACGTCTTGGCGATTTGTCAGTTATCGCCAGAAGCAGTAGCGATTGGTCATAGTCGTCACGACCAAAGGCACCCCCTTGTACTATTTAACCGGGTGAGCAGACGCTCCCACCCCGTAGATAATCTTCCCTGGGTTATTCAGAAAAAATATTGGTATCTCGGAGTAGCTTGTTTAGATTTCGGAGTAGAAGAAGTACGTATTCTTCTACTGATTTTGGTTGTGGTTGATCAAATAAGTTGATTGGTGTTTGCTAAAATCAATTAGTAAGGATGAAATATGTACGTATTCTATAAAACATAGTTTCTCCACATGTCTGTTCATGCAAGAGTATGTCGTGAGAAGTGGTGTACAATCATTTTGTCTTCAGGTTTGATTTTAAAGATTGACAGATTGCATCTCCATGATTGCATTGCACATCGGTCATCCATGAGACGTAGCACAGGCTGATACTGACAGGAACATGTCTGTTATATTTAATGTTCTTCTGCTGTTTTATTCGGTCGTTCGTTCGGCTTCCTTACCTTCCCTTTCTCTATACCATCCTTCGTATGGGGTTTAGGGTGAACTATGGTGCGAAACATTCTTGATTTGGCTGTTAAGCTAGATTCTCTAGAATCTTTGTTGTATTTTTCTCAGTAAAAACAGGAAGGTGAATACTCGTGTAATCAACTAGGTGGTGAGGATTACGAGATGATAGAGTCCATCGGGGCTAACGAAGCCATGAGTGTCGGGGCTAACGATGTATGGAACTCTATATTTCGAAGAAATAAACAGAGTGTTCCATGCAATTCAGTAGAACTAATGACACTGGAAATACGAAGTGCTCATAAAATATAATGTAATACAGTACTAAAGTCATGGACGCCTAGTCTCGTTGTCGCCTCTTCCTGATCAGCGACGGTGAGTACCTCTGCCTAGGCTGCCCCGCTCCCGCCCTAGGAGCCCTGCCCACCGGAAGTGTCGGGTCAGCCTGTGTATCCTGCGTGGGCGCTGGTGGCTGAGTCTGCTGCGTCGTGCCGAACTGCCCACGTGGAGTCAACTGGGCCGCCTCGTCGTCGTCCTGAAAGCTGAAGCCCTGAGTGTCGGGGCTGTTGAGGATGTAGTCAAACGGACTACCTACCACGTCAAGCGGCACGTGACCTGCATATAACCGGAATTAGTGAGCACAGCAACGTAAGGAATAATGGTTTGTACGAGACGAGAAATTTTTTTACCTTGTGCACTCATGGAGAATGGGGTGGGGCCGCACTCTGCTGCCACGCAGAACCACCCGCCTCTGTGGGCCCCGGCGGCTGGGAGGTAGGAGGCTGACGGTGCGTCGTCTGTGAAGGACGCGGTGGTCTGTGTGCTCCCCGGCTAGAGCTAGCCCCGGCAACGACGTCATCAGTGCGCGTGCACCTGAACACGTCCATGATCCTCCTAGTAAAATCCGCGACCCTGGACAGCCTGCGTGGTCATCGGTGCCGGGTGGGTGACGCTGCAGCAGTCTTGTCACCTCTGCGTTCGCCGATGTCGCCCACTGTCCCTGAAAAGTGAGAATCATAGATGCTCACGTAAGTTGTACACAAATAGACACGGAGAAGTGGAGCACGAAATTCACTAACCGCCAAATCTAGAGTTTCAGCCGCGAGGATCGGGTACATGTCTGTCGTCTGTGCCGCCGGCTCCTCAAGGTCCTCGCTTCCACGAATAAGGTGAACGCGTGTACGTGGCAAGTACCACTGCAAGTAGGCGTCGAAGTCCGCGTACCTGAATGCTCGCTCCTCGGGCAGGACGCTGTCCAGAGCAGTGGCCCACGCGGCAACAAAAGGGGCCAGCCGTGATGCCCACTGTGTGTCCCTAGTACCCCCTCCCTTGCGGGTCCACCTGTGTACGTAATAAATTTGTATCTCGTAAAAGGAATAGCCATTTGAAATCTATATCAAATTCTAAAACTTGACTTACGTGTGAGCGTTCGGCTGGACGAGTGGTACGTGTGGAGGCGGGTACTGCTGGTACAAGCCAAACTGCCTCATCACACGGTGTGGTGAGTGGTCCTCCACGAAGATGTCGAAGACAATCTTCGAAGTGGTCCTCCAGTAGGTCTCGTCCCGCCGGCACAGTGAAGACATCCCCCGGTGCGGTGCACGTCGCGCCAACGCATCAGGGGAGTACGGCTCCCAAATGACGCTCTGCGCAGGGAGGTGCTGGAACTACTCCGTGAAAGAGAGGTAACAGCCTCGTACCTGTGCCCTCGCCCACTGAGGCTGCAAGAAGTACATCATACGAGAGTCATACTCAATGAACTTACGAATATTATAAGCAAATACAAGCTGATGAAGACAAAATAACTGTAACACCCTAATTTCTGAAACCCGAAATTTAGGGCTAACAAAAACTTTTTCGTTAATAATGTCAGTGGAAGATGTGCCTAATTAAAAACTTTAGTTCAAATCGGGATAAAGGTAAATACCAGGCACGAAAACCCTTGCCCTATTCCCATCGATCTCTGTTCGTCCAAACCCTAATCTGTCCCTTCTGAGCTGCGGGTCAAAACCCTAACGCCACGTCCGGCTCTACCACAGCTCAGGGTATATATATATACACATGGATATTTCGGAGACACCATTCGAAACACAACTCACCAGAACATCGCAGGTCCCTTTTCACCCATATGCAAACCCTATATTTGCAAAAAAAAACCACCAAGTGTATGTGGGCACATACACCTTGGAATCCTCGTCTTATCGCTGCTCGTGTTCATTCGATTTCCACCACCTTTTCTCTCTCCTAGAATATATACGCACTTAAACCATCTCTGTGCCGCCCTGTTTCCCTCCTGTCTCATCGCGGCACTAAATCAAACCGAGCTTCTCACGTCTGCTCCTAGAGCACCACGTCTGCTGCATGCCATAAATTCGAGTGGTAATTAACAGCAGCTGATCAAATTATTTTCTGCCAGTTCGCTCCCTTGCAGCAGCAATATGTACCTACCTCCTTAACTCCCTTCTTCCCTTCATTTCACCTTTTCTCCGTTACATCACGTCCGTGGTACTGCGCCCATGCACACGCAGGCACCCGCGTTAACTCCTCCACACAGCAGCAGCACCAGCAGGGATCGAAACCTCCCATCACCCATTTTCTCTTTTTAATTGAGCTTAGTCTCTGTCCCATTTTCTATGCATGCCAGCTCACCGCTCACCCGAACCAAAGCCTGACTTATCAAATCAGCTGTAACTCCTCCTTGCCACGTTCTCTTCCACGTCTGCGTTCGGTGCCCAACTCCACTGCTCGGCTACAGCATCTTCCAACCACCAGTGTTCCTCACTAACTCTTCTTCACTGCGGTACAAAGAACAACCGAGCCCTCCTTGCTCTCCTTGATTCACCATTCTTCATCTCGTCTCGAGCTATTTCTTTCCATTCCTCCCACTGGAGTTCACCCCTCCTGCTCCCTTGTTCCCTGCCTTCTTCCTCCTCCAATCCCTTTTGCTTCTTTTCCTTGCCACACAACCAGTACTCAAGCTCCCCTGCCGAGCTGCCACTCCTCCCCATCTTCTCCCTACTCCGAGCGGACCAGCGAGCCACCTCCGACCACCGCACCTCGAGCGCCACCCTGGAGCCGCCGGTCAAGTCCAAGGCACCGCACCCAAGCCTCTGCCGCCTCTCGCCCAAGGAGGCCGACGCCGCTGCTACACCAAACTCCAACTCTCCTTCCCCAAGGCCACCCCTACTGAAGCTCCCCCTCAAGCACTGGAACCCCCGCCGCTTGGTTGCCTCCGGCACCGGTCCGGCCGGCGCCGCCTCAGACCGCCGCGCCACCGGAGCCGCTCCCCTGCGCCGTCTCACTCTCTGCGGTCGCTGCCGGATTAGCTGAGCTCGAGCGCCGCTGCAAGCCGCGCCTCCCCGAGCTCCATTCGCCGCCGCCGCTCTGCTCGCTCCGGGGAGCCCCAAACACCACCGCCCCGCCGCCGGGGGCGAGGCCCCCAGCCCGCCGTCCGCCGCTTGCCCCTCCCGAGTCGGTCCGCCGGTGAAGCCCTGTGCCGGCCGCACCGAGCATCTCCAGCGCCGCTCCGCCCCTTTCCTCAGCTCGCCGGCAAGCATCCCGAGCGCCCCGGTGTCTCCGCTCCTCTCCCCAGCAGCAGAGGGTGCCGCCGCCGGTGGTCACTTGCCCCGAACCGAGCCAACCAACCGCGCCGCCGCTGGTTGCGTCCCCAACGTCCCACCGAGCCGCCGCTCCCCTTTCCTCGCCGGTGCCCCGCTCTCAGGTGCCCTTGCCGCCGCCGCCTGAGATCTACCGGAGCGCCACCGTGATCCTCCCCTCACCGCCAAGACAAACCGGCCGCCGCACCAGGGATCCTCCCGAGCTCCTCCCAACGCCAGATCCGGCCACTCTCCCTGCCGCCCTCCTGCCGTACCTTGTAGCTCTTTCCTGCCGTCGGCCAGACCCCCTCCTCTTCCCCTTCTTCCTCTGCAGCTAAGGCCACCACCGGCGAGAGCTCACGGTGAGCACGGCAAGAACCCGCAGTCCATAGCTCCCCTGTTTCCCCTTTTTTTCCCTATTTAATAAGCTGGCTGCAATGACCTAAATAACTAATGCAAGCACCCCCCGCTACTGGTCACTAATCCGCTAGCTAGCCCTAAGTGAAGTTTGGAAATCGTTTAAGTTCCAGGACCCATAGAATAATATCTAAACGCTTGGTTCTAATGCAATCTTGAAATTAAAAATGTCTAAATGAAATCAGAGAAGAAAATGTATATATACACCCATAAATATTTTTCTCCTTTCAATACGATGCCAAAACAAGTCTGCCATGCCAGCCTGAGTGTTGATACCTGGTACAGCTACTGAGGTCGCCAAACCAGTAAACCTGAGGAAAATTTCCAAATCCTTAATCCAAACCTTTTCAAAACTTAGAAGCTGTCGATTTTAAAGCTATAGAAGTTAGGTTCTTCTGTCCCTTCTCTTCAAGCATCGCACGCAGTGCATACCAATCCTAAGGCCATGCGAAAATAAGTATTCGTTTAAGCAGTGAGGTTAGGTTAAATGTGATTCCGTAAAGCCTCTTGTATAAAGGTAGTTTCTTTGAAGGTAACATATACACTGTATATGTTATTTCCATAAATCGTAAAGCATGTAAACCTCGTTTAGGTATTTCCGAGAATCCTGGGGAGAGTTCCCGTAAGTTGATTAGTCGAAGGTACAAACCGCTATACGAAGAAAATGTCTAACGAACCCATGTTCGAGCCTAGCCGCAAGTCCTTTTTGAACCAACCCTAAAACCCTGCTTCCTGAAGCTTCCAAAACCCTAAAGGCTAGTACACTCGCATGTCCACCGGAAACCCTAAGTGCTCGTGTAGGCACGCCGCCTTCGAAGATCCTAGCTCGATAAAAAAAACCCTAAGCGATGAAGTGCTATGAGCGGATGTTTTCCGCCAAGCTAACTCAAGGCACCCAACCCTAACTCAAACAACTGCTTGAAATCAGGTAACTAATCAGACGCGTCATGATTGCATGTGTTGATTCTTCCGATTTTATATTCGATGTTCTTGGTTTTTCCTCGCACCGTGGATTTATTCGCCGTTCTTCGACGTGTAGATACCGACGTTAGGAGAAATCGCGCGGAGGATTCTGGACGATTGCCATTTTGAGTTCGAGATTGAGACTCGGCCAATTTGCCAGGCAAGCATTCCCACCTTGATCATGTTGAATCCCATATGTGTGAAATCATAATTATTTTGTTTGCGAACTCTGCATGCTATGTGGTTAATAACTGTATTTTATGTAGTATTAGTTATTCCCAGTAGCTGCACTGTCCTTAGGTCCGAATAGCCGACCCTTGTAACCCTAGATATAAAAGTCGGTTGTCTCGCAACCGACAAAAGTAGTAAGGTTATAGGCGTTAGCCGTGCTTAGACCTACTATAGTCAAAAATAAGTTTTTCTCGATTTATAAAACCCCTATTCGGGATACGGGAAATAAAACCCTCGGATAACGTGTGCTATCCGGGGTGGTGTTTAAAAGAATGTTTGCCAAAACCTCGAATGAAAATTGGAGATGATTTGGATTCGGGCGAGAATGCTAAGGGCAGCCTGGGGCTGTAGAGGAATTGATAATGGCACGTTCGTCTGGGACGATCGTGGGTGGAGGAATGGAGTCTTGCTCGAATCAGTTAAGGACCGAGCCTAAGTGCCGCTAAACCAGTTCCCCCACCGTACGTCCACATGTCCTTTATGGGAAGGACTTGGCTTGGTACCCCGCCAAGTATTAGGGTTTGGACCCGTGGGAAGTTAGGAGCCGTGGCTAGGTGTTTGAAGTCCTAGAGATCCACTGCCGCGTAGCGTTTGGGTGTTGATCGACACAAAGGTGGAGAGCCCCAATTTGGTGTCTGGGGGCATTGCAAACTTGGGTATTCACCTAGCGGGTCCAACTCTAGTATGGAAGCGGGCGACTGTCTCGTTGTACTAGCCCTGTCAGTATACGATGCATAGTATACCCAGGGCGAATTACATCTTGTGGGTAAAGCCGTACAACCTCTGCAGAGTGTTAAAAACTATTCGAATAGCCGCGTCCTCGGTCATGGACATGAACTGGCAAGGCCACACACTGGTTAGACTAAGTTTTGGTTGCGAAAGCCGGGAAAGGGAATAAGGACGTGGGCATGATGTGTCCACAGTGTGCAATTTACGCTACAGACTGGTAGCAAGGAATTGCAGGAAGTGAGGCTAGCCGTGCTGTCGGGGACAGTATGGGCTGAGCATGGAGTCAAGCGGGAGCTAGCCATGTTATCCGGGTTAACAGAGGCTGAGCACCGTTTTAAGGACGCTAGCTGCACTATACGGGATGGTGCAGGCTGAGCAGTGAATCGAGACGCTAGTCATACTGCCGGGGGAGTATGGACTGAGCTATCTCGTGATTGAGAAAGGAGGTAGCCGGATCTACCTCAAGAGCAGTTTTACTGTTCTGATTCACTCTGATTTATGAAACTGCTTTGGAATCTACCCTACCGTATTTGAATTATAAACTTACATTTCCGCTCAACCAGCAACTTAGATTAGAGCTATTCCTTGATTAAACCCCTGCATGAATTATTGCTGTATAATCCTTCCTGTGGGAATAGCTTGCGAGTACATTCAATGTACTCACCTGGCTTGTTGATTTGGCCAGTCGAAGAAGATGACAATTCCGAAGAAGCAATTGCGACCGCGAAAGCTAGGGCGTAACCCCCAGTCAGTTGCCTGTCGGGTATGGCATATTGATGGGCCACCTCGACGAATGTTTTTCCGCTGCAAGTTTATAGCCGTTGGGCTACAGGTATCAGATTATCGACCTTACCGGTCTATTTAATTGTTTACGCATGTATGTCGATGATATACAGGTTAACTCGTGTGTATCGGCTACCGATCCAGGGACCGATACAGTAACCACGAGGGCTTACCCGGCCTAAAAACCGGGGGCGCCACAATAACTCACTGTTCTTCTTGTCCACATGGACCCGAAAGTCGGTCCGTCCTCCAGCAACTAGGGCCCTCCTCCACGGTAGAACTCCGCGCCGTAAGCAGAGTCGTCGACCCATGGTCGGCCGACCGGGAAGCGCTCGAACGACCACAGCTGGAGAAGAAGCGGACACCCTGTGAGATTGGCGTTGGCCAACCTCCTCTTGCATGCGCCGCAGAGCGCTCGGTACAAGCCCGCAAGCACCGCAGACCCCCAGCTCGTGGGAGGGAGCTGATCCGCCGACTCAGCATCTGCGATCTGCCGTGCTATGCCGATGTAGCGAGCGTCTACGGTGTCTCCGTGGGCACTCGTGAACATCACGTACCCAAGCAGCCAGAGCACGTACGCCTCAAGTCCCCGGTTCAGCTGGTACACGTTGAGGTCTCCCTGAAATCTGTGCTCCAGTGTGTCCAGCTGCACAAATATGTCAGATAACAGAAATATGATGATTGCTGAACGAAGATATCGAACATCATTAAACTACATACGTACCTCAAACTGACGAAGCCACATCAACCTGGGACCGTGCTTCTGGCCGGCCTTTACCACCTCAACCTCAGGTGGCCCAGGTGGTAGAGCTGCGCCAAACCTATCCGCCAGTGAGTCAGGCCAGTCAGCAGGAGCCGGCCGCGGACCCACCGCTGCTCCAGCCACTGGTAAGCCAAGTAGGCAGGCCACGTCCTGCAGCGTGACCGTCATCTCCCCCCAGGCAAAGTGGAAGGTGTGGGTCTCGGGCCGCCACCTGTCCACAAGTGCGGTCAGCAAGGAGGCATCGAAAGGAAACCTCCTGGAACGACCCACTCCAGCAGCCGGCTGTCCGGCGTCCTCGTCGCCCACCGCCTCGACCATCCGTGCGAGTGGTAGTAAACCGGACCACGCGAGCCTGTCAGATCACATAAAAGGTCCAGTTAGTACTGAAACAAGATGATATAGATAGAACCAAATAATGTACCTCTCGATCCACGACTCGTGAATCCTCCACGCGTGATCAGGTGTACGAGTACGGAACACCCCGATATCACGGTCTCCTGAAGCCAGCAGCTTAGCCCGGTGCTCTCGGTCCTCTCGCTCATCTATGAGCTCGAAGCGAGCCATATCTGTTCATGCGATAAAAGTAAACATTAAAGTAACACGAAGTAAATATAACACGAATACATCAAGATAAGTTCATCAAATACATGCAGCACACGAAGTAAATATAACAAGAATACATCAACATAAGTTCATGAAATACATGCAGCACACGAAGTAAATGTAACACGAATACATCAACATAAGTTCATGAAATACACGAATTACACGAGGTCAACAGTCCACGAAGTACACGAATCACATGGAGTACACGAAGTAAATACGACACGAAGTTCGAATGCACTAGCAAATTACATGATACAAAGAGTGCGACAAATAGTACTAATGGCCTGACCCAGAGGCACCACTAGCCGCCGCCTCCTCCTCCCTTCTTTTTTTGTCATCTTTCATCTTCGGACATGTCTTCATGCGGTGGCCGAATTTCTTGCAATAGCTGCACTGTTTGGTTGGTCCACCAGCCTCCGCCTCGTCCATCGTGTTATGAATACGGCGAGTCCGGCGTCGTCCCACAGAAGCTCGGAGGAGGCTAAAATCGGGGACATAGACCAGTTCGCCTGGATGTACCTGCGTGAAATTATCCACCACACGGTAACCATACAGCTCCCCTGTCCAGGTATCACGGACAGCCTCCTTTGTGAAGTAGTACGACACGAACGGCCTCGTGTCCATCTTCGTCTTGGCAGCCGCAGCAAGGACGTGAGAGCAAGGCTTGTGAAGAAGCATAGGCTTGTTGCACGTACAAGTAGCAGAGATATTCGGTTGCATATGGAAAGTAACCTCCTGAGTAATCTCCTGTGCGCAAACCCCGAATCCGCTCTTCTGCTTCAAACATACCTCGAACCTACGTTGCACATTACCCGTGCGTCTTGCCTTGTGCATTTGCGCCTTCTTGGCCTTCTCCTCCATGTACAACATAGTCTTACCACAGTAAGGTGTTCCACCGAATTTTTTCATATGCAGTACAGCCTTTGCACACCTCTCCTAAAAGTACCTCATTGTGCCGTGAAGCGAACCCTCCACGATGGCGACCAGGGGTAAACCTCGTACCCCCCTGAGAACAAAATTGTAAACCTCAGCAAGATTGCTAGTCATGATCCCATATCTAGCGCCGTCTGTGTCATGGAGGAGCGACCACTGCTCAAGTGGTTCCTTACTTATCCAGTCCGAGAAGCACTTCACCCTGCTTGATGCCTTCCTCCTAGTGTTTGGTTCATCAACTCCCAGAAGATCACAAAGCCTGTGTGTTACCTCCCCAGGGTTACGTTGTCTAACCTCCTTCTTCGTGAACTCGTCCAGTCTCCTCCAGTACTCGTCGAACTTCCGATACTGGTTCTGTTTGCATAACGTTTTGAAAAGGTTCATCAACTGCTTGTTCTTGAACTGGCGATAGAAATTGGCCGCTAAGTGACGGCTGCACCACCTACTCCGGATGTCGTACCAACTGCATTCTATTGGCAAATCTTCCCCCTCCGGAGTCTTCGCCGCTCCTTGCTGCAGATGGCGAATTGCTAGCAGCAGCCCTGCATGCCGATCATGAATAACACACACGTTTGGTCGATCCTTCACAAGACCTTGCTTCAGACACTGAAGGAACCACAACCAGTTGTCGTAGTTCTCGCAATCAGCGAAACCCATTGCAAGTGGCACTAACTGATCATTTCCGTCTGCCCCAATTGCGGTAAAGAGTGTCCCCTTCAGCTGGCCTGTCATGAATGTCCCATCAATACAAATAACCGGCCGAATATGTCTGAACGCTTCTGCGCACGGGCCAAAGCACCAGAAAGCACCATTCAACATAAGTTTTCCAGGTATGTCCGGAGATGGCAGTAAGAGACGGCCAACAAATGTCCCGTCGTTCCTCTGGCCCAATGTGTCCAGAAGATATGGCAAATTGTTGTATGAATCGATGAATGTCCCGAACCGCCGCTCCAGCGCGATCTGCTTAGCCCTCCATGCCATGGAATAACTTATGCTATACTGGTATTTGCTCTCTACAGATGTCTGTATGAACTGTGCTGGAATGCAGACATTCTTCACTATCTCGTGATACATCAACCCAGCCACGAGTTCAGCACTGATATTCCGATGGGTGTCAGGAACTCCGCTTATCACACATGTATGCGGCACGACCCGTCGTATGACCCACTGCACTTCATACTTCCTCATGGACGCATGCACGTAGCCCTCACACCCAGCAGACTTGCACTTCACTGAGTACTGATCCCTGCAAC
This sequence comes from Stipa capillata, assembly GCA_019208055.1. Lineage (NCBI taxonomy): Eukaryota > Viridiplantae > Streptophyta > Magnoliopsida > Poales > Poaceae > Stipa > Stipa capillata. The sequence continues at coordinate 32,382 of JAGXJF010004982.1, forward strand.
TTTTCTGCACTCGAAATGTCCTCTGTGTCGACATCGCCCAAAGCTTCACCGCCTCTTTCACCTCTTTCTTCGTGTTGTAGAATGCGCCTTGGACAATCTCGTTGGGTTTGTACGGATACCTGTCGTGACTTCCGCCCTCGAGATTCATTCTGCTGGACATGTCAAGATTCCACATACTAGGAATCGGATCGACGCCTCCTTCTTCATCCTCATCTTCGTCCTCTTCGCTGCTACCGTCTTCGACATTCGCCTGTTCCTCTCTAGCAACGGCATCATCATGCTCCATGATCTGCACTAGTTCAGGACGTATCTCCCCCTCGTCCACCGAACCGCTCAGGTATTCAGTACCTCCTGTCGCAGAAGGTCCAGCGGAAGTTCCACCGACTTCCACTACAGTGCCTTCTTCGCCAACAACTTCCTCCGCCGCTGGGCTGTTCTGTCCTCCGCCTCCGCCTTCTTCATTGCCTCCGTCTCCGCCTTCTTCATTGCCTCCGTCTCCGCCTTCTTCATTGCCCCCGCCTCCGCTGTTCTGTCCAACTTCGTTGCCTCCGCTTCCGCCTTCTTCATATGACACCTGCTTAGGTACCGCCTGAACCAACAGATAATGGGAACCGTTGCGTTTCTTACTTGCCCTCAACCAAGCCTGCCAGTCTTTTGTCAGATCGAGCGGGAACAAATCCCACCGGACATGCTTGCAAGACTTGCTAAAATACGCCTGCAAGGTTACACTTGCGACCTCCGGATCAAGACCAAAGGCCCGTGTGAACCATTCTTTAATATTACTGATGTGGTATCTGTGGGGATCTCGCATACGTAGTGTCGTTTGTTGGAAGCTACTAAGATCAACGGATCCAGATTCATCTATACGGACGGTACCAATACCGTAGTAGACTACAAATTCTACTACTTCTGACATTCCTGCCATCCAAAACGTAATAATTTAGACTACACAGTCTAAGATTTTCCGTGCGTAAATATTTAGTCTACTCGATTTCTAAGTACAGTACGACTGGATACAATTTGGACTAAATAAATTTAGTCTACTCTATTTCTAAGTACAGTACGACTGGGTACAATTTGTTCTGTACTAATTACCTATGCAATATACCAAACGTTTCTATTTAAAATATCACCATATTTCTACACATTACGAGATCTAAATACTATTAACAGATCTACCCTAAATTGCATCTTCCTACAAATCTATACTAAACCCTAGACGATTCTAGATCTACTATTATCTCTAAATACTACGAATACATCTACCCTAACCCTAAGTTCTTTTTTCTACAAATATCTAAACCCTAAACCCTAAGTTATATTTTCTACAAATATCTAAACCCTAAACCCTAAGTTATATCTTCTACAAATGTCTAAATACTAACTACCCTAAGTTATATCATATACAAATGTACTCTAAATCTACCTCTATTTCTATATCTAGTAAAACATCTACAAAATTTAGAAATATACCTTCAAAGTAGTGCAAAAATACCCTCTCCCTTTCTCTCCCTTTCTCTCCTCACTATTTTTTCTCTCCTCTCTACCCGAAATCTCCCCTCTTCTCCTCCCGCGGCGCCCGAACTCCCTCCACCGACGCCGCAGTCGGCAGGCGATTGCGCGCTTATATAGGCCCGAGCCTTATCGCCACCACGCGTGGCGATTTCCCCGTAATCGCCACGGGTCGTGGCGATTTCGCCACGTGGCGTGGCGGTTACCTAATTCCGCGCGGAATTAACTTCCAATCGCCACGAGTCGTGGCGACTGGACCCTTATCGCCAGGACGCATGGCGATTGGATTTAATGCCGTAACGGCCCGCGGCGATAGCCAGAAATCGCCACCACCCGTGGCGGTTACGGAGAAATCGCCACGGGTCATGGCGATTGGACCCTACCGCCATGACCTGTGGCGGTTGTAGGCTATTTTTGAAATTTTTTCAGTTGTGGTATTATTTCTGAAATTTCTGAAAAAAAATAATATTAAAAAAAAAGTCCCTATGAGCCTATGCACCGCCTGCTTCACGCACCTCAGGTTCGTTTAGGCATATTTTGCTTTAAAAAAAGATCTCATATTGAACCTAAATATTTTTAGAAACAACTGATGCAACTTGTAGACATACACTCGCATACTACTATATGCACATATTTACGTAATGTCTATTAAAGATTGGACTCGCAGAGGTTGAATGTTGATGAAATCACCATAGGCCTCTATCAACGAGTACGTCGCCTGCCACCAAAATATTTCGTCTTAGTAAGACACGTCAAACTTGTGATTTCATATCTGGTGGGTAGCGGGTATAGCCACGTTCACTAACCACCCAAGTAACTATTTGGTTCTCTTAAGCCCGAAACTATGATGATTGACCCGACTTAAACCTTATACTTCTAAAACCGTTTTATCTCAAACCCTGTACTTAAAATTACACCTATAGGTCTCATGCTCACCTCTTAGATCTCATGCTATATTTAAGCTAATCTGGAAGGTGCCATTACTTCAACAACATGACCAGTAGTAAATAGTAGCACCTGATCGGTTGCCCACCCCCTTGCATCGCTCCCCAGGCGACGCTAGGAAAGAAATCCTAGCGCTGACAACGCCCCTCTCTGATACTAGGGACGAAACCCTAGCACCACTAGTGCCCTCTTTGCCTCCCTCCCTTGCCGCCATCGCTGCTAGCCTCTGCCGTGGTGGCAGCTAGCCTCGCAACTAAAGGTGGCAGGGGGGCTTCATTCTCCAATGGAGGCGTTTGGCGGTGGAGGCCAGCACATGTGGGACGATGGTGGCTAGGCACAAGGAAGCCGGTGCGACATCATGGTGGTCCTCCTCGCTGGTGATTCATCGATGGAGGGCACAGGAGGTGGAGGGCTTCTGGGCGGCAGGCGTGCGCCAAACCTGGCGTCTATGCCTAGATCCAGTGGCGGCCTGTCGTGGTCGGTTGATGTGGTCGTGGAGGCAACGTGACAGTCGGCGGGGGGGGGGAGGGGGTGGACATGCGTGCTGAAGTGGTGGCGTGTGGGGTGGCTGGGGTCAGCGGCGCACTCATGCACGACTTTCATGGTGGCCTGAGTGTGTTGCTCCGGCTCTAGGTGGTGGCTGCGGTGGCCAGCGAGGTGCGTTCTGGCGAGTGCGTCTAGCCGCCGAGGTGCTGGGCACCTGACAATGCTTGTGCGCGTAGGGCTGCCATGGTGGCCGCTGGAGGCCTGCAGATCTGTTGTGGATCTATCGGCCGGTGGAATGGAGGCGACCTCCGTGTGGCAGTCTCGCCGGTCTGCTCCAGATTTGGTGAGACAGAGGGCACTAGGGTGGTGGCCCCAGAGAACGGCACGGTGGCGGCCTTACGAGGCGAGGTTGCGATTTGGAGCCGCGTGGATGACGGCGTTGGACCACGAGTGTAGTAGGGCCGTCAGCTCGGTTGGTGTGGCCTAGAGGGGTCGGTTTATGTGGTAGTCGGGGCGGTGGACCTGAGTGTCGGCGTGGCAGTCATGGGTTGCAAGCGGTTCTCTTGCGCAGCTAGGGCTACGGGATGGCCGGGTCGTGTAGCGTCGTGGCTTGCGGTAGGTGGTGGATCTCGAGACGGCATAGGTGGGCTACGCAAGGTGTGGCGGGTTAGTTGGAAGCCGAGGCGGTGGCCCTGAATACGGTGCTATCGATATGTTGGGCTTTGCGGACAGTGCAAGGGTGGCGATTGCTATCGCTATCACTAAGGCTGGAGCAGCCCAAATCCGCCCCTGCTATGGTGGATTTGGATTCTCTCTTCTTGTCATGGTGGTGGTGTTGCCTGTTTGGTTGTACTATTCCCTAGACGCGGGTAGCTATTTGGGATTTATCGTCTCTATCCCGACGTTGCATTTCCTATGCTCCTTGTGGAGCCTGTTGGGGCTCCCGTCTTCCTCACTGCATGATTCACGTCGCATCTGGCTTGCTCAGCGAGTGTGCGGGACCGTCCTAGCGCAGCAAGGCTATTCTCATTGGTGCTGTGAGGCGGTGTCCCTCAAAAACCTGGTAGTCTTTTGCTCTACTGGTCGCGAGGCTCGGCGCTGCTCTTGGTCAATGACGCTACTCCCCTCTCCTTGCCAATGAGGTCATTGCCAGATCTGGCCCCTTTCGGTTGAGGGTGCATGACATGTGTCGGTTGTGAGTGGGTTGTCGTGCTCGTTTCGGTGGGGTGTGAGGCTTGTGTGTTGTGGCTTGTCCGTCAGTGTTGGTTTTGGTGGTGCATTCGTTTGTGGGATTTTTCATCATGTTCTCGGTTTTTTAGACTCCAGACCTAGTTTAGCTTAGTGTTTCTTGTTATATTGGTTTTCATCCTGTTACTTAATTAATTAGGCAATCCTATTTTTTTAATAAAAAATCAGAGCTCTCGTCGGTTGGTCGAAATTTTTACTTCGATGCAAATACTAATATGAGTACGAACCTCTCCGTGAAATTTCAGAAAGGTCTGTCTTGAAAAGAATAGAAATTTCAGAAAAGTCACGGACGATGAACATGGTGGAAAGGGACATGGCTGACTCAGCTGTGATACACTAAAATTAGTTATCCAGTGTGCAGTTTTGCATTGTTTGTTCAGCACAGATCGATAGTTTTTTTAAGGAAAAAACATGTATCCCATGGATCAGACGGTTGTTGGCAAACCCAGATTAAGGGCATGGCATTGCATAGAAAGTGCGCGGCAGTACAGCATGTGAAGCATATGCCCATATATGGTGACAAAACAGGTCACATGCCATGAGCTGAGCAGTGCAGGCTCTTGGTGATAATAATTAAATGAAGTTATTAGTATGGTGTGTCATTTATGTCTGCTTTGTCATAGGACAAGATGGCATGAGTTCCAGCAAGCTGAGTGCATTTGCCGAAAAGTGGGAACAAATTGGGGAGAAGAACAATCCTAATACGGTCAGCTAAATCATGTGTAATATATAAAAATGTTTGGCGGATTAAAAGTGGTTTAGTTGTTTGCATTGAACAACCTAAAGATTTTAGATTTTAGAATATCTGCATTATTCTCCTGGCTTTGCTTGCTTTCGTAATGTTCCAAAAATAATTTTCTCGAAAATCCAAAGAAATGATAAAATAAGCACCCCACTATCACATAGTAGTAACTCATAAGACGTGAAGGGCATGTTTTTTCGATACATCAAATCCTTCAAACACGAGGATCATGAAGAAGAGAAGGCAATATTCTCAAATCAGAGCCCGGATTAGGTAGAGGTAGATGTCACCACAGATGGATCCAAAAAGTTGTAAAACATATATAGTACTAATAAGTTAAGAACTTGAATTAGTATCTTCCTGATCATGTAATGCTAACACCTTTATCTTTAAAAACATATAATGCTAAACAAACACACTACCATCTCGACACAGCATCAGCATGCAATCAAAAGATGAGAGAGTAAAGGCTTTGTTCTCACACTTGAATAGCTTTCGGAGTGAAGCGGCTCAGGCGTTCGTCCACGCAGTCGTAAGCATCTAGGCAAAGGATTACGAGTGCTTTTATAGGGAGAAACGGCTGTGAACTGTGAGTCTGTGCTATATGGAATGTTTTCGGATGGGATCGTAGAAGATATGGGAGAATTGGAATCAAGATTCGTCCAAAGACTTGGCAATTGGAATCCACGTATGATTCCAGCTGCTTGAGTTGAGTTGGGCGCATTGCATTGCATCTCATTCCACTCCATCCTATTTGGAGGCCACATGGGCAGAGGGTCATCCACTCTCCTTTTGTTTCCTCTCCCCTCTTGTGTACAATTCATTCGTCACCGAGGAGAAAGCTAAGGCTCCGTTGAAAATACAGAAATTTCACATAAAACAGACATTTCCATTCTCGTCGGATACAGGCAAATTCCCGTGCTCCAAAAATGGCCTAAATATCTCTAGAAATGGCTTGGCACTCCGATTTCTCTCCCTCATCGGTATGGAATTACGGGCAGATTCTGTGCAAGTCATATGAACAGAAACCTATCTCAAATACACTGCAATCGCAAACGGGGCCTTTTGTTACCGTGACAACATATTCACCTTTGCTTCAAGGAAGTGCATCCGAGGGATGATTGCCTGGTGTGATTAACATGTTCATGGAAAAGTCAGTCCATATACAGGGAAAACTAGAAATTGCTAGTCATGAATCATGAGGCAACACATCTTTGCGTCATCGAGGAAAACCAGGGTGATCTAGAAAAAAAGAAAGCAAGAACACAGCATCTTTGCATAATCCAGGACCAATCGCAAGATGCGCCGTGCAATTTGGTGCAATTGGAGTCCAACAGCATCACCATCTGCACGCCTTCTTGCTTTAGATTTGTTTGTGAACGATGTATAGATTACTACTAGACCTTTATTGTCGTGTCATGAATGAAGCATCATGCTGCATTAGGCCAAAAAAGCACACCCAAAAGGAAGGTTCGTTGAGCATAAAGTATGTGTAGTGTATTAAGGTTCGAACCTAGATATACATCAACTTGGATGAGTCGTTTGTATCACTATTCAGTATTCACGAGCTACCTTTGGATATTTAAGTCTATAGTTACATATTCAATTTATGGTATACTGATGTACTTTACTTGAAAGATCTACCTTCGGAATATAAATATTCTTGAGGAATTTTGAGGGAACGGAATCCTATACTAAAACTTCATATATAGTCGTTTGGAATAAAGGAATGGTCTATTTGGAACACATGAATTTTACGGGATCAGTTCATTCCCTCTAGGAATAGGAAAATATTCATGTGTTCCAAACAACGCTTGAGCTTCTAGGATGCAGGTGAAGTTCAAACAGGTTCGATACACATGATTTTCGGAGGATTTCTTAACATGAGGTTAGTCCTTACAGAAGAAATCATGCGTGTCTCACGGACGTTATCCTTTGAAATCACTGCAAAATTCTTGCGGGACATCCAAACTAACGTCGAGATCAATTGCTATGTTTTTCATTCTATAAGATTGAGTTGTCATTCCTCTCGTGTGTTTTTCATTTGCTGTGTTCGGAAGAGACCTGTAAAGTTCATTGACTTGACATGTATACGCAACACAGTGCGTTGAAGTCAACACCTAGCATACGGTGCAAAAAGGGAAACGCATAAAACCATAGTTATTGGCTATCTGGATGTTGATTAGGACTACACCTACAAGTAAAATAAAACTTTTAGCATCTTTCTGTTAAGATCTATTTGAGTTTTTGTATTAGTGGTGCTGCGTTAAAAGTTAAAACGGCCAACTTAAGATGCAATCATAGCCATAAACAATAGTCAAAGAACGAAGATAAAGTCTGTACACAAAGTGATAAACAAACGAAAGGAGAAAAATTCGGAAGCTGTGTGACTCCTCGTGTTCGCATATCTATGTGACCTCTCGAGTTCGCAGTGTAGAAGGAAACATGAAGATACAGGAAAGCTAAACAAACGAAAGGAGTAATGCTCAGCTGAGTGACTCTTCTGAGTTCTCGCAAATGTATGTGGCCTCTCCGGTCTAAGTATTGGTCATCATGAGAGTCAATCTTTTGCAAGTTTTGAAGATTATTAATATATGTGGTAAGTACATATATTGAGTATTAAAAAGTGTTGTTGAATTTGTCTTACAAATAGTACCAAGTAACACTGAAAAATCTAAGAAGCATTTGCTGATTGTGAAAAGTAACGACTTGTAATAGTGGAGAGAATACTGAGCAGAGGATCTGCGGCACATGATGTTTCAAACTTTCAATGACGAAGGGCCAAAGATGTCCTGAAATTGGGGCTGTGGAATGTCGCAGAAGAAGCCATGATCGTCAATCGAGGTAGAAGCCCTCTGCGGAGCAGCTACAAGAGCCAGAGGCGGGAAGAATGGCGGGTGCAGTGCGCATTGAGGAATACAGGAATTTGTCGCAGACCTTTCGAGGGAGGCAGATACTCAGAGGTTGGGTAAAAAAGTTCATAGTGAAACGTGGAACCAGAACGAAAGAAAATTCAGGCTGAAATCAGCTACAAAGTAAGACAGATACTCCCTCCAATGCACAAAAAAGTAGTGGTTTTAGACATTGACACTGTCTTTAAAATATAACTTTAACCACTAAGTTTTATTATAACTATATAAAATCTAACAAAATTATAGTATTATGAATGTACGTTTTGAGAGACATCTATATGTATGATTTTTAAATACTCAATCTAAATATTTAAAACAACATAAGTACACCTATATCGAAATGTTTAATTGAAACTTGAAACTATATCGAAACGTGAAGTTTTTGTGAACCAGAGCAGATTGCAGGCTTCAGGATTTCTATTTCTGATATGATTAGCGACAAAAACTGGAAAATACTTGATAGACTGACCCATGTTCGAGTACTCCTATATCACTATTCCAAGAGGAGAATCTACAAGATTTTCCTTCTCGTTGTTAGGTTTCACAAAATTTTACAACCGAATTGAAGGCACTACATAAACCGCTAGATCAACAGCTAATGATTTACAATACACTGCCAAAAGTAATAAGTCATACAGCATGGAGCTAGCACTATATAGCGCACAGCTTTAAGATGCATAGCAGAAAAGATGATGATGAAGACATAAGCCCATAAACATACAGAGCAGGCATGCAATTATCTGCTGTACACCGAAAGCACCAGAGAATAGCACTGAACATGGAAAGGAGTCAATCCTCAACAGGCTCGTTGGAATCAAATTGCTTTTAGAAGTTCCATAAGTCATTTAAGATACAAATATTAAGGTTCCAGAAATGCAAAAGACCTAGGGCAAAACATCATCCGAGGGAATTATCTAAACAGGAACACTTCATTAAGACACTCAGAAATTGATCCAACACAGTGGTACGGGCAAGATGTCTGGGTTTATATAAGGCTTATCGCTTCTTGGAGACACCAACAGTCTTTCCTCTCCTGCCAGTAGTCTTGGTGTGCTGACCACGGACACGGAGGCCCCAGTAGTGACGCAGACCACGATGGTTCCTGGAAGACAAGTAGATGTTAGCATACAAAGTCATAAATCATATATCACGTTGGATAATAGGACTGGCATCCTAAAGTTCAAGGCTTCAGGGATCATCATACATCTCCCAGAAACAAAGCATTGTCAGATACTGGAAGTACACACATTAATATACTTACAGTCATAGTATCAGTGTATGGATAATGAACTTAAAATCATAGTATCACAGTGTATGGATAATGATGTAACATGCCAAACTTGCATAGAACTAACTGACAAGTCAACTCAGAGTTAGCAGACAAATGAATCTGCAATTGCAGATAAGAACCATAACTTATACGAATGACAAGATTGAACTTTCATATACAAGAGGTACAACTGGAATTAAGTTATAATAAGTCCAGTTGCAAACCAATATTTTATCCAGAAAGTGAATCAATGCTAAGAATTCCATCTCGTTTCCCCAAAAGAAAACACTAGTTTGCAAATACTAGATTTTTTTTTCAGCAACCATTGGCATATACTAGATTGGCTCGTATTGAGCTAGAAAAAACCATCCACGCTAAACTTCCCTGAACCATCTGTGGCTATGCAGTGGTATCACAATTTATCTAAGCATATGGAAGCATCATCTCACAATCTATAAAAGAAAAGCCAACACCCAACACAACAAACATGTCTACAAAGACTATCACAGCCACTGCAACAGCATAAACCATATTCTAGCATAATTATGTAAATCATATTCTAGCACTCACTACACTAGCCAAAAATGAGAAGTCAGACATTTCACATATTCGCATGTTTACACGTTTGGCATTCACTGTTCATAGGAACACGAAGCTAATCCACAACAAGCTAAGTATGATACCAATAAGACAGCACTGATGCTGCTGCTGCTACTTAAGCATGCCCAAAATGTGAAATGTTAGCAACAGGCAAGTAGTCTTGTCTAACACGTCACCATTCATCAACCAGAGAAGAGTCCACACCTGATCTTCTTGAGCCTCTCGAGGTCGTCCCTGAGCTTCATGTCGAGGGCGTTGGAGACGACCTGGGAGAACCTGCCGTCCTTGTAGTCCTTCTTCCTGTTGAGGAACCAGTCCGGCACCTTGAACTGCCGCGGGTTCGCCACCACCGTCATCAGCCGCTCCATCTCCTCCGCCGACAGCTCTCCGGCCCTGCACTCCCGCAAAAACACAGCACACCGCTCAGCCCCCCACCCCACCATTAACGAGATCTGACAGGTCACCTGGTGGGGAAAAAGAGAGGGAATGGAGCTCTTGCCTCTTGTTCATGTCGATGTCAGCCTTCTTACAGACGATGTTGGAGAAGCGGCGCCCTATACCCTTGATGGAGGTCAGCGCGAACATGATCTTCTGCTTCCCATCGACGTTGGTGTTCAGCAGACGCAGGATGTGCTGGAACTCCTCACCCGCGATCAGCGACTGCAGCGAAAAGCATCACAAACGTCAGGACGAATGTGGGGGGTCCGCTAGCGGGGCGGAGCAGCGGGGAGGCAGGACGGGGAGGTTTACCATGGCGGCGGCGGAGGCGGAGGCGGAGGCGGCGGCGGCGGCTGGGGCTCTCGGGGGGCACGAGGAGGAGGAGTGCGTCCGCGCGGCTAAGGTTTTGGAGGCAGGGTTGCGGGGATGGCTATATACCGGAGGGTGAAACCCTAGAGCATCATCGGACGGCTGCGATCTGATTGCGTGTGGATCCCTGCGAGCTCTGTAAGTGGGTAGCTTCCTTGGACTTTGGTGGGCTCAAATGGGCCGTGAGAGACATTGAGCAGCTTTTTACACTGCAATAGTATCTGCTCTTTCAATTTGGTTTTTTTCTTTTTTTCGGTCGATTCTTTTTTCCAATTTGGTCTTTTGAGAAAATGTCTGATTTTTAGCCTATTCGGCCAAATAACCCCTAAGCTGAAAAATGGTCAATTCACATGCTGAAACATGAAAACCCGTACAAATAACCTCCTATAGTGATTTTGTAGGCGATTTTGCCTATGTGACAGTTAACATGGCATTTTACCAAAGTTTTTTGCCATGTGTGCTATCAAGATGGAATTTCATTATTTAAAAGAAGTATTTTATAAAATATAAATAAATTTAAAATTTTAGTAATTTTCAATTTATTTCCATGTTATATGTCACAGTGTAATTAAAAACTCACTATATAAATATTTTCTACATATATAAGTTACGTATGATTGCCACATCGTCTCCATGTAATATGTTGTGTGCAAATTAAAAATTAATACTATAAATATTTTTCCGCATATAAATTCATGTGTGATTGTCATGTTATCTTCATGCTATATTCAGTTTCAAAACCACCTACATATTTTGCCATGTCATCATCCACATAGGCAAAAATATCTACAAAACCACTATAAAGGATTATTTGTACCGGTTTTCATTCGTCATGGTGTAAATTGACTATGTTTTGGTTTAGGGGTATTTAGCCGGATAGGCTAATTTCAAAGTGAAAATCAAACTTTTTTCTTGTCTTTTGTTTTTCTAAGAGGGAAGCCTTTTCTCTTCTTGTTTCTAACATGGTTTTTGTTTTTCATTGTTGATGCCATGAGGAGCTACACAACTGTTCGTATAGAAATTTTACATTTAATGTTCCTTTAAATAATTGTTGAACCATCCTTTGTATGGAGATTCAACCGATGACATAATTTCATCCTAGATTAATAATTCCTATATATCACAATACATATTGTTTTAGATATTGACACAGTCTTCAATGCTATATTTTGACCATCAATTTATTTGATTTATTTTTTAAACGGAAGGTCACGCCTCCAGATTCCACTATCATTGATAACGTAATACACAAACATATGTCTAATTGCCTCTAAACAGATCGAACGGTTCATCACAGACTAACAAAATAGGGACATCCACTGCCACGACTCTGAAGAGTGAGATGTACTCAACATCCACCCCTCAAAAGTCAAGCAAAACTAGAAGGCAGTTCAAAAATAACCAAAAACATCACCAACAACCTCCATGGTCACAACAGCAAATGAGCTGCGACGGGTTTCTAAGCACTATCAGCAAGCTGAGGAGGAAGATGTCCAGATCCACGTGCGTAAGTCGCTTCAGGATCTTCGTGTTGTTGGAGCGCCTCCAACTGCAACCTCGCCACACCCTCCTCAAGTGACCTCCGTTCTTGCTCTTATTGTAATCCTGCCAAATGTTCAGAACAGAACAAGCATAGCATACCAATTCAGCAAGCGAGCTTATGAGTTTGCCTTCAAAGCACGCTTGATCCTAGTTTTCCAGATGGCCCAGCATACAAGCCCACAATTTGTAAATTTGCAAAACTACGCTAACATGCGAGTATTGAGATAGCCAATCAAAGTACCGGATAAAAAAGCCAGGCCTGCAATTAGCACCCACAACTAGTCCAACAATACCCCAAACATATTTCGCTGCCACACATACAAAAAACAAGTGACAGATAGTTTCCACTTCATTGCAAAACCTACAAGTGAAATCCCTTTCCATTGTTTATTTTTCGTATTATCTTTTGTAGCAATTACATGGTGCCAGATCCATAGCGAAACCGTGATCTTGAAGGGCAATTGGCCTTCCACAAATGTTTGAAGTCCAGTTTGATTTAATTGTTCGTATAAAGAGTTAACAGCAAACAATCTAGACTTAGAACTTCTCCATTATGGAACATCAACCCTATGAATAACAGGCATAACATCTAGTAAACCATCAATTCATATGAAATTACATTCTTTTGAATAAAAACAAGTATATATCATGAAAGCTTATTTCATGATAGATCTAGTATTATCAATTTAGTGTTGTAGTTGTTGATAATTTTTTTATTGATAATTTAAACTTTAAACTACTCGACTATTGCAGACAATAAAATGATAAGTATTGTGACATAGAGTTAATTATATTGCAACAGTGTCTGGTAGGCGACTAACAGTGTTGGGTTGGGGATGCGTAGCGGGACGAAAGCATGGTCCTGGAATCATGAGTTCGAACGGGACGAGATGTTTCCAATCGGGTGTTCTGGTGGTTTTAGTTTATGATTGGCTTTGGGATGGGTTGTGACAGGGTAAATATGTACAATGCTTAATTGATCAATAACATTTAACCATACACCAATCACATCGACATTAATAGCGAATAGCTATCAACTAGCAACGTCAAGTTCGCACTAATAATCACTAACCAATATTGATAATATTTCTCACTAATCATTGTTGATGATCATGGTTATTTGGTCTCGTCCCGTGACTCCTGTCCCATCTCGTTCCTGGTCGTCCCGCAAAAGAAAAGGGTACGGTTCCGGGTCTTAGTAGAATATCCCCTTGGCTGGAACCAACTTGATCCAGAGCACCCTGTTCCATCCACTAAACAAAACACAACTCTCGTACAGAGACGATATCATCTCGTCCCACGTTGTTCTTGTGTCGTTCATGAATGAACCCGAGATTTTATTGGAAGTAGTATCTCTCGAGAAATTACAACGTTACAGGCTACAGGCGAGTGAGCCTTTCATACTGTCATTTTACCACCGACGCCTAAAACCGACTTTACTTTACTTTTATGAATCATTTATCGTGGAGGCCCGAGGACATGAATGAACATACGCGATGTAAACGAGCACATGCCACATCATGCTTTTCTTGATTAGTGCATATGGAGTGTTTTTGTGTGCGATGTTGTCTCATTGCACCTCTAGGTAGTTAGTTTCGGAAAGAGAAAAGCTCGAAAACGTAATTCTATGCTCGCCATAATTTGAGGTGGAGCCAGCGGTAACATGGAGAGGCGGTGCCAACAGAGGAGAGGCTCGCGTCGAGCCAAAGACAACGACGATGGGGAAATTCACCGGAGTTAGGGATTAAGATTAGAGGGATTCACCGGAACAGAGATTTTAGAGAGAACGTCTACTCAATGGTAGCTGCAGCCGCTGGAACCTCAAAAAAGATGAGGATGGAGGTGGAGGTTGAAGATATCCCATCGAGCGACAGGATCCCATGAGCTAGCGGCCCTTTTCTGAAAATAGTAAGAGTACATTACACTTTAGACCAAATATATTGTCACAAGTTGTTAGACCAAGTTTATTTAATATTACACATAATGCTAGTAGACCCTCTCTAATTTTACACTTTGTGCTGGGTAATCCCGGTACCGGTTGGTTTTTTCTCCAAATCAAAATTACTTGTTACAAAGCACAAAATTAAAGATGATCCATTGATATTATATCAACATTTGAATATAATTGTCTGACTTACAACTTGTGACGATATACTTGGTCAGGCTACAATTTACTCAAACAGTAACGAAGTCCTTGGGTACTGTCGATTACTAAGGCCACGTTGCGATCCTGATCGTCTGTAATTACTGTCTCACTGCACCGCCTGTGCACCCATCACTCCCGGATCGGATGAGCTCGGATCACGCTACAACCACAAGCCTCTCCCAAGCCGCAAGCGACCGAGCCCAACCCAACCAGGTAAGTAGGCAACCGCGCACGCACGCCGCACGCGCGAGGCCATTTCCCTTCTTCCTTCCCCCGCAGCCTCCTCGCCCTTCGTATATCCAGATCGAACCAGAGAAGAGGGAGCCAGCCACCGCCGCGCTAGAAGCTCCCGGAAGCGCCGCCCCGGAGGAGGAGGAGGAGAGGCGAGAGCAGAGGGATCCGGCGGAGAAGTTCTCGAGAGATGGGAGTCCCGGCGTTCTACCGGTGGCTGGCCGACCGGTACCCGCAGACGGTGTCGGACGCGGCGGAGGAGGAGCCGGTGGAGCTCGAGCCCGGCGCCTTCGTCCCCGTCGACCTCCGCCGTCCCAACCCCAACGGCATCGAGTTCGACAACCTCTACCTCGACATGAACGGCATCATCCACCCCTGCTTCCACCCCGAAGGCCGCGTACGGCTCGATTCCCCGATTTCACGCTCTCTCTCTCTCCTCCCCAAAACCCTAGCTAGTGTTAGTGTTCCCTGTTATTTGGCGCTCGGTCTCACGGCTGTGGTCCTCTCCTTTGCAGCCCGCCCCGACCACCTACGACGAGGTGTTCAAGTCGATTTTTGATTACATCGACCACCTCTTCTGCCTCGTCCGCCCCAGGAAGCTCCTATACATGGCGATCGGTGTGTGAGCTGCTCGGTGTTTGCTTTCTGTTACTTCCATTTGATACTAACTCGGGGTTCATGAATGCTCTGTCAATTGCACAGATGGTGTGGCACCGAGGGCGAAGATGAATCAGCAGCGGTCGAGACGGTTCCGGGCTGCGAAGGATGCGGCTGATGCGGTAAGGTTATTGCTTTCACGGTTGAGGTGCCAGTGTGCGTAGCTGCGGCTGTTCTCATGTTGTTACTTTGTTCAGGCGGCCGAGGAGGAAAGGCTGAGGAAGGAATTCGAGGCAGAGGGGAGGACTTTGGTTGAGAAGGAGAAGTCGGAAGCAATCGACTCGAATGTCATAACTCCCGGGACGGAGTTCATGTTTGTACTCTCTACGGCGCTTCAGTACTACATACAGTTGAGATTGAATCACACCCCTGGGTGGCAGTCTGTCAAGGTGTCAATAGTACTTGATGTTGGGTTAGAATTTGCAAAATATGTCATTTGGAGATGTATTATAGTCTATTAAATGAGAACTGCATTGGGTGTATTTTTGAAGGTAATATTGTCTGATTCGAATGTTCCTGGGGAGGGGGAGCACAAGGTCATGTCATACATCCGTCTGCAGCGCAATCTTCCAGGGTTTGATCCAAATACACGCCATTGTTTATATGGCCTTGTAAGTTTATTTGCAAATTTCAAAGTAGCTGCCATTTACGCTTCCTCTTTTTTACACATTAACCCCTGCATTCTTCAGGATGCTGATTTGATTATGCTTTCTTTGGCAACTCACGAGGTCCATTTCTCCATTTTAAGAGAGGTAAAACTTCTAATAATATTTTGTCGAGAGGTGTGCTTATGCATCTGACTTTAACCAATTCCTCAAAGTTAATTTTGTGTGTGTTCTTTATGGTAACTTAGGAGTACTTCCATAACTACAGAATTCAACTGACTTTACAGGTGATCACCATGCCAGGGCAACATGAAAAATGCTTTCTATGTGGTCAAGTTGGGCATTTGGCTGCTGAATGCAGAGGCCCTGGTCAGGCTGATAATGTTGTCGAGCTCCCTCCAATTCATAAAAAGAAGTACCAGGTACTGACATGCACATCATCTTTTATTCTAATAATTTTCGTTTTCTTTCCTGTCTCATATCTTTTGGCGGATACATCTGATATGTAATTTGCAAGTTGTAACTCCCCATCTTTTACTGCTATGGATTCACTGTGCAACTGTTGGCCTGTTAACAGTTTCTTAACATCTGGGTGCTGCGTGAATACCTGGAGAAAGATTTGGAAATTGTGGACCCTCCCTTCAAGATAAACTTTGAACGCATCGTGGATGATTTTGTGTTTATTTGTTTCTTTGTTGGGAATGACTTTCTGCCTCACATGCCGACTTTGGAAATTCGTGAGGTCTGTTAATTTACGGACTTTCCTATATTTTAACATGTTTCATTTTGGCTCACTGGATAATTCGTGCATAGCAGTGAAGTGATTAATTGCCTGCTGTATACCATAGGGTGCCCTCAATCTTCTCATGAATATTTATAGAACGGAGTTCAAATCAATGGGTGGTTACCTCACTGATGGGGGCGAGGTAAAGTTTCTTCGTACTCAAATTCTTTTGTGGTCCAAAGCCATAAGGTTGCGTCATTTTTTCTAACAAGTGCTTATAGAATGTAAAACAGAGTAATGCTGGATTATTGATCAGCTTTAGCTGTAACTCTGTAACAAACTAATAATCATTGAGATGTTTCCATGTGGCATCACTAAGATACTTTTGAGAAACCAACTGAGAAAGGATATCTGCACGTGGTTCCTATTGTATCACTACTTTGTAAGTTACAATGTTAACGTTTCTTAAGACGAACCATATCAGTCCTATCAACAAGCTTGTAATGGTAGAATTGGTTAATTAGAGAAATCATAGTAGAATCACTTAAGGTGACTGCACTATAGCTAGATTGAATTAAACCTCATTTCCTCACCTACAATTTGTTGAAGCATCATGGCTAATTTTTTCGGAACTCTACTTGAGCATGATTGTCTGCTGCATGATGACCAATTTCTGCGACACATTAATGACATTATTATTACAACCCACATCAACCCAACACAACAGCCACCACAGCAAGGAGATGCCAACTGGATAACTCATCTGTTAGTTTGAGATGGATAGCTGTTAGCTTCATTCTGTTAGGATTGGTTTGGCTAGCTTATCTCTGAATTACATTTGGTTACGATCAGCAATCTAGCATGGATATTGATGGAGGCTTGTACCGTTAGGTCAGTAAGCAAGAAATAATAATTTCTCGCCCCTGACGTGTTCCGCTCTTCCCACTTTCTAGTTCACTCTCTCCATCCTGCACACCCAATTTCCCCTTGCGCATATGCTGCTTCTTCCCTTCCAGCACTTACGGATCCAAGACCACATCCATCCATTGTAATCTCTACCAAAGGGACGTGGCTGACATTATTAAATGTGGTACTGCTATCATTATTTGTGCCGGAGGAACTTTCATGGGGGCTATGTATATTTTATTCTCGCGCATTGCCTGTGAAAACGAAATTGTTTAGACTTTAGAATATATAGAATATAGGAAGACAAATCTGATATTTTTAATAAGTTATGAGCCTCTGGCTTTACTGTGTATGGCCAATATGTTGTGTTACAGTTCATTAGCACATTATCCTAGAGTCATGGACCATCCCCGGTAGAGCCCTCTTGTTTAGTTTGGTTGCTTCAATGTGTGTGGTGGTGGTGTATATTCCCTGTAGATCTGCTTCACTTGAAGCACTGACATCGTGGCTTGGTGGTATGATCTAGCCTAATGATATTCCAGGTGATCTGGCAGCAACTTTTTCAAAGCTTGAATATGTAGTTCTTGCTGCGATAATGGAATATTCTGGACAACATGTAGCCCAAAATAGCGTACATGTTAAGTCAGTTCAGTATGCCGTTGCAGGTGCTATTCTAAGTAGGAGAATTATCCAAGGCTTTTTCTCTGTCCTGCTCTAGGTCCCGTTTGGAATAGGGATTTTTTCGTGATTCCTGCATGAGTTGAACTGTTTTCCTGTGGAATTCCTGCAAAATTCCTATGAAATTCCTGCATTCCAAACAGGGACAGTACAGTTTTGACCAGGTGCAAAAGTTGTGCTATGATAAGCTTATAAGATTAAAGCAAACATTTGTGTCATACCATTGAGCAAATGCTGATTTGCTGCAGAATGCATGGGTTATCCTTTTTGCTTCAAGGCAGTTGCCTGAAATGATGACACTTTGTCCTTTTCGATGAAAGGTTTTATTGGAACGAGTGGAGCATTTCATTCAGTCCGTTGCTATCCACGAAGAACAAATTTTCCAGAAGCGTGCACGTATTCACAAGGTATTTCCTAGCTGCTCTTCAATCACTGGACAAATATACAGATGCCTATCTGTGTCTAAATTTCCTGAAATAGCTATTTAATGGTGCAAATATATGAAGATCCCGAGATCCCGAGGTGCATTTTATGCTAATGAGCGCAAGTTACTTCAGTGTAATTTTAATGGGCCAGTTCTAAGATGCAGTTATATGTTTCTGATGCAGTGTTCTTGTATCCATATGTTGATTAGAGTCAGGACTCAGGATTAAGTTGCATTGAAATAGTGAGTGGAATGCAATAGGGCTGATGCTTTTGAGAAACAATTCGTACTGGATACACCTTTTAGTGAATGTCTCCACATGGAGTGCAGTTTGACTTCCACACGAGCATACATTTCCAAACAATTTGTTAACTTTCTTTATTCATGGTAACCTTAGTTTCCACTCATGAAGTGTATGGAACCTTGTTAACTAAGTTTATCCTTTGAGAATGATATCTTAAATGGCAATTAATGTTTATGATTGTTAAATTACAGGCGTACGAGAATAACGAGGAGAGACGTAAAGTGCAGGGAGAGAACTCCGAGGATAAGCAATATGTGGACATGGTTTGTTTTCTCTTCTTGTAGTGAAATAGTGGTGGACTGGTGATAATATACAAGTAGATATATGCAATTAAGTCTGGGTGATCTTTCCAAAAGGAATTCTAGTTTGCACTAATTTCATCAGTATCTCCTATTGATACTTCAAATCTTTCTTTTTTTGACACACTTGGAACATATGTTAGCAAATAATATCTTGCACTATTTCAGAGCACGATCTTCTGTCAGTATCAAGTGTTTCAAAAGTGACTAGAAATTTATGTGAAACCATGCCATCTTGTAATTGTGTTTCCTAGTTAGGACTGTAGGTTGTCCTCGTAGGCCAGTTAATAGGGTGGCCAAAATGAGCATTTTGACACCAAATATGTATAATATAAGCCTGTAGCCAATGTCATGGGTTCATTGTCCTGTGGTTCATGCACTGATTGGCTATATGGGAGGGAACATGTCTTGTTTAAGCCGACAGTTGAACAGAATGTTTCTGCCTTTCTGGCCAGTGTGCCGATTCTGCAGCTAGTCACATATAGGCGTTCAAGTTTAGCAGTGTACCAGTGGCTAAATAAGCAGTTAAAGGGTTGGAACTACAGAAACCTTCACGTTTTTTCAAACCTATATAGGACTAACATAATATTAACATCTCGAGTTTCAGTTTATATTACTTCTCGGACTTTTATTTCTGTTTTTAGAATTGGTGCATTGCTTAAAAGCTTTGTACTTTGCATTAGTGATTCCCCTGTAGTTTCAGAGGATTAACCATTTAGCAGTTTTGATGCTTTAACATGTGGCATTAACCTTTGTTGTCTGTGCAACTTCGCGTATGCTTCATTTCATCTTTCAGATATTATTTTTGTGGAGTAACGTTATACGCACAGTATTTCAGATTACAATATCTTCATAGCTGGTAGCTTTGGAGTCTGAATTCTGAATAGTAGTATTGGCAATTCCTGTTTTCTTAAAATTCATAGAATCTGTTCATTTAGTAATTTCTAGCATTTTGGTTCTCCGCTGATAATGAGATGGGGAGTGTGGACTGTTGAAGTTTGTCTTTCGTAAGTTTTGCCTATTGGTTCTGTCTCACTGACTCCCTTTCAGGTAAAATTAGGAGAACCAGGATACAAGGAGAGGTACTATGCTGAGAAGTTTAAAGAAGAGGCGGAATCAAAACCAATTGATCAAGTTCAGAGAGATGTTGTGAGTCTTCTTGCCAGGCACTGTTGATTTCTGGAATGGCCACTAGTTCCTAAACTAATAACCAAGCACTTCCATTTACACTCAGCCCTGATGTGCTTCTTCCTTTATTTGAATTGACATGTGGAATATGACTGGATTACACATGCTAGAAAATGAATGGTCCAAAGTAATGTGTTATTATCTACAGCAACATTATTAATGTGTTGCTCTTAATGATAGCAACGATAAAAATCAAATTTAACCATTATGCATGCTTTTGTGTTCTGCAATATTTAACGTCGCATAATTATCATTAAGATGCCATATTTAGTCTTGCCACAACAGACGACATGATTTTATGACAAGTAACTGACTGCAATAAACCTCCCACTGTATTGGCAGTGGTTGTGCCCATATTGCTCAACAGATTAATGAAAAATGGATCACACTTCGTTCTACAATCAAAACTAAACTTGATATAAAATGTTATCAGATTGGGGTTTCGCTAATTACGTATGTATGAATTCGAAGTGATTTTTGACTCATATATGTATGGAGTATAGACTGTAGGGCACACTCCAGCCTATGGATTTACATGTCATGATAATTCTTCAGAAGTTGGTTCTTAGTTCTAATCTATCTGGGTCAATTGGAAATGTTATGATCTTTGTTTTCTTCAGCTCACCTAATTCATATGTTATTGTCATGTTAAAAATTTAGTAGGTTAACATATATACTTGTAGTAAAATGTGTACATGTGGAGCATGTAGTATGTGTCTGCTGTTCACCATGAATCCGTGTATCTGCTATTTGGTCACCATGTGCTCTTAACACAGATTTTATCTCTATCTACAATCCATGTTTTCAGGTCCAGAAATATGTGGAAGGTCTTTGCTGGGTTATGAGATACTATTATCAAGGTGTTTGTTCATGGCAGTGGTACGTAATTATTGACCATCAGCTGTGAGGATTTGTAGCTACTGTTTTTTCTCTTGGTAGAGAAAACATCACTTGATCTTTCTGCAAGCCTTTTTCACTATTTCTTGCATAAAAACATCTTTTAGATAAGGCTTGTTAAAGATTCTTAACTCCATGATCATACTCAAGTGACCTATTTATTGGCCGTATGCTTGAGATTCTCAATTATCTTATTATTTATAGCAACCCCATGAACATAATTTTAAATCTTACTAGAATCAAACTATTGCCATTTGATGCAATATCATGCGTTGTAACTTGGAGTAAATCTTGTTCAACTGCTAACCATGAAATCCAGAGTGATACTTCTTTGTGATGATGTCAGTAGCAACTGCTATTTGTCTGCAGTGCAACATTATGCTGCAGCTGTAGAATCCCCATAGGTACACAACATAAATATATGGTTCTAGCAGATTCTTTTGTAGCACTTTGCTGATGGTTGATCCCTTATGCTTGTAGCATTGATGATGGCATACAGATAGGGTCAAAATAATTTATTATTAAAGAGTTGTTTTGTGGGAAATCATTTACACCTGTCATATGAGCATGCATAACTGATCAGTTGTACATAGGCACATAGCAATTATGCAGTTAGCTAGACACAGCTCATCAGTAACCTTTTTGTTTGGTATCAACTATGAACTCCAGTTTTTTTTCCTTAATCCAAAACAGGTTCTATCCATACCATTATGCGCCTTTTGCATCTGACCTGAAAGCCTTGACTGAGTTTGAGATTACCTTTTTCTTGGGTCAACCTTTCAAGCCATTTGATCAACTAATGGGAACACTGCCAGCTGCTAGGTTTGTTATTTCCCTGTGACTGAGTCTGTTCCATGTTCGGATGGAAGAGTGACACATATCAGGAATTTTAAGATGAAAATCACCATGCATTCTTCATTTTTTTCTGTAGCTCTAATGCATTGCCAAAGTACTATGGGGATTTGATGACTGATCCAAATTCGCCGTTGAAATATTTCTATCCCAGAGGTACCACCATTCTTATCTAACACGGAATGGAAATGTTTTAAAAATTATAAGAGATCTCAAAGAAGTAGAGTTAAGGATATAATCTATACCCTTTTCCTGAGGACCTCATTCATAGGATGGTAGTTCATACTTGTAACCTCTTACTCACACCATACCATCTTCCTGTTGCAATTGCAGATTTTGAGATAGACATGAACGGAAAACGTTTTGCATGGCAGGTAATCAATGCATGCATTAATCATTTTTGCTTCAGGTAACTAATTTAACTATTGCGTGAAGGTTCATTTATGTTGTTTTTGCTATCCAGGGTGTTGCAAAATTACCTTTTATTGATGAAAGGCGACTGCTCGCAGAGACACAGAAACTTGAAGATTCATTGACAGTATGTAGATTCTAGGATCCTTCTATCAATGCTCTAGGCTTCTTATTTTTCTTTGAGTTTTATTTTAGGATCCTTCTCTGTTTCTAGGCTTATAATTTTCGTTTCAGTTGTTCAGTGTGCTTTTGTTGTTGCTGGCTTTTGCAGGAAGAAGAGAGATTCAGGAATAGAACAATGTTTGACATAATTTATGTGCGGGAGACTCATCCATTGGCTGCTCAGATTGCCTTCCTGTATCAAATGTACTCTCAGGCATCGATACCAGATCCTTCCTATGTTATTCCCATTGACCCTGCTGCTAGGTTGGTATACATATTTACTCATTGATCTGGATCTTCTGTTTCTTGGTGGTCCTGTTCCTCTCGATATTATTTACAGTGTTGGATATATTTCCCCCGGTTTGCAGTGGCGGAATGAATGGATTCCTTTGTTTATCTCAAAGGAACTGGTACAGCATCTCCGTAGGATCTCCAGTTAAGGGGTTCAATGGCATCGCCCATAACAGAGTTTTGTAAGTGTCTTAACATATGAAAGCATATGGTAAGTCAAAAGTCACGATTAAATCTTCAAGTGCTATATTGTTTTTCTATTGTTTTTCAGGAATGCTACCTATCTTAACCCTCAGTACCACAAGCATATCGCGGAGCCTCCAGAGGGAGTCATTATACCCGCGAAGGTATTTCCTAACCCTGTACGCATTTAGCTGCATATACATATTTGGTTTTCTTAATAATAAAACATAATAGTTTCTAGTTCAACCTTTTAACTTCCGCCTTGGTAAATGGAGGAATTACTGACTGGATTCAGCTAGTAAGTGAAAGTAACGAGTGGCGTTGCTCTGAGTTTTCTTGGTGCTTCGTCATCTGTTTCATGTTATTTGATATCTTTGACATTTCATGGCCTCCAAGATGTAACTTTGACTATTGTTCTTTCTGTAGTACCATGATGTCAAAGTGTTACAACACTATACTTTCAAATAAATATTTCTGTGATGAATCTATTTGTTATTTTCATGTAATAGTGAAGTACTTCCGTATACTATTATTGCTGGATAAAGTTTGACTGTACGTAAGCCATAGTGACTTATAGTGTGAAACAAAATGAGTATCATATTTTATTTATTGGAGCAAGAACAATTTTATTGTCTATTTAATTATTTGGATTGTTTAACCTTTTGTGTTTGCACAAGTTACCTTTTCAGAAATGTTCATTTTCGTTTGAAATTCTCTTTGTTTGAGATAAATTCACGGGCCAACATAGTGTACAATTTTGTAGATATTAAAACCTAGTGATTTCAAACCCTTCCCCGTGTTGTGGCATGAAGATAATAGTCGGCGCCAAACAAGAGACAGGTATTGTTATCATTTCCTATGTTCTTAGCAGAGCTCTTTCATTTGCATTAGAAAGAATTTAGAAACTGCTTACCCTGCTTCTGAATCAAATCAGTATAAATTACATGATATAGTGCCAGAAGGATTAATGCACATTTTTTCCTTGGGAACAATACTTCACTCTGACTAAACGCTTTTATAGCTTTCCCATCGATAAATTGTTTGCTGTCATCGTAAATCATTTTCTAATTCCAGGCCTCAGGTGCATGGAGCTCTGTCAGGTTCTGTCTTAGGAGAGGCTGCACATCGTCTAGTGAAAAATTCCCTGCAGATCAAATCCGGCAACTCTGCTGGGTTGCTTGACATGCCATACAGGGGTGCACCCTATGGCCCTGGAAACAGACCAAGGCCTGCTGGACCGTTTGGATATGAGACGGGTTTTGCGTATAATCCATACCATGCACAAATGGGCAGAAGCGTTCCAAATCCTCGGCCTCGGTTCTTTGGTGACTCTCAAGCCAACAGACAGAATGTGCGGATACTAGAACGGCCAAACTCTCGAAACCACGATGGTGGCATCCATTCAGGGATGTCGAAACTGACAATCCAAGATGGACCAAGGTCGCATAACAGGATGCAGAATTCTGGATATTTTCCAAATCAGCCACATCCGAATCAGTATGCCGGGTTCCCACCCCAGCGACCCACGCAGAACACCAGTTTTACACCTCAGCGACCTGTCCAAATGCAGCATTCCCACAGCAGCGACCTGTCCAAAATGCAGGATTCCTGCATCAGCAACCAGTAAATGGGGTTCCACCACCATTACCTCCGAGTACCTGGATTGGCAAGCAAATAAGCGGAGGCCAGACAGGTATGCCTGCCAGGCAGGATCCGAGGACGACTATTGATAGGCAGCCTAAGCAGGATAACCCAAGATCACAGCATGAGAAGAGACAGCAGGCTGCCAAGGTAGTATACCGTATCAAAGGTCAAGCTCCTAATGGCTTGCCAGAGTAAAGTAACAATGAAATATCCGCAGCGTAAGTGATTTACCGAATTGCCACAAAATCATGTATTTTGTTCCATGCGCGCGGGCGTGCTGCTTCCAGGAGATCCATTAAACAGAACATGCTTCCGTTGAAAGCGGCCATCGGGTTTGTTTTGATGTATTCCTCTTCATCCATATCCCATTTGTTGAATTGTTGTATCACGTCGAAAGGAGTTGGTAACATTTTAGGAGAATGATTTAGATAAAGCTTTGTTAGTTGTTAGGACAGAATGTGAGCAGAGGGCAACCACTGCCACTGTAAAGCTGTTAAGTTGGATTACCGCTGACACTGTTTTTGTGCTGAACAATTAGTCAATTACCCTCGCTGCTGGCGAAGACTGGTCCATCTCTGTTGTGCCGTGTGTTCTGGTTGGTGTTGGGGTAATTGGTCTCTGATGATGAATAAATCTTACCACTTATCGGTGCGCTTAATCATTTTGATAATTTTAGTTTACCGAGCATAGCTTACCGTTGAACAAGATAACTTGAAACCTTGCCTGCCAACAAGCCATTTGTTGAGTTGAGTTATCAGTGGCTAAACAATCTAAAGTTTTGTTTAAGAGATCAATTAACTGAGCGACCACCGAAGGACACAACTGGGGGTCGATTGGCCAGGCTGCCGACCCGGAGAGGAGGGAGCTCGGAAGAACCTTACGACGCATGTCCACACGGAGCCAATAGCGCGCGTTCTCTGGACAGCTCTGCTCCTCGCCCTGGACGTACTCACCCAGCGCGAAGTAGACGGCATCGTCTTCGTGCGCGCTCAGGACTGGGTACATTGGCGCCATGTCCACCGGTAGCTTGGCCTCCCTGAACTCCTGCTCCCACAGGCTCTTGATGCTGAGCTCGTGTTCTTTTTCCCACTTTGTGTCATCAAGCAGTCTCCAGACCGTCACCTTGCGGTCGCCAAGTTCCACGCGCTCGACGAAGCCGTCGATGGGGACGAACTTGACGGACGGAGTCCCCGGCGCAGACCGCGGTCCGGTACGCGGCCGGCTCTCCCAGCATCGTGTCGCTCCAGCGGAGATCGTCCCGGCGCTCCACGGGCAGGTCGATAAAGCCGAGACCCACGGGACCGGCGGCGTCGTCGTCCGAGAGCACGGTGCGGCAGTTGCAGTACCCGCAGCCGTGGAGCGAGAACACCGCGTCGGCGAGGAACGAGCTCTTATCGGCGAGCCACTGGTCGGGTTATTTGGCCTCTTTCATCGTCCGCCACCGCGGCGAGGAGGAGGAGGACGGCGATGACACGAAGAGAATGTCCTGCCACCGCGCGTTGCCTTCGTCGGAGAGACCGGCGACCCTCTTCCCCGGGATGACCAGGGCGTAGGACGACGTCCTATCGTCGGCGCCATCGCGGCGGCGCGCGACGAGGACGCGCGTCGTGCGGGTGACGCGGTAGCAGCGAGGGATGACGGGGATCATGGAGAGCGAGCCGTCGACTGCGTCGTATATGAGAAAGACCCGGCGGGTACGGTCGCCGGGGACGGTCGATGCGAGAACGATCAGGTTCTCGTCGACGGTGTGGATGCTTGTGGACCGGCTGCCTCCTCGGAGGGTCAGGAAGGACAGACCCTGCGCGCCGGCGAGATGCGCCTCGAGCGCCAGGCTCCGTACCACCGAATCGGTGTCGTCGACGTCGTCGCCGCTGTGGAACCCGAACGCCCGCCTGGCTCCAGTGCTCAGGACGAGTGGCTGCCGCTGGGCCGTGTGGTCGTCGTCGACGACGTCGACGTCGCGGTCCGTGCGCACGAGGGGGTCCAGCAGGAACAGGGAAGGCGAGGGCTGAGACATGGCCGGTGTTCTGTTGGTGGATTCTCTGGATGGCGGCGGAGGCGGCGGAGGAGGAGGAGCAGGAGACGAAGGAGAAGACGGAGGCGCGCATGGCGCAGTTAGGCTCATCAGATGCGGGCGACACGGATCGAGGGTCGGGTGGACGTACGGACGGTGGATGTGTAGCTCCTGGTCAAATGGCCCAGAGGGTGCCGTGGCAGGTACTTCTATTTAGAAAATACAGTCGTAAAAGCGCACGCACTATCCACTCGCTCACACCCAAGAGTGAGTGTCCGTTGGAAGCAAAACTCGCGGAGCTTCACGATCTGAATTCGAACTTTGAAGTAAGACGCGACTCCGGGGCGACAGGTCGTGTGATAGCTTTAGCGGATGACCGTCCCCTGTCTCCGTCTCTCGCCTCGCCTCATTTTTTCCGCCACCGTCTTCTGTCATCGCTGATCACCGTTGTCGCTGCCCACCTCATCTACTGTCGCCTCTACCTTCCACCTCTCCTATTATCTTCTTTCTTCTGTTCCCCCACTATCACGTTACCAGATCTGATTGGCCATCGTGCCAGCGGCAAGTTAGAGCATCAACATCTCAATCAGATGTTCCATCTAAACCTGAGGGACCGGATATTATTTGTCTAGCCGCCAGTTAGCCCACAAATATCTGTAGTCGCCGTCGAGCTTATCGCTTCATTGGTGAGTTTTCTCTTCCCCTTTTCCCTCCTCTTCTTTTTCTTCTTCCCATTTTTCTTTTTCCTCTTTCCCTCCTTCCGATTCGATGGTATGCCACCGGTCAATTTCCTATTAAAGCAATGGGGTTCCTCCATCGTTACAGTTTATCTCCGAATAATTGGATTGGCAAGCAAACAACGGAGGCCAGACAGGTATACCTGGCAAGCAGGATACGAAGACGAGTGTGGATAGACAGTCTAATTAAGCAAGATAACCCTAAATCGAGAGAAGAGACAACATGCCACGAAAGGTAGCATACCTATGAAAGGTCAAGCCCTAACGGCTTGACACATTAAATTAACCATGGAGAATCTGCAGCCTAGGCAAGTTACTGAATTGATGCAGAATGATGTTATCTTGTTTCGATTGCGGTTTTTCCCCTAGTACTCGGATGTCCGAGTACTATCACTGCCATTCGTTTGCTTTGAGATTCATACAACACAATCTGAGAACATATTTTTTTATTTTAGTCCTTGAAATCTAATATTATTTCAACTTCCGCTCTCTCTCTCTTCAATCATTTCTCATCTCCATCTCTCTCTCTCTTCTAATTGTGCCGCCCCGAAAGCTTTGCCACGTCATGGCCATCCCCAGCCACCCCAGGTGCTGCCGTCGACGATTACAACCATGCCGCCGCCATCCCCGACCATTCCGCCACCTCCTCTGCCCTCCACGACCTGCGCCGCCACCCCCTCCACGACTTGCACTGCCACCACCGGATCCCTCCGGCCTCCCCGACCATCACCGCCACCGGATCCCTCTGGCCAACACGAGCAGTGGAGAGCTCCACTAGCGACTTCACCGGTGTCGTCCTTGTCACGCATGACGGCAGGAAAGGAGGCGCCCTAAATGCCGCCCCCAAGGGAGGGCTCCCTCCCATCACGAGCTCATAGCCATGAATCTGGCAACCACGAGCTGCGTTGTCGCCACCCCCGCTGTCATAGGTGGTGGAGATGGTGGATCTCACTGATCCACGGTGATCTTCGTTGCATCCAGAGAGGCTTTAAATGGATTTTTTATTTCTTTTTTGTTGAGTTCTTGAAAGGTAAAAATGGTGGACGATGCAGATCGGTGTTTTTTTTTGTTTGAGAGAGCTCATTCATGGTCGATTTGATCCATCATCCGAATTTTGGTGATGTTCATTTTTGAGAATTTTTTTAATGATTTCTTCCTTTTTTTTGTTCATGCTCATGATCCGAATATTACATAAAAATGAAAGCCAACAGTGAAACGTGCATGATTTTGGTGTCTGTGAATATCCATGGAGCTACATTTCATGAACCAAAATGGTCAAGAAATAATGCACCAAAAAATTGCATGATTTCTGTTCATGATCTGAAATATAGAAAATATGCATGAATTTTATTGTTTGATTATGATCTAAACGGTAGAAGAGTATAATTTGTTGTTTCAATATCCATGAAAGTATGCAAAATGGTCAAGAAATAATGCATTTTTTTCTTGGCAAAACAAAGAAAATTTAAGGTTTCATTTCTCGAATGAACACATATATGAACCAAATTTCACGACGAATCGATTCCAGTGGGACCAATTGTTTTTCATGAACACATATATGCACAGATTTCGTTGACCAAAGTTCTGAAATAATGCACCAAAATTTTGCATGATTTCTATTCATGATCTGAAATGCATAAAAAATATGCATGAATTTATTTTTTGATTATGATCTAAATGGTAGAAGAGTAAAATTTGCTTGATTATTTTTCTAGTAATCTGATGCAAAATGGTGAATAAAAATGCATGTAGATTTTGTTTGATAATGAAATATTGAACAAATTATGTAGAGATTTTTCTTTTGCTGTGAAGAAATATGTATAATATTTTTGGTTATTCTCATGCATGATACAAAAAGGTGAAGAAATGATGCACAAAATGGTGAAGAGATGATGGGGTGCAGAATAAGATGAGGAAGCTGTTGGGGGTGTGTTGTGCAAAATGAATTGGATTGCATAGTGAGAAATGGAAAAACCTAGGGGTTTCTTTTATAGAAGTTTAGCACAAATCTTAAAGCATTTTGTATGGTATGAATAGTATATGGACGTCCTAGTACTAGTGGATTGTCATTTCCGATCTTGTTTTGTGTGCGCAAGTAGCAGCACATGCTCATGCTCACTACCTCAGGAAACAGCAGCACTGACGGGCGAGAAACGACAATCGCTGACGGGTCCCGAGCCCGTCAGTAAGCTCCTGTCAGTAGAAGTGCTACTTTCACTGACGGGGGAAGGGCCCGTCAGTAGAGATAGAATTTCACTGACGGGTGGCTCCCGCCCGTCAGTGAAAAGCCTTCCAGCGCTGCCCAGGCGGCATCCTGAGAGGACTTTCACTGACGGGCGTGGAACTTACGCCCGTCAGCGGTAGATGTTTCCTCTGACGGGTACATGGCCTCTGCCCGTCAGTGGAAGTATTATCATACTTTTTTTAAACATATCTGAATAGACAATATGAAGCATATGTAGTAATTAATATCAGAAATATTAAGCATATATAGCATTTAGTATCACAAATATTAAGCATATATAGCAATTAATATCACAAATATTAAGTACATACAAGCTAGTTTACAACGAATTAAAACGACAAACAAATGAATTTAACAATGTTTATTTTCACTAGCCCTACTCTAGGACTACGATGCTTGGCTAGTACTTGCAGGGCGGCAGTAAGCAGGTAATTGGACTCTCGCGTAAAAATCACCGCTTGGCCGAATGACTTCGTTGTTGATAATGTACGCGAAGGTGTTCTGGATGCGGGCAAAGTCTTTTCTCCAGTCGTACTTATCGCTGGCCAGATCGTGTATGAAATTATTGAATTGATCCTGGCTCCATTGCGGGTTATGGGATATGACGAACGCGTCTATGTGAGCGCAGACGTAGTACCCACATGTCACGCTACCTTCCGGCTGTTGCCTGCAAGGGAAGTTGAATTTGTGGATCAGCTTTTTACTCTTGCATTCTGCTCCTCCCCCTCGCAAGTTGTATTCCCAAAAGGCGGCTTCCAGAACTTTCTTAATTCCTGAGTAGTCCCGCTTGGCACTTCTTTGAGAATCAAAATAGTATATCATTCTTGAAGGCTTGTGGATGACAATGAGGATCCAGTGGTCGCTGCGTAAAAGGTAACGAACGAATATAAACAGACGGGGATATGTGCTTAAGAAAAGCAAACTAGGCACGGTAGTAAGTAACTTACGGGGGATTGTAGGGCAGGAGTATGTAGTCCTTGTCCTTATGGTATATCAATGACTCCAGGACGTAATTTATTAGGACTGGCGTCGCTTCTCGTACATAGTAGTCGTTCATGATGACCGGATCCCTTATTCCAAAAGCGCAGTTGGGCAGACGCCTACACTCTTGGGCTTGGTGAAGCGCCCACAGCCTGACGAGCATGGTGTCGAGTCGGAAGAGGTTGAATAACATAAAGATATCTTCAAAATTGATGTCAAATGTGTCATGCTGTCTGTTCAGGAAGAAATTGTAACCTTTTGGCACCTCGACCTTAAAGTGTAGTTCATAATCATCCCGATTCCGTGACCTCATCATGATTGTATCATGGAGAAGTTTCATATGTGCGGGCAACCTCTGCACCTCATCATCTGGGACCAAGGGCTCACCTGCCTCGTACACTACTCGTCGAGGCTTCTAGACAGTTTCGGCAGATGTTTGGAAGGATAAGACTTTTTTCTTGCTTTCCTTGCTTGCCTCCTTCGCAGCGGTGCCGCCCCGTTTGTGTGCTCTTTTTCTTTTCCTCTCCGACTCTTTTTCAGGGCGTCAGTCATTTTTTTGAAGTCCCGGCATGTGATCCTGACATGCTCACGGACAATGCACCCGCAGGTGTTGCTGAACAACCTCGCAACCTTCTCCGCAGGTGTTGCTGAACAACCTCGCAACCTTCTCGGGACTTGCAGGAACACCTGTTACGCCGACTCGACTGACCACGAATGTCTCGTTCGTCAGTTGGTTCCCTACTCTAGGGTTGTACCGTCTCTTCGGCTTCGATGGTGCTGGCTCAGGCGCCGCCTCTTCTTCTGATCCCGACTCACTAGACCGAGAATCGTCAGACGAGCCAGATGCACTCTCTTCATCTCGCGCCGAGGGAGGTGCTGGTGTTGAAGGTACGCTGGCTGGCTCGACGGCAGGTTCATTGGCCAGCTCAGGGGCTGTTTGATCGGTTCGGGGCGGGGCGTCAATCGGGGCCGCCACGTCTAGGGGCGCCGCCCTGTCATCATCTACGCGGGCCAGTTCCCGGGTTGGCGACGAGTCCATTTCCGATTAAGAAACTTAAAAAATGAAAATACAAAACAACTATTAACATTTATGCAGTAGGATTTTGACTAGAAAAAATAAAATGAGAATAAGGCAACGCATAGACTAGAATAACTTTAAACTCAACAATTGTGCAGAATAAGTCGAAAACAACTATAAGTAATCAAGTCATAGTTAGCTCATGGATGTATATGCATTAAAGAAGAAGCATTGGAAAGAACGAGAGGTATAGAAAAATGTTAAACGACCTATATTTGTAAACAAAATTAAGCACAAACTTGCAAGCTATCAGCCGTGATCTAATGCACATTCTTATTGTTGAAGAAAAGATATGAACCCTAACTCCCCAATTTCAAATAATTCACTTCAAGAGGAAGCAGCTGATAAAACAGAACTGCTAACTCTGACACCGTCACGATGCCTTCGCTATAGTTATTCAGACACAAAAGGCCTTCGCTGTCCACTTCGCAACATCTGAAGTAGTACTCACCGATTACATTCCGAGGGAGAAGAGCAGTAAACCATTCTTATCTTGTAGTGCCTCATCATTAAAATCAAAATCAACAATGATTTGCACAAAGTCTAGAGCACGAGTGACCAGTTAAAATGTAGAATCATTCGTAGATCATACTACCATACCACATCAAAATCAACGATGATTTGGGCATATAGGTGAGTGGTGCAACGTGTGGTGGCGAATAATAAAAGGGTTAATTTGATAAATACCATCATAACTTTTTTGATTTGGAGAAATGGCACTGCAAAAATTCATTTTGGAGAAATGTCATTACACAATATGAGAAATCATCTAGATGTCATTATAAACATTTTCGAACCGAAACACTCCTATCTCTTCCACCCTTCTTCTTCATTCATCTTCCACCTTCTGTAACCTCTCCCATGGCTGCTACCACCATGCCTGCCACGCTCAACGTCCACTGGTCCATCTTCTCCCCTATCCACACACAGCAAACTAGAGGCGAAGAGAAGAGGAAAAGGGAGAGGAGAAGGAGAAGAGGAAAAGGGAGAGGAGAAGGAGGAGCTTACTGGGGGAGAACGCCGCCGGGGAGAAGGGATGGAGGTCGGCGGCGGCGCTAGGGCTCGGGCGGCAGCGCGGGGGCTCGGGCAGCGGCGCGGCAGCCTGGCGGCGGTGCTAGGGTGGGGGCTCGGGCGGCTGGTTCGAAATTGAACGCGCGAGAACGGGCCAAATTTCGCTAAGTCCACGTTATATAGTATTAAAACTCCACTGACGGGCACATAATAGCTGCCCGTCAGTGGAAGTATGCATTCCACCGCTATGTCATATTGTGTACTTCCACTGACGGGCACATAATAGCTGCCCGTCAGTGAAAGTGTGCTTCCATTGATGCTGTCCTACTTGCACTGACGGGCGATGACAAAGGTGTCCATCAGTGAAAGTAGAGTTCCACTGACGGTCCCTTTTTCACTGCCCGTCAGTGGAGATGCTTTAGGGTTTGAGGGCTGTTCCGGATGGTTGTTCCGGATGTTCTGGATGGCTATTCCGGATAGTTTGTATTTCCACAAAAAGCAAACTAAATAATTGAGCTAGTTTCACATCTAGACTAAAAAGAAGATAGATTTAGGAGCTATTTAATTTGATGTCTAGATTTAGGAGCTTATCATTCATCCCCCGCCTGTGGTAGTGATAATTCTTTTGTAATATCCATCACTATGTTGTCATTGTGTTAACAGAGATGATTTCCTGCGCTATTAAATTATTGTACCTTTCCTATACTACTAAATTATTGTACCTTTCCCAGGCAACCATTTTCATGGTTCATGTTCCATTTAGGTTTAGTACAAAACCAAAAGGCAGAACACTACTGCACAAAATACATGCAACACATGCCTATTTCACCAAGTCCCGAACATAACCATTCAATTCATCAAAATGATATTATTACACATTGAGGTTAGTTTTGAATTGATCGAAAAGCTAGATTTCGTCGTCTTCGACACGCTTCTCAATAGTAGTTTTGATCTTCTTGCTAGTGTATGTTAGTCCTTCGGCGTGACTGCGTCTTATGTAGGGACACGCATCCTGAGTACCTTTGCACCTTTTGCTCGTTGGATCATCCACATCTTCTTCTTCTGTGTCCGGATCGTCGAATTGGTCGTAGTCCCCTTCGTCAACTACACCATCGACTCCGACAATACTCCTTTTTCCTTTCCTCACGACAACGCGCTTCTTATTCTTTGGGTCTATTATGTAGAAGACTTGGACGAGTTGTTTGGCTAATACCCATGGCTCATCTTTGGGACTGATTGATTTGATTTGTCGTGACTCCATAGGAATCGGTGGAGGTATAACCATGGTACTGGTGTTCATATCTTCGATTCTGACGTCTTTCGCCCATCTGACACGAAACATGGGGATCTTGGTCACGGTGTAGTCAAGTTTCCAGATCTCTTCGATCACGTCGTAGTGACCAGTTCTAGACTCCTGCGTTAGACCACAGTTCTGGTACGTACTGCGTCGGTCTTGAGCTTCGGTATAGAATGTGTATCCGTTGATATTATACGATTGCCACGTCACGACTTTGCTATCGGGTTCTTGTGACAACATTCGGACGGTTTCTTCTTCTCCATTTGACAACTCCATTTCATACCAGTAGTTCTTTAGCCACCCGGAGAACTTTGCATTATGCTCTTTCGTGAGCACAACTGTGCCCTTTTCCGGATTCGCTTCGCGCAACTGTTTCATGTGGATCTAAATATAAGGCCGTACCACAGTCAGGTGTTGCAACACCATAAAATGTGCTCTGTTGTAGTTATCTGATCTTTCCGATCGATACACGTGTAAATTTTTATGCACGATCGCACCTTTATCGTCGAGCCTGCCTGTGTGCCACGAAACTGGAACACCTATAGTTTTTTGATCACGCATGTAATCCGTGCAGAACTCTACGCCCTCTTCGGTAGCATAACCTTGGATGATGCTACCTTCTGGATGCGCTCTGTTACGAACGTAGCGCTTGATAACCCCATTGTACCTTTCAAACGAGTATATGTTGTGCAAAAACAAGGGACCAAGGTCCAGTATATCCGGAACGATATGGATCATGAGATGTACCATGACATCGAAAAATGCTGGAGGGAAATACATCTCAAGTTCGCATAGTATGACAGTGATCTCGGCCTTCAGTTTCAGGCAGCGTTGCATCGTGATTGACTTCTGACAGATAGTGTTGAAGAAGTTACAAAGATCCGTGATCGTCTTGCAGACACCTAGCTCCATGATACCTCTAATTGCAATAGGCAGTATCTGTGTGATCATCACGTGGCAGTCATGAGACTTCATGCCAATCAGTCGGTGAGTCTTCATGTCAACAAGTTTTCGGATGTTTGCGGAGTAACCCGAAGAAACTTTGACACCATAGAGGCATTCGCAAAGGCTATGGAGCTCGTCTCTACTCAGAGTGTAGCAAGCAGCAGGACAGCTGGTCTTGACTCTGATACCATTCTTCCCCGTCTTGATCATTTCTCTGGTTGCCCACAGCTCATGTCTTATATTCATGTGTTGCATGTCTACTCGTGCATTCGGTCCATCTTTTGTCTTGTCCGGAATGTTGAGCAAGAGACCAAGCAAGCTGTCGCAGATATTTTTTTGACATGCATTACATCAATGCCGTGACGTGTGTCTAGGTGAGGCCAGTAAGGCAATTCTCAAAAAATAGATTTCCTTTTCCAGACACCCTTTACCGGCGGTTGTTTCTTTCCTTTTCCTAGCTCAACTTTGTCAATTTCATTCAAGAGATCATATATTTCTTGTCCGGTCTTCTCGCGAGGCTTTGAACGGATTTCTTTTGTTCCGTCGAACCTTTCCGTGTCCTCTCTCCATGGGTCATTTGATGTAGTTAATCACGTTGCAGGAAAGTGCTGTCCGAGTCATGTTAGGAAAAGAAATAGGAGTAGGAAAGAAGAGAAAGAATTAGAGTAGAATTAAGACTCCTAGTCCTAGTTAGTTTTTATGAGGTGGTTTTTCACCTATATAAGGAGGTAGAAGGTAGCATATTGTAATCAACAAAAAACAACGAGAAGAAATACAAGAAAGGAAGAGGAGGCACGATATGAGCCTCTAGCTCTAAATTATTTTCTCGCGTACTCGTTCTCTCGATCGTGATTTAGGCTTAAGAAACCAAAATTTGGTGTCAGAGCCAATCGATCGTAAGAGATGGCCGGCAACAATGACAACGATACCGACTCCTCCGGCAAGAAGAAAAGCTCCAGCGGTGACAACTCTAGCAGCAAGAAGTTATCATCATCAAAGGCTATACCGATCCAATACCCGATGTTGAGCGAATCAAACTACGACATATGGGCCGTGAAGATGAAGTTGATTCTCCGCTTTTTGGGTGTTTGGTCAGTAATAGAAGGCAATAAAGAAGATGCTGATGCGGAGAAGGATCAAGACGCCATGGTCGCCATCACTCAGGCTATCCCAGACTCGGTTCTGATGTCACTAGCCGAATACGAGACGGCGAAGGAGGCTTGGGAAGCTCTCCGGGAGATGGAGGTCGGTGAAGACAATGTAAGACGGGCAAGAGCTCGTGGGTTGAAGCGCCAGCTTAACAAGATGGAGATGGAGGACTCCGAGTCAATTAGCGAGTACTCCAAGAAGCTCACAATCCTTGTGGGCGAGCTCCGGTCGTTTGGTGGCAAGATCAGCGAAACGGAGATCGTTGAAAAATTGTTCAGGTTGGTCACGTCGAAGTTTACCGACATCATCGGCACGATCGAACAATTTGGAGACGTCTCAAAGATGACGGTGTCCGAAGCTACCGGGAGGCTAAGAACCTTCGAAGAGAATAGCAAGACACGTCGCAAGCCAAAGGAAGATGTCGAGAAGCTGATGTTCACCAAGGCCGAACTGAATGCACACGTTGCCAAGGCAAGAAAAGAAGATGGGGGAAGCTCCAAGAGGGGTGGCTACAACGGCAGAGGCCGTGGAGGTGGTCGCTCCCAAGATGGAGGTCGCAGCAACAAACGCAGCAACGACAAGAAGTTTCCCGATGAAAGACGGCCACGTGACTACGACAAATCCAAGGTTAAGTGTTTCAATTGCAACGAATACGGTCACTTCGCCAAAGATTGCAAGAAGCCGAACAGGAGAGAAAGAGCAAACTTGGTGAAGAAGGACGACGACGAGCCCACGCTTCTCCTCGCTGAAGTTTACGAGTTTGTCGAAGGCGTCGACACGACAACTAGTCAGGCTGCCGCAACAACCACAGTACAACCTTTGCAGGGGGAGGACTGGAAGGTAGCATACAACCTTTGCAGGGGCACCACTCGTCACTTCTTCCTCATCATCGTCTTGGTTTCTGGCCCGCTTATATCGAGATGTGTTGCACACCGGACATTTGTGCAGCTCTTTATACTCTTTGTGATAAATAATGCAGTCATTCCGACAAGCATGAAGTCTCTCTACATCCAATCCAAGGGGACAGACCACCTTCTTAGCTTCCTCGATGCTCGTAGGCAACACATTCTTCTTTGGAAAAACCGTCAAGGTAAGTCAGTGTCTCATCGAAGTTTGTGTCCGGACAGTTGTGGGCTGCCTTGATTCTTAGAAGTTATAGCGTGACTGATAGACGCGTGTGCTCAGGATCGTAGCTGCGATACAATGGTTTTGTCGAGTCTTCCATCAGTTTCGCAAACTTTGCAACCTCTCTTTCATCCTCGGAGTCTTCGACCACCTGGTCCGCCATGTGACTGTCCCTCAACATTTCAGCCAAATTATTCCCCGCCTCTCCCGTCAAGTCATCGCTACATTCAGAAATATGGTCTTCATCTTCTTCTGCGTCTTCATGTACGTCCTCTTCTTCTAAACATTCAGAAGTAGCTAAAATTTCCGCCTCCTCACCGTGACTTGTCCAACGTGTATAACCTTCCATGAAACCTCGAGTCAACAAGTGTAGCTGCAACATGCCTCTCTCCCTGAACATTATCGTGTTCTTGCATACACAACACGGACAACACATCTTGTTTGCACCCCATTTCTCCCTATCTTCCTCGGCCACATCTAGAAACTCATTCAAAGTATCGACGAAACTCCGTGTTGCCCTTTCGCCGTACATCCAACTTCGATCCATCGATCCTTACAACAACAAACAAATTGATTATAGTTTAAATTAATAAAATAATTATAAAATTAATTCTCTTCTTTCATGTAGTACATCGTACCAAAGAGAGCTCGCTAACGCCGTCAAGGAGCGGACTCGAGAGCCTTCCGAATAGGGTAAGGAGAGAGGAGGGGAGGAGGGAGGGTTAAAAGAGATATAGATCTAGATTGTATATCTACGAGGAGGAGGCAGGGAGGAGGGGAGGGGGAAAGAGAGGGTGGAGGGGAGGGGGAAAGAGAGGGTGGAGAGGATTGAGAGAGATCTAGCTAGATCTAGAGTTTAAATCTAGATGGAGGAGGGAGGGAGGATGGAGGGAGGAGGGGGAGGATGAGGAGGAGGAGAATAGCATGGCTGCCGCGCAGTGTTAGGAGGCGCCCGCAGCTGGCCGTGTGAGGTGCGCGAACTCACCGGCCAGCTGCAGACGTCTCCACTGTTATATGTGCATAATTATCACTGACGGGCAGTGCAAGACGCCCGTCAGTGATAAGTGTGCCCTCGAAGGCAGCCCTGGAGCAACCTTCCACTGATGGGCGACAATAGACCCATCAATGGAGATGTGATATTCACTGACGGGTGCAAGATGCTCAACCGTCAGTGAAGATAGTCCGTCAGTGGAGATAGTTCGTTGGGCTATTCGTTCCTCTTTTACTGATGGACGTGTATTGTGCCCGTCAGTAGAAGTTTGCTGCCTCGCACAGTGCATCACTTTTACTGACAGGTATGAGCTTGCCCGTCAGTGTTTCCTCTAATCAGCGACGGGTCTCCTCGTGCCCATCAGTGATGATCATGTAGCAGAAGTGTTTTCCGAGATAGTGACTGAAAGCAGCCATAGAAATTCTTTTAATGGAGCACCGTTTATTACATCCAATCGAAGGGATTTGGTAACATTATAAGACAAGACGAAGCCTTATTAGTTCTTAGGAACAGAATGCCAGCAAAGGGCAACCACTGCCATTGTAAAACTGTACGTTAGGATTATTGGTGTGCTTAAGAATCACCCTCACTGCTGGCGAGGACTGAATCACCCCCAGGCGTGCCTTACGATAAGGCTGGCGTAACTGATCGTTGATGATGAATAAAACTCGAGCGAATTGCTCTCACGTCACTAGCAAAATTTGAACGTGTTGATGGCACGTGGGGACTAGGCCTCGTCTATTATTGTCATAGCTAGTTAATGGTAGAGTTTTGCTTCAGTACAGCCCCTTACAAAATGGTACTTTCATACTATTAGCTGATTAGCTCACATTAATTGGAATTAGATGGGTAATTTGGCCCTACACCTCCTGCAACCAGAGCAAGGCCCATAGTTCAAATCCAATCTAATTTAACTCGATCTCTACCTCGTACGACGCCTTACAGCGAACGTGTTCGTCTGAGTATTTATCGCCGACCAAAACCATGTCGGCGCGCGACCGACACACTTGCTCATCGAATTGTTCAAACGGCCGGCATGTTTGTCGAGATTTCCATGTTCCTAAGCATTAGGAGCGAACCTACGCATCACAATTCTGTTGGTCATCCATATTCTTTCACG
Organism: Stipa capillata; assembly: GCA_019208055.1. NCBI lineage: Eukaryota > Viridiplantae > Streptophyta > Magnoliopsida > Poales > Poaceae > Stipa > Stipa capillata. The sequence goes on from JAGXJF010004982.1 coordinate 71,741, forward strand.
GAGGATGGCAGTTATGATGTATCCATTAATCCATGGCCGGATGCTGTGAAGGCCGACGGGCCGCAAGGAACGGCGAACATAGATAATCATTCGGAGTTTACATAACCCGTCGTCATTTGTTTAGGCTAAGGTCAATTGTTATTTGCCTCGATGGTATCAGTCCGTGAAGAACAATTGTATAACTCACCTGTATTGAGCGCAGATTAATTCAGTAGCGGTACTTGCCGGAGGTATGAAGAAGAAACTATCACTTACGAATTAAATTTGGGTTCTGTTAAGATTTGGGCCAAGGGCTGTGAAGGGCTACGTATCACCACCGCCTAAAATATAATACACTATACTATCCTTTCTAACTAAGTGATAAGTGTCAACCTCAATAATTGATCCGCATCAAAAGTAGCAAACTCTTTTAAGAGAATGTACCCAAGTAAAGATTAATGATTTTCTGGCTATTTTCTCATAAATCTTACCCGCCTGTTGGTGCGAGTAAGCACTCTGATGGTTTTATTTTATTCAATACTCGACCAATCTCAGTTTATCATAGAACAACAAAGACAACCTGAAAACCTTTGCCTGCCAACGAAGAGTTTGTTGAGTTGAGTTGACAGTGGCTGGTCATAAACAAATGTTAAGAAAATAGACTAAATTAGTTATAAGCCACTGCACCTTGTATATATACTTCCATGATAAGTGGTTTGCAGCCCACAAAGCTGCGTCACTAGTTAATTTATTTCAACAGCAAGTCCTAGAGCGCTTTGACTCGAGTCTTCGTTACCTGGCCGCGTGCTCCTCGAAGGCAGGCGCGCAGCGCGCTGCAGCCCACGCACTGTTCCACTGCATCTCACAACACGGGAAAAAAATATATTTAGCCCCCCGTCGAGTGGCAATGCCAGATCTAGCCTCCGGCGGAAAAAATGCCATTTTTATCACCGCGACGCATTGAGCAGGCGACACGTGGACAAATTGCGGATCGGGCCCACGACGGGCCAAAATCGCGCCCTGAACCCGCGACGGCCTGCTCGCAGCCACACAGCCCGCGACAGGGGTGGGCCGCGGCCCCCATCCGCAACGGCCTGCTGGTCACGGTGCTAGGCCGCGACGGCCTGCTCCGCTCGGTTCTCCCCTCTGCCGCCCGCTTCCGCACCCGAGCCACCGCCGCCTCCTCGCGTCGGCTGCCCAAGCCCCGTCACCCACCCGCCCGCCGCTGCCGCTGCTCCCCGCCTCCGCCCCCGAGCGCCGCCCGCTTCCGCCCCCGACCCACCGCCGCCTCCTCGCGCCGGCTATCGCCCACCCGCCCACCTCCGCCGCTCGCTGCTCCCCTCCGCCGCCCTGCCCGCTGCCTCGCCCCGGAGCACCGCCCCCGTGGTCGCCGTCGCCCCCGTGGTCGCTGTCACCCCCGTGGTCGCCGTCGCCCGCCTCCGCCCCCGACCGAGCTGAGTTCGTGTCGCGGCCCAGGAGCGCGAGCGCTCGGCTTGGCATCGCGGATGGGGGCCGCGGGTGGGATTTCGGGCCGTTGCGGGTCCAGGCCGCGGGTGAGCCCACGTGTCGCGTGCCGGCTTCGTCGCGGCGCCAAATCGGGCTTTGCCCCTGGCCGGGGGCCAAATCCGGCATTGGCACTCGGCCGGGGCCAAATGCGGCGTTTTTCCTTCACAACACACGCCTCCACCCTTTTTCTCCCACCAATTTAATTTCTACGCCCACTCCTCCCTCTCCCCACCCCCTCAGATCCCATTTCCCTGACATCTGGGCCCGATCCAGACCCCTCCCGTACGCGTGTCATCCGATCGGTAGCTGTAAACAAAACGGATCCATCTTTCCCGCGGCGTCCTCACCCTCGCGCCAAGGCCACCTTTCGTCTCCCCATTGGCCACCGCGGATGCCCGTACCTTCCTCTACCCGCCTTTATTCCCACCACCCCGTCGGCTTCCCCGCTTTCGCTGCTCCCTCTTTTCCCCATTCCACATCCAAACCCTCCCCTAAGAAACACTAGCTCTAGCTAGGGTTTCGCCGATCGAGCGGGCCTCTGCCTGGGGTTTGCGCCGACGCGGCAGCCGCCCCCCCCATCCATGGCCGCTCCTGCGGCGGAGGAGGCTACGGTGAGGGATGGGTTCGCGGAGCTGGCGCGGCAGCAGGAGCTGCTCGCGAGCTGCACGCGGCTGTACCAGCAGCTCACCGATCACTTCGGCGCCCTGGAGCGCGGCATCTCGTCCCGCTCCGAGTCGCTCCGCGCCAGGCGCCGCGTCCTCGACGTCCGCACCTCCCGCAGGCTCGACGCGCTCCGCCGACGGGAGGTCTCGATCGAAGGCTCCGTCTCGCTCGCGCTCTCCCGCCTCGACTCCCTAGCCGAGGGCGCCGCGCTGGAGGGCGGCACCCCCTCCGACGCCGGCATCGCCGAGAGCCTCAGGTTTCTCTGCTCCAGCATGGACTCCGCGGGCTTCCTCGGCTTCGTGGTCGAGCGGCGCAAGGAGGTGGACGCGCTCCGCGCCGAGCTCCCCTTCGCGCTCAAGCACTGCGTCGATCCGGCGAGCTTCGTGATGGACGCGGTCTCCGAGGTGTTCCCTGTGGATAAGCGGGCGGTGAGGTCGCCCGCCGACCTGGCGTGGGCGTGCGTGCTGATACTGGAGGCGGTGGTACCGGCACTGGCCGATCCGGACCCGGAGATCGGCGCCGCGCGCCCGATGGTGCCTCAGGCGGTGCGCGAGAGGGCGCGTGGGATGGCGATGGGGTGGAAGGAGGCAGCCGAGCGAAAGGGTGGAGTGGAGGGCACCAAGCCACCGGACGCCCACGCGTTCCTGCAGCATGTCGCGACCTTCGCGATGGCAGAGAAGGAGGACATGGAGCTGTACAGGAGGATTGTTCTGAGCTTCTCCTGGCGCAGGCAAATGCCGCGCCTTGCTCTCACGCTTGGCCTCGAGGCTGAGATGGATGGTAATGTCTTTGTGCTCTTGTCTATCTGATACTGAAATGATGAACCGAGTTTGTGGTAGATGCAGAGCATAAAATCGTTTGACCTTGCTAGATCTAGTGTTTAGTAGTCACTACGAAGCTATGGTTTGTGCAGAATGAATTTTGGATCAGAACAGTAGTGTACTAGTGTAGATTTAGATTCTTGGAGCAAGTCTTTCTCTGGTGATAATTGACAAGGGGTTTGCTGTGGTGTAACGATGTTTGGGTTATTGTTGGGTATGTGATTAGACGAGTATGTACATTTCCTATAAGTGTGTCCTTTGCCGGGATGTGTTGTCACTATCGTAGACTGATGCTGGGAGATGTTACAGTCTTTCCCTAGCTCGTATGGCTGGCACCATGGACCACTCTGACTGTTGCAATCATCATTAAGGTTAGTGGTACTTGTCGTGGGGCTTGGGCCACTAAAGTACAATCCTGTATATTCGTTTTGATTCTTATGCTTATTTACAGTCCAATGGTATTATTTGATTATTTCTCTGTTGAATGAGCTCTTACCAAATGATGAGTAGTATTTTTAGTCTACTTTTTATCAAACGATTAGTAATTTTAGTCTGCATCAAATAGTTACGCCTTTTCATCAAAACGTGGCACCCTTTTCTTATGTTTCAACATCCCTGGATTGTACATTTCAGCTCGTTTCTGCAAGAAAACAACTAGTCTCTGGGTTATCTAGTAGTTTGTTTGCTGTACTGCTATGAACCTACGAGCTTATTGGGTTGGGTTTATATATTGGTTGGCCTGATTGCGTACATATGCTACTGTTGCCTTGTACCTTTGTATGGGCTATGGATTGATTGTTATTGGTAATTGTTCCTGTTTTTCACATTGGTAGATCATCCTTTCTAAGTGAATTTGTCCAGAATTAAGCCGTCTTATCTGCCTTGGATTGTGCTTTTCAGATATCATTGAAGAACTTATCAGTAAGGGGCAACAACTTGATGCTGTGAACTTTGCATATGAGGCCGGTCTTCTGGAAAAATTCCCCCCAGTCCTACTTTTGAAATCCTACCTGGAGGACTCCAAGAAGATATCCTGTACTTCAGATAACCTGAGCACTAGCACTATTCAATCTGGGGTAAGACTAGTAGTAATGTCTAAATAATCATTTTGAATTCCGTGCCACATGCCTGATACAAGTAGTCTGTTGACAGGGCCTTCTGAAGTGCAGCTATACCTCTGCTTGCTAGCTAGCATTGTATTTTAGTTCTCTGTGTGGCTTCCGGCGAGGATTTTTCAGCCCACTTTTGTTTGTTGTTCCAAATTAGGGGATCTGATATTGCTTCTCTTGCAGATCAATGTGAATAAGAAGGAGCAGTCTGCACTGCAGGCTGTTATAAGGTGTGTTGAGGACCACAAACTCGAAGTGGAGTTTCCATTGGAGGATCTTCGGAGACGGCTGGAAGAATTGGAGAAGGCCAAGACAGAGAAGAAAAAGGCGGCATCAAGCAGTTCCAGCGGCGGTAGCTCTTCTCCAGCCAGCAAGCGCATACGGGCAAGCAACGGAAGAGCTATGCTCCCTGCTAAGGCTGGTTGTCTCAGTGAATACACTGGTGCATCATCTTCGCCTACTGCCACCACAACCACCACAACATTCGTTCGCTCCCCATCCTCCCATGCCTCCTACGGTACAACGTCTCCTTACTCTTATGATAGGCTGGCTGGACACACCCTCTACTGTGGCCAGAGCTCACTGGCAATGAGGGAGCCATATGCATACCCAACTGCAGTACCTAATGTTGGCCTTGGCGTGTCATACCCATCCCCTCCCATGACCTACCCCGTCTATGGCGGATACACCAACAGCTTGGGTGCTTACAGCAATACAATGGCCCCAGCGTTTCACCAGGCTTATTACCGGTAGGACCAGTCAAAAATGATGAAATGACAACAGCCGATGATGGTGGCTCGTCACCATGGCCCTGTTTTGTAGCGACTAACTAAAACGGTAGGCTCAGTGTCCTTAATGCGTACTAGATGCTTGTGCTACTTCGTTCTATCTGGTATTAGCACTCTTGTCCACTTCGCACTGAAAAACTGAATGTAAATTATGTATTCAGTGTATGTGGACCTTGGGATCCTGTGTTGTAATTCAGTTTAAAGCACGCTAAACAAAAAGATGGGCATGTAATTCTCAAGCACTGAAACTGGACTTGTTAATGTTATCTTGTGTTGTGTTAGCAATATGTGTGATATGAATGGAATGGAGCACCTCCCTCCCCCGCCGCCGGCCTCGCCCGCACCGCCAACCCCGCCGCCGCCCTCTCCATCGCCGTCTTCCCCTCCGCTGGTCCTTCCGCCCCCCCCCCTTTCGCCCAACCCAGGTCGCCACCCCGTCATTCCCCTCCGCGCCTCACGGGGTCCCCACACCCGCCGCCTCGCGCGGTGCCCCTTTTTCAGATCTAGATTCAGTTTGCTTTGTACCGGAGACGCAGCTCCAGAATGTTTCCCAAAAGCAAGATCCAGGTGCTTCAAGTTCGGGGCTGCAGCTGGCTTTGCTCCCCCCCAGCGGGCAATCCCCCCAAATCCCAGCAGGCAGTGCAACACATATCCACCAGCCTTTATTCCCTCAACAGGAGCAGGTAGCCCGTTTGAATGAGAGACAAGATGGCTTGCAGGAAGCAGCAATGCGCATTGAAGATCCGGGCGGCCCGTGGCAGATGGTTTCTGGAAAGCGCGGCAGGTTTAACACCAAGAACAGCTTTGAATCCCAGCCACCTACCAGCTCGCCCCCCTCCAGGCTTTCGTTGCTTCTTAAAGAGAAGGCCGCAGGATGCTGCTACCGTTGCTTCAGCCCTCATCACTTCATCGCCTCCTGCCGCGACCCGCCCAGATGCCTAGTCTGCAGGAGATCCGGCCATAAGGCCCGCTGGTGCCCGTCTGCGAAGCGCACCGGTGCTCCGGCATTGAAGGCCAAGCAACAGGTGCTCCCAACCAAAGCAGATTTCCCTCCACTCAGGAAGATGGAAGGATGGGCGGCCAATGCCTGGTCCGGCCGACTAGAGAATATCCGCTGTTTCAACAGGTTGACACCTCGGATGGTGCAGGAGGAGCGGGATCTCACGTCCAGAGGAATCATCGTCCTCCTAATCACCAGGCACCTGCAGACCTCCAACCGACAGATTCAGCGCATCCTCGCGGATTTCTTCGACTTCAGAAGGGAAGATGTACAGGTCACAATGCATGGACCTAAGGAGTACCTAGCAATCTTCAGGGACACAGAGATGCGTGACGAAGTTCTTCGCAAACCCTTCGTGGACGAAGAAGACCTCCACCTCCGTTTCTGCCCCTGGTCGAGATTGGCAACAGGTAACGTCAATCAGCCGCGATACAGGATGCGGCTCTGCATTGAGGGGGTCCCCAGATCTGAGTGGGGACCAGAAGTGGTTGCAGCAGTCCTTGCTCATGCTGGCCTGCAGGACGGAGGATTCGACGAGCCCCTAGCTGAGAAAGAAACAGGATGTATGAGAGTTTGGATCACATCTCCAGACCCACAAGCAATCCCTGCGGCTGGGGTGTACTACACAGATGAGAGCTTGAGGAGGCCACCATCGTCTGAGCAGGGATGTTCTGACAGCTCGCTTCACGGGTTGCTCCAGCACCAGCGCTCCCTGCCCCGAGACCAGCCGCTCCGCTTGATGGCGCACCCGATCCTCATCCATGTTGACCAGCTCATCGACTACGACCCACCGGAGCTGGAGCCCCCCCTTCAGTGGTTCAAGTCCGATCAGCCTGGGAAGCGGCGAGCTCTCGCCTCCCTCCTCTGGGTCGTTCAGGGGACCGGAAGCCCTTTCCTTCCATTGGGAACTAGGCATCAAGGATGACTTCTCTCTAGCGAGACGTCGGCCGGTGCGGGAGCGCCTGTCCCGCTCCCTGCCACCAGACAGGAACCGCAGTCGCAGCCCCCCTCCGCGGGGGCCCGGGAGATAGGTTTTGAGACGGACTTCGGGCTGGGACGTGCCCCCGGCAAGGACCTCTAGCAGAAGCCGCGAACAGGAAGACCAATCAGCCTACGGGCACGCTAGGAGGGGAGGAGGACGCCGCCGAGGCTGCTCAGCGTCTGAAACCAGCCCGGAAGGCAATCCAGAGGAGGAACTGCTGCGAACGCTCAAGATCCCCAGGCTGGCGGTACAGGTCTTCGCGTTCTCGAGAGTTTGCACAGCTAGGGAGCGAGCCTTTAGCAGAGCTCATCGCGCAAGCCCGGTGCCTCTCAATGGACAATGCCATTAGCAACGACCCCATGAGGGACGAAGCCGATGCCGCTATGTTCCACCCGACGCGGCGTCCGGCGACAGGCGGACAGCTCGGTCACCAGGTTGACCAACAAACCATACAGCAAGAAGATTTGCACGCCCCAGCCACGGAAACAGACTCGGGAGGATCGGAGGTGGACGACGACATGACGCTCGCCCAGTTCAGGCAACTGGTCACGCGCTCATTGCCGCCTCCGCTGATCACATCCGCACCATGCACTAGAAGCAAAGCTAAGCTAGCAGAGCAAGCCGGAGCTAAGGGCAAAGAGAGGCTCAACAAGGGCGAGAGAGGGGCAAACGCAGTGGGTCTCTTAATGATGGAGAGAGCCCGGTCAGTGCTAATGAAGAAACTAGGTATTCTCCAGGCTGAAGAAGACCCTGCGGCAGTTCACTTTGCCCGTTACAGAGACTTGTTCAAAGAACCTTTGACAGAGGACACAGTCGTAGCTTTTGCTACTCTTGCCGGCGCGCTGGGCAAGATTGATGTCACCGCGGCGCTCGGCGCCGCAGCCTAGTTCGCCTCCAATGATGGTTGCCAGGAGCTTTGGTTCTCCTCATGTTTAGTTTTTCTTATCTAGCTTTCCCTTTGGTTGTGGCCGTCTGCTGGCCTCTAGTTGCTCTGCTGGACAATCTTTTGTTGCGCTTCTCTGTTGAAGTTGCTCCCAAGCCGGCCAGTTTGTTGGCTCAGGCTCCCTCGTGTATGCGCTATGCGCCCGATGTTTTAGCGTGCTTTCTCTTCCTCCCTTCAGCGGTGTGCCCTTTCTTCGCGGATGCAGGTCTCAGCAAAACGAGCCGAAACATCAGCTCCACCCAACACAGATGCAACAGGAAAGTGAAGTCATCCCCTTTATGTCGCACAATCTGAGAATTCTCTCTTGGAACATTCGAGGTCTAAACAGTAATGCGCGAAAGGCTGCACTACGAGAGGCTTTGCATCAATACAGGGCAAATGTTGTTTGCTTACAGGAGACAAAATTATCCCAAATAGATGACGGTCTAATCGCCCAGGTGCTAGGAAACGATTTTCTGCACAGCTACTGTTTCCTACCCGCAGACGGAACCCGGGGAGGGATCATTTTAGCTTGCTCAAACCGGCTCTTCAGCATTACAGATCTGACGCCGAAATCGTACACGCTGACAGCCACTATTAACCACCTTCACTCGGACCTTAAATGGTCATATACGGGGGTGTATGGACCTCAATCAGAACAGGACAAACTCCTTTTCCTTCAAGAACTTAGACAGCTAAACCTCATAACGCTTGATAGATGGCTGATCACAGGGGACTTTAACCTCATTCTCAGAGCATCTGACAAGAGTAATAATCAAATTAACACGCGGCTAATCCGAGCCTTCAGAGCAGTGATGGATGACCTTCAAATCCGCGAGCTAAAGCTGCATGGACGCAGGTTCACATGGTCCAACGGACAGCAAACGCCGACGATGTCAAGTATCGATAAAATGCTTTGCTCCGTTGAATGGGATGTCCAATTTCCAGACGTAGCTCTCCAAGCCCTATCCTCCATGATCTCAGATCACTCACCACTGATGCTTACAGGACAACACCGTGAAGCCAACTCCAGATCGTTTAAATTTGAAGATTGGTGGATGAAATTGCCGGGCCTAGAACAAGAAATTCACGATTGCTGGTCCAAACCAGTGCTCACCTCAGATTCTCTCCGACGGCTTCACATCAAGCTTACACGACTCTCCAGAAAGCTGCTAACCTGGAAGCAGAACCTCATTGGCAACACCAGGGTGCAATTTGCCATAGCGACGGAGATCATTTTGCAACTTGACACGGCACAGGAACGTAGACAGTTATCTTCCCTCGAACACGCGCTTAGGACCTGCCTGAAGAACAAACTCCTGGGCCTCGCAGCGGTGCAGAAAGCTCGAGCGAGACAAAGATCCCACCAGCTTTGGATCAGAGAAGGAGATGCAAATACGAAATTCTTTCAGCTAAAGATTAATGCCAGAAACAGGCAAAATCACATCCCTTATCTGATGGCTAATGGTCAAGAAATCTACAGCCAACAGCAAAAGATGATAATGGCCGAAAAGCACTTCACTGATTTTCTGGGCACCAAGGAACAACGTACACTCACTCTGAACTGGAGCTCGATTGGCATACAGAGGACGAACCTATCCCATCTAGACGTAGACTTTACTGAGGAAGAGATCAAAAAAGCTATTGACAGCATGCCAACAGGCAAAGTTCCCGGGCCAGATGGATTCACCAATGGGTTCCTCAAGTCCTACTGGCATATCATAAAAGAGGATTTCACCCTAGCCATTAAACAGTTTGCTGATCTCCGAGCTAACAGGCTTAATCTCTTAAATGAAGCAGACATCGTGCTCATACCGAAGAAGACTACACCGACTGGCATAAAAGATTACAGGCCGATTAGCCTCGTCCATTCCTTCGCCAAAATCGTGACCAAGATGATAGCGGCTCGACTCGCCCCGGAACTGAAGAGGATGATATCCATGACACAGAGCGCGTATATAAAAGGACGAGCAATCCAAGACAACTACCTTTTCAGCCAAAACATCATCCGATCATTGCACAAGAGCAAGACTCCCGCCCTCTTCCTTAAGCTAGATATACAGAAGGCCTTCGACACAGTCAGTTGGGAATACATGTTTGAATTGCTTGCTGAATTGGGTTTTGGAACCAGGTGGCGCAACTGGCTTTCCAGCCTGCTTAACACCTCCTCCTCTAGGATCATTGTCAATGGCAAGAAGACGGAAAGGGTTTGGCACAGACGGGGAGTTAGACAAGGCGACCCCCTCTCCCCCTCCTCTTTATCCTAGCAATTGAACCATTGCAGCTGCTTATCCGAAAGCAATGGAGAGAAACCTGATCAAATCAATCAGAGGAGTGCCCAACGATCTCAGGATCTCCCTATACGCAGACGACGCGACTTTCTTCGCTAATCCAGAGTTAGGGGAGATAAGGGCGATTGTACAGTGTCTTCAAGTTTTCGGATCTGCTACAGGGCTGCACATAAATATCCTGAAAAGTGAGGTTTTTCCAATCGGATGTCAGCATATTGACCTCCAACCTTTCATCCAGCTTTTCCTAGCCTCTTTCAAGCAATTTCCATGCAAGTATCTTGGTCTGCCGCTGCGCATAGCTAGATTAAGAAGAGCAGATCTGCAACAAGTGTTGATAAGCTCTCCACGAAGCTAGCAGGATGGAAGGGGAAATTCCTTAACAGGGCAGGGAGGCTAGCACTTATCCAATCAGTTCTCACGCCATGTTTAGTCTACCTCCTCTCGGTTTTCAAACTGCAAAAATGGGCTGTGTATTTGTTGGACTATTGGTGGTGTGAATGTTGTGATGATGATTACTTCAGGCCTCTGAACCCTCAAGCAGGTACATGGTTACGTTCAGCTAGATGCCTCGATAAGTGTCATCGGTGTTCCCTTTAATCCCTTGCATTCTTCCAATGATCGCCTGTTCCCGCTGAGGATAAAGGACCAGAATGGTCGAGATGCTTCTAGACTATATTGTAAAATCTGGTACACCACAGCCTATATCTGTGCTTTTTGTTAGGAGTAAGTTGTTTGCACCTTTTTTTGAAAGACTACTATCACCCAACCGATCGCGTCGCTCGGCCGGACGCTTCCCGCGTGGTGCAAGCTGCCAACACGGACGCTCAGGATTGAGCGCGGGGATGGACCTGTGTGCTCCTCCTCTCTCGTCTTCCTCTATCCCCTGGCTCCATTGTTATCCATCTCCAAGCACTGTACTCTCCAACCACGCTCCTCCTCTCTCTTCCTTTTTCATCACCTCCTCTCCTCCCCAATGCCTTCTCTTTCCTCTGAACCTTGTTGCATGTGCTCGACCTTGAGATGGAGCTCGGAGAGCCATTGTCGTGCTACCGGGCTCGGGGAAGACGACAGGCTGTGGCGGACGGGTCTGTACAGTCCAGGTCGTCGCTGACAATCACACGCTCTAGGATCTTAAGTGATATCGGATGGCGCGGGAGGCGGTATTTCTTTTTAGTTGTGCACGCCAACCTAGTAGCTTGGCTATTGTTGCAGTTTTTGATATCGAAAAACTAACTGGAATATGTGGCTCAAGTAGATACTCCCTCCGTCCCAAAATATAAGGCATACACGCATCCCAAGATTTACAATTAGATCTATAATATGTTAGTTATATGATATAAAAATGATATCATTGGAAAGTGCTTTCAAAAACGAATCCAACAATATCACTTTATATCACATAATCAAAATATTATAAGTATAATAGTAAATCTTGGGATGCGTGCGTGCCTTATATTTTAGGACGGAGGGAGTAATAATCTAAACACTTCGGAGCAAAGGAAATGAAACAACTGTAAACCGGCGCGCATTTGATTCCTCACCAACGAACGTGATATTCATTCATAAAACACACGCGACATCCAAACAAACCTGAAATCTGAACCTAAAGCAGACTGAAACTAACTTGTATACGATAGGCATGCACGCAGACGCACGTGCATACGATGGCTAGCTAAAGTTGGAACTCAGACATATCTAGTTTTTTGAAACAAGGGCAAAAGCTTTGCCGCATTTCATTGATTAAGAGAGGAGTTTAGATATGTACATAAGGGCACCTGACGGTGACGAAACAACGAAAAGACTACTCTCGCGGCATGATGCAACTCAAGTGCTTAGCTCCGGCGATGGACCAATCTCCAGCTTCTTTTTTAATCTTAGCAACAATGATAGGTGGCATTGTTGAGTGATTTCGAAAAACCCGTACATTCCTCTCGTTCCAAATCTCCCAAGAAACTAACATGACTAAAGATGTCATGGCTTTGCTTAGACGACCAAAGGGGTGTGTCACCGAAAACCACCATTCCGAAACAGAGTTGTAATTTGCCCAAGAGTCAATGCTCATGCTAGTTAGACCTAGCCAAGCTCGGACCGTGGACCATATACGGATGGAGAGGCGACATTTGAAGAGAATGTGAGCAGCGGTCTCTGGCTCCCTCCTACATAGTTGACAAAGGCCACAGTTTGGCCAACCTCTTCTTTGGAGTCGATCGGCAGTCCATACTCTATCTTGAAAAATAAGCCACGCAAAGAATTTGCATTTAGGAGGGGCCCAACTGCTCCAAATAACCGGCCTCATGACCGTGGAAATAGTGCCTTCAAATTGCGCATGGTAAGCCGATGAGGTTGAGAAGTTTCCACTAGCGGTTGGCTTCCATTTGATGGAGTCGGCTCCTTCTTCGTTTAGGTTCACATCCTGAAGCATCGTCCAAAGAGCGACGAATTCTTGCAGTTGGGTCACATTAATTCCGGACGAGGTGTTTATGTTGCTTATCCAAGCATCGTCCGTGAGAGCCCTCTTTACATTCCCGTTGGTGGCCTCTAGTTAAGCCCTAGGAAATCGTTGATGGGGTCTTCCAGCTGCTGCATGACGGCCTCCCATCCAGCCCCTGTGGGGTTTGCATCGTCCCAGAAGAAGTACTGGTCGGGCTTCTCGCATAGACTGTAAAGGTACTCCGAATTTTCATCCAGCTGCCCGCAGTACCCCTTCGGATCAACGCTCTCGCAGCACGGCGCAAGCTTGTGCTTGAACTGCCTGGCCAAGTGCCCGCCTCCACCTGCATGAATGTATGCGGATCAAACAGAATTAAATTAACTCGTGCATATATATACATATAGTTCAAGCTAACGATCGGACTAATGAACATATGCATGCATATATACCATCCGCGTGATGTTTGACGATGTTGGTGAAGGCAGTGTTGAGGTCGACTACGAAGACATTCTCCTGTGAGCCCAACTTCTCTTTCAGATAATTGTTGTGGGTAGATGTGCCCATGTTTTCCCATCTCATCACAGGTGGTGTAGCTTTTCTGCCTGGACTGCGACGGCGTGCAGCCTAAGGGGTGCAGGTTGTTTACGAGAACCTTCTTCACACCGAGCTCCTGCAAACGCTCCACGTTTGCCACGATCTTCGTCGTCACGTTCCTGATAAAAGCAGTGATCTACATGCAATACAACTTTGTAAGATTGATGCAGGCATGTTGATCGATCAGTAAGTGCGTGTCGTTCGATCTATTACTCACATCACCGAAGCTGCTCGTGTCGACGACACCGACGCGTGCGTAGTCATTGCCGGAGATGGCGACGAGTGCGACGGAGTTCCTGAGGCGCCTCTCCGAGATGATTTCATCATCGATCATCCTCTCGAAAGTGTCGACCTGCATGCCGAGCGTCGGCACCTCTTGCGGCACATCGAACACGCCGGCGCCACCGACGGCGAAGGTCATGCCGGACGGATCACAGCGGCGCCTCCTCATTAGCTTGTGCGCCGGAGGAGCTTCAGGGTGCCCCAACATGCTTGCTGAAATGACCAATCGAAAGAGATCATAGCCAAGATTAATTAGGATGCATGACTCATCAATTAATGCATCACTAAACATTTTCAAGTGTAGTTAATTTGCTTGTACTTCACCAAGATGAATCCATCAATAAGTAGATACGAGGCAACAAATGGCATACCAATAAAATCAGATTGAACCATGGAATTGGAAAAGCGGCCTGTTGCGTTGTAATCGCCGCCATAGGGGTAGTACCATTGGCGCGACAACTCCCAACTAGGATCTGTTTTTGGGAGGTTTCCATTATCCGCGAACGAATCACCGAACACGAACAAGCTGCGCCCATGAAAGGCGTGCCGAGACTCCGCGCGAGCAGCTGTGACCGTACGTAGTCCGTGCATGCAAGCAAGCTAAACATTAGCATTCCGTATAAACAAAAGTGCGTGCTAACTAACAATCTAGGAATAGGTTATGGGAGGTAATGCATACACACCATTGAGAGCAACGAGTAGGAGGCAGACGAAGGAGAGGATCGTCGGGGTCTTCATGGTTGCGGATGCGAGTTAATTGAGGAGCAAATAGATGTCGTACGTGCGTGGCGCGGAGCTAGATGCAAATAGTGTGCTTATGGTCACCTATTTGGGGGTGTTTGGTAGAGTGCATCCCCTCATCTATTGTAACATCCCTATTTTTATTCTCTTTACTGTGCATCATGACATAGCATGGCATGGCATAGCTTGAACAAAATTTTAAATTAGAGTTTCAAATGCATTGCAAGGGCTTGGAATTGGGTTATGTTTTAATCGAAATTGAAATTTGAAAACAAGATCAAAAGGAGACAAGAAACTAATAGTGACCTTGAGTAAAACATGAAATTAAAAATAATTGAATTTGAAATATGGTTTGAACTTACAAACAGAATTCGAAAGAAATAAAAGGAATTCCGGAATTTGAATGGAACTGAAGAAATAGTTTTGATTTGGTTTAAAAATTTGCAAAGACATTTAGAAATCTAAAATAAAAAAGGATTAAACCTAATTCTATTCTTCCCCCCCCCGGCTGGGCCTCTTCCTTCGGCCAGTTCCCTCCCCCGCGTGGCCCATCTGGCCTGCCCGCCGCCCCCCCTTCTCCCTCCTCACCCCTCCTCTCACCCGGCGCCACCTCCACCTCCCCATGGCTGCACCGTGGCGCCCTTCCTCTGCCCCGCGCGCCACCTCACCAGCGCCCCGCCGGCCTCCCCCTCAAAACTTCCCCCCTCGGCGCACTCGCCCGGCCCCCTCTCTCTCCCCATTTCCACCCGCCATCGAGCCCTCCTCCCTCGGCACCACCGCACCACCTCGCCGCCCCCTCACCAACCCGAGCCGGAGCTCCACCTCGCCGTGCCCCTCCGCCCCACCGGACCATCTTCCGGCGCCGCTCCCCTCGCACCCTCGCTGCCGAGCTCTTCACCGCCGCGCCGGAGCCCCTTCACCACGCCTCCCCGAGCTCTCGCCTCATCCCATCGCTCCCGTCGCCTCGGTGTCGCCCCCGCCTCAAGCGCCCCGGCCGCCGTGCTCTCCTCCGACGAGCTCGTCGCCGCGCCGCTCCCTTGTCGCCCCACCTCAGCCCCGACGACCTCGCCCCCGAGCGTCGCTCCTCCGCCTCCAACCCCGAGCCACCCCGCCTCCATCCCGTCGCCGGCTGACCTCCCGCCGCCCTCGGTAAGCCCGCCGCCGTGGCCACCTCGCCGCCGTCCCCGGGACCCCGCCGCCCCAGCAGCACCCCGTCGGCCGAGCCAAGGACGGTGGCCGGTTCCGACCGGTTGCTCCAGGCCTTAATGGCCGTTTGTTTTGGTCATTAGGACCAATTGATTAGCCCCTTTATTGCTAAGAACATTTATGGAGGCAAAATAATTGCTAATGATGAGTTAATTAGTAGCCAATGGAATTAATGCTGTTGTTTGCTGTTAATTCGGTTAAGACACATTTATTAAGTGTAATCAATGCTTAGCATTTAAAGTTGTGATTAAAATGCGCATTTACTGTTCAGACATACACTCATTACTAATGATTGCATATTAACTGCTAAACCAACATATTAATTACTGTTATTAATGCTTAGTAGCAGTGTATTTAATAAGCTATTGAATATGTGTGTATGCCAGCCGGATCCCACGCGTCAGAAAATAGAAAAAGAATTAAAGGAAAAGAAAAGTAATATAACCAGTGGACCCACATGTCATAGGCTCTATAAGTGTTGACCTGAGTTGACTGAGGGGTCCACTTGTCATTCTTTGTAGCTAGAGTTACATTGAGTAATAAAAGTAATGCATTTTATTTTTGCTGAGAAAAATACAACAAAGGGGTTTAAATTGATTTAAATCTTGTTAAATCTGTAGAAAATTCATCGGAACTCAGAAAAATGCAAGTAATATATCAAATGTTCAGGAAAATGAAATCTATTCAATCATGTCATATTCATCCATGTTTGCATGCTAGGAAAAGTAAAATTGACTAAAAACTCCATTTAGGGTTTCCCCGAACCCCCGGAGAAATTCGGATCGCGATAATTCGAGCGTCCGGACTCCGATTAACCTGATTCCAGTTGCATTAGTTTGCATTTCGAATCCTCTAGCTCATGGCATACATTGCATCTCATGTTGAAGTTCATCATCGTGGTGTTCACACTGCGCTTGTTTCTGTGTTTTCGTTCTTCCGATAGGACCGGAGGATCACGACGAGTATAACTTTGAGCAGGAACAGGATCTAGTCGTTGAACCGCAAGGCAAGCAGCCCCCTTTGACCATCTTGAGGATAACCCATTATTTGCAACTTACTATTTGTTTTTAAAATCGTATTGCATGCGTTCCACTGATATTTTATGCTAAGTGTGAACCCTATCCTTTGCATGAAAACTTACTTTGTCGCTCAATCAACACCACCGACCCTCCCAACCTATTTAGAGTGAATTACTTGTGTTGGAATATTGCTATTATAGCTCATGATGCTTAGACCTGCTTAGCTGGATTCAAGTCGTAATTCCTGGGATGGCAGACGAAACACAATACTCTGGATGGGTTAGCGGTTAGGTGGTCGAGGAAGAATCGAGGGTTTCGTGTGTTCAATGGTCTGCTTAGGTTTTATTATGCAGTTTCAGCTCTTCTCCTTGCAAAGTATTCCAGTAGACGGATTTCAATCTACTTACAGGTATTACGAAGAATAAATTAGCTTTCTGCAAAAATAGTCCACAGATAGCCCCTTTTTGATACCTGATGCATCTATTATTATTTTCCCCTGTAAGTCTTGCGGAGTACATTTTGTACTCACCTTGCATTCGTTGATATTATTTCCATGCAGAGGAAACCACTCCCGCAGCGGAGGGTTTCTACGTTGAGGTAGACGCCGACATCGACTAGTCGCTGGTGATCCCGGGCAGTGGTCCTGCCCTGGGTTCGGCAGCTTGGTTTGTTCTGCCGCCACTTTTGGCCCTACCCTTAGGCTTTTCAGCCAAACTTAAACTTCCGCTGTGTAAATAACTTTTGGTTGTGTATACGTTGTTAAGTTTCCGAACAACTAGTATTATTGCAGTTTCGGTCGTAGAGTCTCTGTGATGATGCTGGTTTGTTCTTCCCCCTGTATCGTGTATAATGCGTGTATGTTTGAAGTGCATGATGCAGGTAGGATTTCAGACTCTTTAACATAGAGTCATTAAGTTGAATTACTCCTGTGAAGCGACTCTCCACTGAGAGGTTGGGAACTATATCACCCTACTCCAGCCGCGCATTAGTTTGCCGGGACGAGGTCGGGGTTGATGTTCCGGCTCAGTGGGAAAGAGTGAGGAGACCATATCACCCTACTGCTCTGTGCATTGATTTGCCGGAGTAAGCTTTGGGATTGAAGTCTCGGGCTATTCGAAGCCATATCACTCCACTCCTCTCGGATTTGACCCCCGTGAGTTGAGGTCGGGGTTGACGTTTCGACTTAGCGAGTGATTCCTCTTAAGACTCTCTGTTACGGAATCTGGGGTCCGACATCTATTCTCTTCTCAACCCACTTTTTAGTGTTTGGTAGGATGTATGAACTCTCTCAGCCATGCCCACCTCAACCCACCAAAGCCTCTCAGCTATGCCCAGGAGAGAACCCACAAGTAGAGGTTCCCTGGTCAGCATGGCTGACCTCAACCCACCAAAACCTCTCAGCAAAGCCTCTCAGCCATGTCTAGACCACAGATACAGCCCACCAAACAAGATCTCAACTCAGCATGTCTCAACATATACAGGCTACCAAACATTGTGCAGTTGTATGCACTCAGCATGTCTAGACTCAGCATGTCTTAGGGGAGAACAGCCATGCCAGGGTGAGACTGGTACCAAACACACTATAGTCACGAGAGGATAACTAAGTTCAACCGATTCATGTTTTTTTTTGTTCTGCTGTTTTGATACGTGCAACCGATTCAGCTCGATCTAGGCAAGCAGGCTTGCAAACGCAACGCTAGAGAAAATTTTGGAGATCGAGCAACCGGTTTGTTAGTTAGAATCCTAATACCGTCGCGTAACGACCCCATCCGTGGCGCACCCGCACGCTCAAACACCCTCTTACTGGTACTTGGCTTCGTGGGTGCCAGACTGTCGCAGCCCCTACGTGCGCGTCGTTGATGCAGCCAGACCTCCTCCTCGCAGACCGACCCGCACGCACGGACGCACCAGGCTCTATCCTGACTTCCGGCCGCTTCCTTCTTCTGCAGAACGCTGCCGGACTAGGGCTAGCGCGTGTCTTTGCCGGCCTGTGGCTCCTCCAACCGTCTAACGCCGCCGTTGTTCTCTGCCCGGACGCCGCTGCTGCTGTCTGCCCCACCAATATGACATGGTGTCTTTTGTGCTTGTTGGACTTGAACTTGGTGCATATATGAATGATGTTGTTGAGAACTCAAGAGTATTCCACAAAAGTCTGTTCAATCATAAAATTATTTTTGTATCATACCGCAAAGTAATTAGTTTGCTTTATCTTATCCATTGCTACTACTAAAGACTTGAGATTTGTTGACATGTTGGTGCATAGCGATTGGAGAGATCCTGATGTGCTCTGTGACTCACCTAGAGCTCTCTTGACAACCATAGAATAAACCACCTGCAGTATTTTCAAATACGTTACAGAACAAACTAGAACTACTAAGGCTGGTCATAGTGGGAAGTAACTTAGACTAGTAACATGCATATGTTACTAGTCTATGTTACTACCTTCATAGTGGATAGTAACATATGTGTGGTACCATGCAAGTCTTCATTTATTTAGATGTAGACTCATTTTGCCTTGAGATGTATTATGTTACGGTAACATATTATGTTACCACAAACACTTCTCTCCTCATTAACTACTTGCCACATAAGCAAACTTGTCTTAGGGTGCGTTATGTTACTAGCTAAGTTACTCCCACTATGGCCAGCCTAACACTAGTATCCCGACATGTGTCATCACACAAACGCAGATATGAGTTCATCAGGTGTAGAAGCAGATCTTTCTCGTTTTAGACATATACTTGAGGTGTTGTTTTGTTTTTGTCTTCTTGACAAGTGAAGCCCATACTGAGTTGAGTTTTTTGAAAGACGTAAGGTATCTATGGTATAATTTCAGTTCCTTATAGTTTTAAAAATCAGTTGAAAATACATTTAGAGCATCACGAATTACATAAATGCTCCTAATATCAGGCTACGTGTCATATCTGCATTTTTAGAAAGATGCCATGATAGCATGTAGATGCCATATAGTATCCAAGCCTTATCCTAGGACAGCTGCTCCAAAGAATGGACAATACATAAAGAAAATGCTAGCAATCTATAACCGAAGGTTTAGTGAACTAAAATGCTTAGCGTTGAAATACATGTTAGTACTAACAAAAAGGAAACCTAGTTTCCATTTGAAACAGTAATGGAAGTATTGGATCATATTATCACTTTCCGACCAACTCACTTTGTACTCTAGTAAGAAGCGTCTTTTCTGTTCTCACTTACAACATCAGCAAAGGCAACTGCAAGAGATCCAAGAATAATAGAAAGTGCTGCACTGTATTTATCATCCACAATTGTCGCCATCAAACTCCATGAAATTGCTCCGAAGAGTCCTGATAGAATAAGGTACGACCTTCTCCGATATCCAAAGAGAGGTATGGAATCACTGTATTGGAAATCACAACATATAGTGTCAAAAATTAAGTATATACAACATACAAGAATGGTAGGAATGAGATTCAGTATTTTGGTGAAACCTGATAAAACCGTAAAGAGGCTTGATCAACCACAGCAAGGCTGAGAAACCAGATATAACTGCAGTCTAGATAACAGGAGCCATCTTAATTCTGTGCACGTATTGCGGAAGGCTTAAAATATTAGCAGAAAAAAGCTTCTAAGAGAGTAATGCATTGGATGCACCCATACGGCTTATGCTCAACTGGAACAATACCTCGCAAGTCCAGAGACTTGAAAAAAGTAATAACTAGAGAAAGGAAACAAGGATGGTGACCGCCATACCTCTGCTGGATCAAGCTGAAGATCATCTTTTAAGTAAAAGCTGACAGCAAGTCTGGAAAGTCCTAAAACGCCTTGCACAAAATATACAGTGGCAACAGCCACGTTATCAGGGGACAAATCCACCCCAAATGCTTTGGAGTAACCTGACTTGGACATGCTACTGGAGAAACCATCTGTGCTATATTGATTCTTTTGCCATCCCACAAATCTCCATTTCTACTGTCCCCTTTAGTGGAAATTGCCTGATATCTTGGTGCCGCACTTCCTACAGTAGGTAACATAATAGGAATAAGCGTGCATCTTAGTCTTGACAAGTAAGATTAAAAGTAGCTTTGGCTAAGAAGTGGTACCAGACAAAAACTCCAGGTCCAATGGTAAATTACATAGGTCAGTAATCAGACAAGATTTGGAGAACATGGTCACTATGTTAGAATTAACATTATGCTAAGCGGTGCACCATCCATGAGGAAACATGGCAACAGTCCTTTTAAAAGGTTAATGCTACAACGATAATGACCACTAAGCAGGCAAAGAGATTCCTAACAGTTTGACAGCTCAATATTCAAGATATCCAGATAACGATTCTAATAAGACTCAATGCGAAAGCAAAATGTTAGTGCCACTTCACATAACTGCATGAAAGGAAACCACAGGGATTGATGCTTCCCCCACACTAACTTACCAACATTCAGCGAGCTAACTAGTCAAAATCCATAGTTGGAGCACCCCAATACTTTCTTACGCAGCTAATTGCATGGTTTTTCTCTTCCCTCTTATCACGGTGCAACCCCTCGTCCCCCAAAATTTCCTCAACCAGAGCGTCCTCACCACAGGACCTCGCACGAAATGTCTTAGAGATAACGTCACGTAGCTCACCGGTTCGACGGCCCCGGGAAGAGGGGGGGAGGGGCGTGGCGCCGCCGTCGAGTTCGACGGGGCTGTAGGCGTCGGCGGCGGAGTCCTCCTCTTCGAACGAGCCGCGGCCGCCGGAGCTGCTGCCGGAGGCAGTCTCCGGCGAGCGGCCGCAGCGGCAGAGAGGCTCCGGCGGACGACGGCGGCGGCCGTGGTGTGCGGGCACTAGGTACGAGGATGAGGAGGTGGAGGCAGCCGCCGCGGCGCGGCTGGGGAGCGGAGGCGACGGCGGGGAGAGCAGGAAGCTGAAGGTCATCTGCATGCTTGCGGTGCGAGCGCTGTCTCCTCTCTCTCCTCCTGTTCCTTTCCTCACCGCCCGCGCCAAGTACCAAAACTCGCTCCTCTCTCTCTCTCTCTCACAGCAAAATAGCCCGCGCCGAGACTATGTGGGCCTGGCCTGGCCTAGCCAAAAGATTCGAGGCCTGCCCACTGGGCTGGTTCTAGGCCTATTTTACGAGGTCCAAATAAGAATGGGCCTTTTCTCTACCATGAAAAGGCTAAGCCATTCACTAAAAAAGAAGTCCCCTAAAATACTGAAAATAAAAATACTAGGTGTAACAATTTCTTTTGACGCAACTAGCTGTAAATCCGTTTGCGTAAAGGAAAAGGCATTTCCCCAGGTGCGAAAAGTCATCTTCCCATGTTTCATACATTCTTTTTTTGTTCTTTCTAAGTAAACAACACAGGATCTATTTGGACTGAATATCTCTGTATGGAAACTTTACAGAAGGAATACTCTGAACTACAACGGCAAGAGAGAGTGTCAAGTGTATCACTCAGTAGATAAAGCTCCACACCAACGCAAACACACATACAGGGACATGACTGATATAATGGCAGAAAAACCTCTACATCTAGGCAGCTATGGCGGCATGTACTTATGAAACTGGTACAGGCAACAAATGCTGGGCACCAAACCACCCCTTAATTTTCACAGAATTTACAGGAGCGTCTGGGAAGATTCTTCTTGGCTCATTGGATAACGCAGACACATGCTGAGATGCCATCTCCGTCGTCCAGCGAGTCTCCGGATTCGCTGTATGGAATCATAAGAGCCACAATGTAAGTTCAGCAGTTAAGGAAGTCAAGCTAAGCCACATCACATGTGGAAATGCCATGAGAAGAAACATCTGTAGAAGGTGGAGAAGTCAGTTGACAGTTTATTTCAGTATGCCATCCCTATCACGATAAAGGCGGAGAGGAAATGAAGTTCCCTTTGTTGTTTATTGCTTGGTTCTTCAAGATAAAAGTGGTGAATAGGAACAGGACACCCATTTGTGAATCATGATACAGTTCTATAAAGCATTTTTTGGACTAAACTGTAACAAATGTTGTCACTTATCAAAGGTGAAAGCGAAATAATTTGGTGATCAGGATTTTTCTTATTGGAAAGTAGCAATGATCAGTGATTTCACAGTTTGATTGGTACACCACTACTGGCTAGGAGTCTATGACAAGGCTAGATGTTTCTGAAAAGACCTGCAAATCATTTCAATGCTCTTAAAATAGATAAGCACAAACGAAATAATGTGGCTCTAAAAATTGATATCGAACCGTGGCCCGACGTTAAGAGGATAGACTGGGTATACCCCCAAATTATTGATTACATGGTTTATGTTATTATACTCAGGTTGAAAACAAGCACTCAAACTAGTTCACCAAAGTTTAGATGGTGGGCTTTAGAGTCTAGAATATTACTGATGTGAGCACAATATACATAATTTGATGACAACATATTTCAGAAGTCAACTCAAAATTTTCGTAATAAATATAAGTCCGTTAGAAGTCAAGTTCAACATTTATGTATAAATTTGATCATATCATCTGTGCAAGAAACAAAAATTCACTCTCCACCAAAATCATGCATATACAAATGCAGTACAGCACAATAATGTCTCTCGAATTACTGGGGCTGTAAGAAAATATTACGATCAAGTATTTCAAGTTGTATAATACTAGGTGACTTGTCCCGTCCTTCTATCAAGGAGTTGATTTCTTGGAAGAACAAAAACAATGTCAGATATCATTCAAGGGGCCAGATAGATTTTTTTAAAAACACACATCTAGCATTGGGGAATGGTTTCACTTATGTCAACCCTCAACACAGCAAACAATATGATTTAATATCCATGAGGATCGGGTCTAGTACAAAAATTAGCTTACTAGAAGCCAAGCATGCAAAACATTCTCCTAGTTAATCGAGATGGACGAACATACACGTCACGAGGCAATAATTCATCCGCGAATCGGCCGCTACACCGATACAATCCAAGTCTCCAAATTCATCCAAAGTTGCAACAAGTTCATGGAGGGTGTTGAGAAAGATGGGGATATACCTTGGCTCGAATTCCTTCACCTCGGTAAGATCCTTCCCCAGAAAATCAAGCCACTTCACATTGCCTTTGGCAGCACACATGCTGTCGGCGCAATTGGCCTTCTTAAGGTTGCTCTTCGGTGGCACCGCGGCCGCCGCCGCCGCCATTGCCGTCTTCTCGCCATCCTCATCCTTCTTGTCCTCATCGTTCTTCTCGGCCGCCGCCACCGCCGCGACCACCTCAATCTTCTGAACCGGAGGCGGCTTGTCCTCCGCGGCGGTGGTGGCGGCGGCGACGTTGCACGGTGCCGCGGAGACTGCATCGCTGCCTGCATCTTTGGATTTCGGGAGGCAGGGGATGTAGCACAAGGGAGAGGCGCAGTAGCTCTCACAGTGCGAGAGCCTCATCAAAGTGGGGGGTTGGAGCACACACCGGGAGCGGCCAAATCGGAACTCCTCGGCTCCAAGAACACGCCACACCGATCAAATCTGACTCCGGAACAGATCAAGGAGTGGCAGAATGCGACCAGGAGCAGCAACCTTGGCCTGCCCGGAGCGCCTCACCCGCAAGCACACACCAACACGGTAGGAAGAACTGGATCAAGAACTTGGAACTGCGCGCAAGAACCGCGTGAACGCAAGAAACCGGCCAAGAAAAGGGAGCAAATCTGTGCGCCAAGAACACAGCGGCAGGAAAGAGCAGGAGCAGATTGAATCTTGCACTAAAAGGCCTTGCTCCCGGGGACCAGAGAAGGAGAGAGAAGGAGACGGAGGAGGAGGAGGTGAGGTGGGTCTCTCTCCGAGAAGCCCAAAAGGAAGCGAGAGAAGGGAGGAATCCAGCCGATAAAGATGGCAGCCAAGCAGCCTCCTTCCCCTTCTTCCCCTTGCAGCCTGCCCCACAGGGATCAAATGCATCCAACTTGCAAAGCAACAAACACATGACGTGAAGCAGATAATTTTTTGGGGATTTTTCAACCAGGTGAATCGATTGGAACCGATGGATAATAGATCCGTGTAGTGCGTACTGGTCTTCGGAGATGGAATTTATGGTAGTTTTCCTTTTTCTGGGAGAGGAATATATGATGCCGTCACACTGGAGTCGCCATCACGGGAAGACGGGTTCTGGCTTTTGGGAGGTTATACGTGGAATTCTTTTAATTATTGGAAATTTTGGTTTCATACCATTGAAAGTTCCCTCTTTTTGAAATATACTATCAAATTTTTTGGGTTCACTTCAGTACCGTTGAAAGATCACAAATTTTCTCAAAATACCACCTTGTGACATCTTCCGTTAGCTGCCTCGTTTACTATCTCTCCATATGTCTTGTCTCTATTTTCTTCTTTCTCCTCTGATAAGAGAAGACCAAGATCCGTCCGTGAGGCACACAATGTAATATCGTTAGATTCAGCAAGTCCAAGCACACCGATGCGTTGTATAACTCAAAACATTCTCTTCAGACCCCGATATGTTCTTCCCCATCCTCTGGAACAACCCCTCTCGTGAAGTTATAGCTGATTAGCTGCCAAACCTCGCTACTATTGTGGACCACCACCACCCAATGTTCTGTCACTACTACATCGTGCCTCCTCGTGGCCCTAAGCGCACCTCTACGTTGCCGCTTTGCTCGAGCGAGGTGAGAGATGGCACCTCCGACCCTCCACTTTTTCAACCACCTCGAGCCTACCAGATTCAGCACGGGTTGGCGGTGTGACCGTCACCCGCTAGAGCAATTCCAAGAGCAACATCTTAGTCGGGAGGCACGCTCGGCCTGGCGACCAATTAGTTCATCTACTCACTCACTTCCTTCATGCATGCACCAGCGTCGCCTCTTGACTCCACGGTCAGCAAGCAACGCAACATCACTTTCCTGGCTGCCACCATTGGTGGACTTGTCTTGCGAGTCCATTCCGCTTTTGTCCTTGTCTCAAGCCCAATGGTTGCAGCGTACCTTCTCTTTTTCTCAACTAAGGAGGTGCAAAAGGGGGAGGAAATTAATGAATGGAAAACGGAATGGTGTTGTTCGTAACGGTTGATTATTTTGATGCTATATAGCTAAACATGATTCTTTTGATGCTATTTTTTTGACAAAGTGGAGATCTTTCAATGGTAGACACCTAAATATTCTTTAGTTAATTGTTTTCTCTCATGAAAGGTGTTCTAGTTTTTTACTAGCTTCTATGCGTAACCGTTTCTGTAACTATTTCCGGTCTCTAGGAGGGGTTCTATCGCGTGACCCTAGTCCTAGCAGCTCATGCACGTTACCGCATCCGCCACCTCTCTCTTCTCATCTCCGATTGCTCTACCATATTATTCATCTCTCTTCTTTGCAATCTCCGTACAATAGATTCATGCACGACTCGTTCTTCTTCGTTGCTCCCCGTCTCCACCACATTGGCTCATCGTGCTGCCACCTCTACACCTCCATGTCGGCCTACCCACATAGCATGGCATTTCGTCTAGAAAGTTCACCGTTGCTTCCTCATGTCTACCGTCCTCACAAACTATGGCCAGCGGTAATCGGAGGTGCTCACACTACCCACGTCAAGTCAATGTTTTCTAACCCCCATCTATATCTAAGGGCACAGAAAACCTGTCATTGAGTTGCGCTCGCTGTCATCGGAGCTAAGGTGGGAGGAATGATTTCAACCGATTTTTCTTACCACTTATTGGAATGGTACAAAATAAAATTCTACATCCATTTTTGAGAGGCTATACTATCCAGTATGAATCAAATCCAAGAAAAAAGCTTCTGTGCGGACTAACTGCTCGAAGTTCGAGCAACACTAAGAGCATCTCCAAGGGATTCTCCATATGTCATTCTCCATATCTTCATATGGAGAGCTTCTCCAAAAAATTCTCTCCATATATCTCCACTCCCTTCAACCCATTCTCCATTTCTCATTCTCCATATCCCACTCCCCTATATTTTATTCATATCCTATAACTACCATAATACTTTAGACAATTATATTTATAACGGGTTTAATTATACAAGCTATATTTGTAATGGCTAATTTTTTGTTATGGCTATTTGTAACGACTATATTACGAACAGATATATTCCCAACGGCTATATTCCCTGCTAGTACAGTGTATCTGGTACCACAGCTATGCCTGTTGCTGCAGCCAAATTTGGTTCTTTGTTCATTGAAATAACCACCATTCGATGAACTGAATGCCATAAAGAATGAGACAGCCAAAGGTACATCTTTCTTGCTGTTGCTTCCTTTTGACAGACTCTTCACTCTGAAGATGAGAATGAGTTGCTTATTTTACATGAACATTACACATCGAGGCTATTAGAAGTAGACAGTGATCATAATTTCAGCTAAGCCATTAAGAAGTATTTATCAACAATCATGGAGCAAAACGAATTAACATACCACCACTTTGATTTTGGCAATGGGGATGCCTTCTTTTTCTCAGCGAAGGCCTTGAGGTAGTTACTTTCAGCAAAAACAATGGACTTGCTTATGTGCTTATTTGTAGCGAAGCTTACATTTGAATCGTCAAAGCCTCCTCCATCGGCATAGCTGAACTTTTGAGCACCATCATACATCCCTCGTACTTGAAACTGCATATGAAGTTGAGTTCCAGTTAATACAGAATTTTCGGTGTGGAAAAATTATGTATCCCTTTCCTGTAACATCAAATAGTCTGTGCAAAAATTTAGGTTTAATATCCGATCATTCCTCTACAGAATCAAGTATGTCACATTATCTAGAACTAAATAACCAAACCAAGTCAATATCTTGGGCCATACAATGAGTACCGATGTCGTGCCACATCTCAACAACCACCTACAATTCCACCAGACTATTAAACCTCAACAGTTACATCAACTGAACACGCCTAAAAGAAGAACAAAGCCAAAACAAAAACAACAGAGTTCTTCTTTTCTCTTTCCAATCGCCGATCAATCCAAAAGATTTAAATACTTCTGACCCATGCGGCCATGCCTCAACCACATTGGCAACAATCTAGAACATAATGATCTAAACGAGCCACACGAGATCATCAAAACAGAAGCAATATCTTATAAAAAAATGCAGCTCTCCTCTTACATCAGGGATAAGCTCGGTGTCGAAAGCGTGGAGATAGAGCAGCCCGGGGCTGAGCTGCTGCCTCTGCCCCGGCGACTCCGCAGCCGCCGCATCCCCTCCGCGCAGCCGTGCCGGCGTCGCCGGGTCCACTGACACAAAGATCTCCCCGTCCCCGCGCCGCACCCCACCGCGCTGCACGCAGAAGCACCCCAAATCCAAATCCATGAGCTAAGCCAGAAGGCACTGGGAGATCACCCACTGCATGCAGATCTCAACGGATCGGTGGTCGTACCTGAGCCCATCGGCCGGCGCCCTCGGCCGCGGCGGCATTGGCGGGGACGTTGAAGAGGAGCTGCTCTGAGGAGTATCGCCGGTGCCCGGTGATGGGAAGCGCTGCTGCTGGGAATGGACGCAGCGAAGAGACGCCGACGCGGACGCAAGGCCAAGCAGACCACGCGGCCCTCGGGAGGTTGGCGGGAGGGAGAGCTCCGAGCTCGGTGGTTGGGGGATGCAGATCGTATTCCAGTCGCAGGAATGGAGAAGGAGACGAGCGAGATGGAGAAGGGGATGCGCTGCAGAACCAGATGCAGAACCCGTTGGAGACCATTTTTTGCTCACTTTAGTTAAAAATAGAGATAGAGAAGGGGATGCAGATACCGTTGGAGATGCTCTAAAAGGACGGAACAGCAGCGCTAGTTCAGAAGTCCTCGCATTTTCTCCCAGTTCCCATCCACGCTGTCGTCGACCAAACCTGACTTGGGTGGCACCGCTCGTGGACGAATGCTTCCGAGTCAAAGGAGAACAGTCGCAGACATGTTCATGTGCATCGTGTACTGTGCTTGGCGTCTCGAAACGGTCGCCCTTCTATCTATCTACCTATCACGTATGCAGATATCTCCTGCCGACGACGGCTTTGGATTTCCGTGCGTCAATGTTTTGACCTAGGAGGCGGAGGGTTTGCCTTCGATCTTTGTAGTTCGTACACGCTCGTCTTTCTGGATTGACCTGTCGCTGCACTCCAGGAGGTACTTGGAATATGATTTGACTTGCGGCTTGTTTGATCTGCTCCTACAAAAGGCAAGACGAGATCAAGAACCGTTTGGTTCGAGACCAATGCTAGAGCAAAAATTTGCTTGCACACAAAAGAATTATTAAACAAATATATATGCGCACATATGTTACTACATGCCTAATGATATGTACGACGTACACACGAATGCTTCCTCTAATCACGTGCTACAAACTATGGAGATCAGAGATAAATTCACAAATTTTACTAAATTTTTAGTGAACATATCTATATATGTGTAAATGTGAGCACCGGAATTTAAACTCTAAAAGATGGAGTCATGCCTCAACAACTCCACCGCCCACTAAGAGATGGTTCTCACGTGAACTTTTAATTTAACTATGTATGGTACAGAACTATATTATTGTTTTCTTTATAAAAAATATATATACACGCATAGTACCTAAAATCTATGTTTTGCTTGCTACCAGAAAGAAAACCAAAATACCACATGATAAATGTGGTAAGCTATCTCGAAATCTAATATCCCTCTCTCTCCACCCTTCTACCCTCTCAAAAAAAAACAGAAAACTAAAACTACGATAATGTAAAAGTTTTACCACATCCCCATGGGCGCCGAATGACGATTTCTATTTCTTGGTAGCAAGCAAAATAGGACCTTTAAACCAAGACAATTCAAACAAAACAAAAGTTGCGGCGTGAGATCTTATCAAAAATTCAAAAGGATCAAACTAATAACTAGACGTCTAGTTAGTGGGAATTTAACTTTATTGTTAGTTGTGCATATTAGTCAAGAATTACACAAAATTGCTTATCAAGAACTCCATTCACATTGTCATAATGTTCTGCTCGTAAACACGCTATGTGGTTGTGAAAACTTTTGCTTTCTGACGAATAGAATGCTTTTATTTTACTTAAACACGCCTAGGCATCAGATTTCTGACGAGGGGGTTCGATCCGGCGTTTCCCTAGACTCTACTTGAAAATGGACATTTCACTCTATCCAATACAGTGCAGCGATAATCCTTGAGGCACGACAATATTTCAGTACGACTATAACAAATCCTCGTCTGATTCAAGAACCCGGTTGCACAACAAGAACTTTACCTTGCAATAAAACTTTGTTCTGTGCCACAAAATTCACGGCAACAACGAGTTGCTGCACATATGCAACCAGTCATCGCAAAATTGAGCGCTCTACTACAACATAGAAAATGCTTTATGCAACCAATCAACAAGATCTATAAAAGATTCGAGGGAGCAATGAACACAGACACGTTTGATAACAATTGAGAACGGATGATGCAACAAGTCCATAGAACACTTTGACCAAAGCCTACCCAGAACGGAAGATGAAGAGGTAGTCGAAGCGCCGCCTCCTCGTCTTGCGCTTGGTGAATAGGGTGGGAGGAGAAGGTGAACGTTTCATCCTTGTCGGAGCTCGTCAAGGCATTTGCCTATGGGGTCAAGGCGAAAGTGGACGTCTCCTCCTTGTTGCAGCAAGATATAGAGTGACGAACGGGTGAGAGTGGTACTCGGAGAGGGATAAGATGGATAAGAGCGGTCCTTGGAAAACTTCACTTAAAAATGGACAGCCAGATCAACATTCGGTGGAGTCGTTGCTCCGGATGACAGGGTCAAAGAGTAGATTTCGTTATACTCAATGTATGTGAATCAAATTTGGTATGTGTTTATTGGTTAATGTTTTGGTTACCTTATTTTTCAAGGAACACACAAAAGATTAATTGAACTACTAAAAGAGTTAGAAAATTATTCTTAATCTTTGTTTCTTTAAGTCGACTTTCCTTCAACTTTTTAGGTGTCGTCAACGCTGGTTGTAACACAGTTTTTAGGACTGAACACTTGATCACACTTGATGTACACATTAATCCCTTAATCGTTCGGAAGAAATTAGAGATTAAGAATATTTTATATCTCTTTTTGTGATTCATTGCATCACATTGAGTTTAGGACAAGCCATACTATTAAGAGGGATTGAAATTAAATAGCTAATGAGAATACCTTACTAAATGCTCAAATATGAATCAATTTTAAAATCCAAAAAAGCCTTTGAAATCCCTTTACACACATTTTCAGTAAAATTCGAAACCTCCGAGATATTGAAGCGACCCTGCACACCACTGCATGGTGTAGTGTGCCAGTCTTTGACTTATTGCCAGTGAAACTTTGTTTCACCAACAATAGACCCATCAGAGTAGTACAATAGAAGCATTGTAGAGGCTCATTGATACAATACATGCTTATATTACATCTCAACAGAAGTACAAGAGTTTCAACTTGCATAAGATAAAACTACATATAACACATAAGTATCAATCCTTTGAAAAAGTAAAAGACCGAAATAACAGCAAAATAGAGATTTCTACACCTACGACCAACGTCCCTATACTACAACTTGCTTCAAACCCGCTTGGTATTGTGTGCCTCGCTGAAGTCAAAGTAGTAATTGACTGTCGCCTCTCCTTTGTCCAGTTTTTGCTCCTCCATCTCTTCCTCTAGCTTCTCCGGATACTCAACCACCTGCTCTACCGACTCGTAGCCCAATAAAGGAGGTTTTATGTAGGGGATAAGTACAGAAGTTACTCAACAAGTTCATTAATAGCAAAAGGTGTTTGAATGATTATTTCTATTAGGACAACAGTCCTCAAAGAATATGCATTTTTTCAATAACATTTCTGGACAAAAGTCAAGTTTTAATTTTTCTATGTTCAGAAGGCTTCACGGGTTGTTAGAACTTCCATGGTTCCTTTCCCGCCACGATCGTAGTTCATACCCAGAACAGGGAGTGACAATGCCATACTTCAATACACTCTGCAGAGGTACGCTACTTTACCCACAAGTGGTACTTAGCCTTCATGCCGGGTATGAGACACATCACACTCTCATTTGATTAAATATTTTAACTTTAATCAAAATTTTGGTTTAGAAGAAAATAAGATGAGAAGGTGAAGAAAAACAAAACTGAGATAGCTAGGATTTTTGTACTTTACATTCTTGTAATTCTGCTGTGTAATTCTTTTTGTATTCTATTATTGTAATATCTTGGCTTAATTTTTTAGAAATCTCTGTAATTATTTTTAATTGTGGTTCATCATGTCATAATATTTGAATTGTAATATTATTTTTGATATACTTTACTTTAATAATTTGAAATAAAAATTTTGAATTTGAATTCTATGTTTTAATTAATATGTCTGTAATTATATAATAAAACTATTTGCTATTAAATTTGCATATCCAAAGTGAGATTTTAAACAAAATCAGGTCAAAAGTTTTAACAGCAATAGGTAATTATTTGTTAAATCAAAAATTTTAAATTTCTCCCTTTCTTCTTTTTTTTAGCATGCATGATATGAGATGATGCAAAATCAACTTCTTCTAAATCCCTTTTTGTCGGTTAGCAAAAATTAGGGTTCTCACAGATATCCAAGATCTAGTTCTATGTATGAAATCACGGAACTCAGAACCTCCGAGTTGCCCTTCCTGTCTAGATTTCAAAAAGTCGGAACATCCGAGATTTTCCTGGAACCTCCGAGTTTAGGTTCTGGAAACATCTAAGTCGTGTGTGCTCCAATATCGGAGCAATCGAAAGTTGTTTGTATGCTCCAAATCTCTGCTCTGGACTTTTCTTTAGAATCCCAGAATATCCGAGTTTGTTTCTGGACCCTTCAATTCTGAAACTGCCAAAATCCTAAGTGTTCAAAAGCCGGAGCAACCAGAAGTTTCCCGAATGCTCCAACTCTTTGTTATTGACTTCTCTTCGAAATCTCGGAGTGTCCGAGATTGTTTTCGGAACATATGAGTTCTTATTCTATGAAATCTCTTCTAAATCTTTTGAAATCTCAGAAGTTCCGAGTTACATGTTGATGCCTCCAATTGTATGTTATGGAGTTGTCTTGTTAAGGCAATATTTTATCCCGGAAGGTCCGAGTTCCACGTCGGAACATCCGACATGTGCATATGTTCGTTGTGCTCTAAAATTCAGAACCTCCGGGTTCTTTTCAAATGTTCCAAAATCTGTTTCTAGACATCAATATAGCCATTGGTTTCAAAATGTCGAAACCTCTGGGTTCAAAGTCGGAAGGTTCGACTTTTTCACTTTTTGTATAACTGCTAGTTTTAAGGGGTTAGCTATATATACCCCCAAGCATCTTTACATTGATAACTCTTTGAAATATTTATTTCCTGCTCTCCTAAGCCTCAAACCACAGTTCGTCAAGCCAAAAGCTCTATTCTTTCTTAGCAAATCTTTGAGAGAGATAGAGAGGTTGAGTCTTAGTTAGCATTAAGTAAGAGTTCATCTCCAAGCCAACTTGATTGAAGTTTGTTACTCTTGGAGATTAGCGTCTTCTAGACGACTAGAAGTCGTTGGG